>LPNX010911971.1:437117-564183 GCA_001517045.1 Pseudotsuga menziesii | reverse complement strand
GGCTAATTGGGCTACCTAATATGGTTGTTAATAGAGTATTGACCACACATCCATAAACGTTCTACTCAAGTTCCATCCTCAATATGGGGATATAAGATAATATGGGTAGTTTCATATGTGATATCCTTCAAAATATCACAAACTATACATATAAATACACTACATGCTAGTTTAGTAGACCCACCATATTATTTCAAAAAATACCACATTTTACATCAAATAGTTATAGCAACAACTTCGAAGGTTGTTAAATACCTAAATGAAGTAATATAAGCAAAACATGGTCTTATCATATGACATTAAAATTTTCCTATTTACGGGTCCTTAATATGTCACTTTAATGGGACATATTGTGTTTAATTTTGATACATTTTTTCTCCTAGAGACCTTCCTAAGAACATTAGGACTTTTCATCACCAATTCAGACATTTTGAATCATGCCTATATAATCAAACATCATTTACTTAATATCAAGTTGGATGTGATATACACTTGGACTTAAGTTTTTTTTAATGGTTATTGTGTTATTTACATTCTTGAGCTAATATAGTTCACAAGAAAAAAATTTGTACAACCTCCATGAAAGATATTTAACTCACATGACAAGTCGATCTTCTTCATTCATTAGCACAAACTACATTGATGTATGGTTTAGACATCTAAAGGATGATTCCCCTCACAACCTTCAAGGGTTTTGTCACTTCAATGAAACAATAAAGACCATAGGAAATTCAATCTCCTTCTAATATTGAGGATTTTAATTGACAAAGGACGGATGGAAATAGTCCCTTTGAGAAAACATACGATAAATTAGGAAACTAAGGGACAATTCCCAACAATCATAAGAGTCTTTTGAAGTATAAATAGAAGCATAGTTTATAAAGTAGATAACTAATATTCTTCTTGTTCTTCAAGATAGTTTGAATTGTAGGAAATATTATGCCGTCATTTTCTATGACATTTCCCAAATAAAGGAAAGGAAATATATTGATGTTTTTAGCGTTTGTTTGCTTCCAAGGGTTCCATTTTTTTCCTTGAGTAGCCCCCATAAAAGGAAAGGACCTAGGAACCCTTATTTCCCTTACATTTAATATCTATTTGTTTGTGTAGAGGGGAAATATTTATGTAGAAACAAAGTACTAAATTATGCTATTTTCATTTGCAAGCCATTATTATATTCCTTACATTTATTTGGGTAGAAATTTTATTTCATGTATTGTTACACCAAAAACTTGTAATATTCATGTATATTTTCCTTGATCCTTAAAGTACATGTGCCAAAGTACTTGAGAAGAGGTATTTCCTTAACAAAAAACCAATTTCTAATAGCACTGACACACCCTGCCTTTTGATAGGAGGCGTCAGACTAAGATGACATTTGTTGCAAAGGGACAAAGAGCTTCGATGACACTTTTTCCTTTGTACAAGGAGCGTCACCTATTTTTGATGCCGCTTGCTAGTGTATAAGGAGCGCTGACTCCCATTAAAAGGAAAAAAGATAATTTTTGAGATCTTTCTAGAAGAAATTCCTCATTGAGGTTTATCCCAACCAACCCGACTAGGTGGCACTCGAGCCCCTAATCCCTAGGGATGACCCCTCAACTTCATCCAAGTAATCCTCAAGCCATTTGATCCCTTTTATAGCCTATAAATGTAAGCTTACCTTCATGGTTTAGAGAGATTCGAGAAATAACCCATATGTTGTTGAAATTATTATAGAATAGAAAGGCAAAGAGATTGAAGTTTGAGGCAAAAGGCTTGTGGGGAGAAGCACAAAACCAAGGATCTTTTGGTTGTTATCTTTCCATTCATTTTATTATTGAAAGATGTTTTCATTTCCCATAAACATTGTGTAATTCATTTTTTATTATATTTCTCTTCAATCATTGATATAGATTTGTTAGATTATCTTGTATGTTTCCTTGTTTTCTTGTTGGCTCTGGTTTGTGCATGTTCTTCAACATCAACTGAGCTAAACATTTCCAGCTTGTAGGAACAACCTTCAGAAAAAAGATAAGGACTCATTCAAATAAAGTAATCCTACTAGATGTAGGGAAATGTTTTCATTTTTTTTCCTGTTTTGTTCTATATCTATACCATATAGACTAGGGAAATGGTATTTGTTCACGTTGACCGCATATTTCTAGTAATAAAATTGACGACTCTGCTGGGGATGCTCTATACATATGTAGTCTTTGGTTTTTATTTGTTTTTACTGCAAAAATCTAGATTTCCTTTTGTTATTCAAAGGGTGTGAAATTCACTTTCTTTCAGTCTTATCTCGCCTCTCCAAGTCAGTAATTAATCTCTGAAAATTTTAATTTATTCAGTGGTTGTTGAATTTGAGGGTGTTTATTATTTTTTGGAAACTGATCTACACTGATGCACCTGGGTTATTTTTATTCAGCATCATTTGTTCTTTGATTATTTCTTATTTTATTAATAGAACGTCATCGGCTCTTAGTGATAGGCTGCAAGTGGAATCACTGATGCCCTTTCTCAATAGACAAGGAGTGTTATCCAAGGGAGGATGCACTGGTAACAACCTACAAACTACGCAGAGGTAGATGTTTAGTAACTCTCTCTGACTCATTAGATTTTTGGTTTTGAATTGGATTACTTAGCTATGATGCACTGTGTGCTATAAATCCTGCATCTTGGATTGAATCAGAGTCAATTTTCAAATTGAATTTGTAGGATAGATCTTGATAAAAGTTTAGTAAATTGGAAGTTTTTTTGTGTATGAAGTTTTAGTCTTGGGTGTCATAGTATTTTTTAAATATATCTGATAATCGTATATACTCATAACAGAAAAAAAATTCTAGTTTCTATATGCTTTCATAGGAAAAATATGTTAAGTATTTTTTTTTAATTTTCATTACAAAAAATTTAAAAACTTGTTTTATTTCTTTTCGTTTCAATTAGTATTTGATTCTTAGATTCTATCTGTGAAGTAAATGCCTAGTTTTCTCTTTTTGATTTTGGAAATTGTAAGAGTGAAGCATTAGTTAACTTTTTCCTTTTTATCTTGTTAGAGATCGTATTTTAGTGAATTAGAAAAATCTTTTTGTGTTCATATTTTTATTTAGAATTTTGAAGGATTTGATTGCGTGATTGGGAAATTTTCTTGTACTCCCATTTTAAGATAGGGAAAACTTCAAATGAAAAAGTAAATATTTGCATTTTATCTTTTCATGGTTTTTGAGTCAGGTCTTTACATATTCATTGTCCACCTAATTGTAACAAGATAAAATCAAGCTTTAGTTAGGGTAAAACTTTTAGCAAGACTGTGAATTAGGTTAGGGACGTGCTTCAACATCTTTAAGCATAGGAGCTATCATTTTTTTGTCTGCACTGCATCTCGGGGACTATGCGGTTCTTTCACGTACTCATTGGTATATTGAAAGGTCTTTCACCTATGTTTAGGGTATATATAAATATTGTCTCAAGTACTTGACGGTATATTAGAAGGCCCCTTTCGAATGGTTCTACATTAGACAAGACTACTACGTATTAGAGCTCCCATGTACCTTACGTATATCTGGAGATAGCATTACGATCCTGATACCAACTGAGTAAACTATCAGTTGTCTTGTCATATCAATACATCAATAACAACACTCGATGAGCTACTATGCACGTACTATATAGGTAGTCGGGTATACAAGAAAGGGGAACGGTCGCAATCCTCGTTATCTTGTATCACTGTTGGACCCTACAATATATCATGAGTTGCAATGAATTGACACTCTTATTAGTATCCAGGCTATTTATATCACCCACCAAAAGTTTTCTTTGTTTCCTATTAGATTGAGTAGTGCTTATTTTTCTGTATCTAGTTAGGATTTTTTGAGATAGTAAGTTTTGGTCTTTCATATTGGTGGATCAAGATTTATGAAAATCCCATCGAATTCAAGGATTATTCTCTAAATATCCACAAAACCAGACATCTCGTTCAACTATGGAAAGAGTTATACATAACATACGATGTTGAAATGAAACTCCACTTGAGCAGGAAGGAGTACCTATCACTAAAGGAGGGGGTGAATTTTCTCCTCCTGGGAACTTTCCAATTACTAATTTATCAACACCCTTAGTGGTAGAACAATCGTCTACTCATGATACTTTTGTTGCAATACTTGCGACATCATTTTTTGATTTTCCACCACGAGGATATCTAGTAGTGACCATGTTTGGACCTTCTGGACCTTTTCGAGACTCCAATTTAGGCCAATATATTTCAAAGTTTGGATCTACGAGTACCATTTTGGTTTCTTCCATGGATTTAACACCTCGTTCTGGCACATGTACTAGAATATATTTACCTTTTTTCCTACCGAGTGACATCCTTGGTCATTCCATCAATATTTCAACTATTAAATCCATGAACATTAACGCTCCTTCATCACCTACAATAACACGACTTAGTACTCGATCTACTTCACAAGTCCCCACTACGACTATTTCTCATCTTGTATAAACATCAATTGTTGCTACTTCGTTCAGAAGTTCTTTTATGTCGTCTGTTAGTTTTCCAAATTTAGGTGGATGTTCTTCTACGATAGTGCATTATACCCATAATTTGCATAATGTATCGAGTGTCATGCCAAGTGGAATGAGTGGTCATGTTCAACAATCAACATCTGCTTGGGGGAAACAACAACCAACTGTTTCGGTTCATCCAATGCAAGAACCTATTACGGGTATACAATATTCATCTAAGGGGAATATGCTCAGTTTAATCCCCCTTCTACCAGATCTTATCCCACAGAACCGTACCGAAGAGGTATGACTAATCAATGGTCACAAACTGTTGTGAGTTAAATAATCCCCAACAAACCATTGCCCCAAATCAAACCTCACCACAAAACCCTCTAGTTTATCAACAACCACATATGGGTGGTCCATACGACTATCATATGAAACAACAATAGGCTTATGGTCCTACGTGTGCTTCCATGCCATATCAATATTATAAATATCCACAACCAAATAGGCATACTCCTTTCTTAGCAACTTTGGATTTACCATAATTGTCCAAACTTATAAATGATCCCATCATGCATGACCCATTTTGGCCATCCATACCGGCCAAATTATCATCCGATATGTATAAATTTGTTGGAAAGCAGGGAGAAGACCTTAAAATCATATTATGAATTTTCAACTTTTTTGTTCATCAAACTCTTTGATGGACGATTACATACGTTTAATTATTTTCCAAAGTACTCTTACTAAAACCATTGCTAAGTGGTATATTGAATTTCTGCAGCATTCCTTTAGATATTTTAATTCTCTAGCCATGTCTTTTTTAACACATTTTCAATTACCAATCAGGTATGAAACATGCACTTATCTTTTGACTTCTCTTCTCCAATCCACTTCTACTCATATATCTAATCATATTCATGAGTGGAGATGGCGATGTAGGTTAATCAAAGCTCATATTCCAGATAAGTTGTTGATTGATTGGTTCACTAAAACACTACTTACACCCATTGCTATAGATGTTTCTATGGGAGGTGTTGTCATTGAAGAGAAAGCTATTAGTCATGCTCAGTACCTAGACTTGGTTTATTCCCAGTATGAAAATTTTTATGATTTAATTATGAATTATCCTCGTCCTACCTTAGATCCTTTGAGACCTTCTATAGAATGGACTATCGACGACATAGTAGGTTCTATCCAAACATGATTTGTTGTTAAATCAACACAAAAAAGTATTTTAACTTCACAATCTCGTCATACTGTTTCAAATCCCAAGACTTATTTTACTACTATTTTTTCTACTGAAGTGAATGCAGTACAATCTTCAGAATCTTCAAGAACTAAGAAAAAAGGGTAAATTAAAACCTAAGAAACCAATGAAGCAACAAGAGGATACCAAAACACAACCTACATATATTGAATCAAAACTAAAGAGAAAGGTTAAGTTCCCTTGCCTCATATGTGGAGGTGATCACTTTACAAAACAAGTTCCTCGTCATGAGGAGGATAATAATTTTTTAAATAATACATCCACTATGAAAGTATTAACTAATCCTTTCCCTACTGAACAAAAATTGGTTGATCATCAATCCTTGCATGGACCTTCCTCTTCTTATATTGAAGAAGTTAATATGATGTCTATTGAAATGGTTCACATCACATCCTGATCACAGAGCTATGACCCAGCTCCATAGAAAAAGAGTAATTTTATTTCGATTGATAAGACTTCCCCTTCCACTCCTCCTCCAATTATTGGTATTCAAATTGAGAAACCTATTCCTGACACCGTTTTATGACCACATAATATTACTATTAAAAAATCAGTATTTAATCCTAGTGCACGTGTTGCTATGTCCACTCTCGAAGTAATCCAAACATGTCGAATGCAAAGGAAAAATATTTTGTCAGTTCTTGGAGCTATGGATCCGGAAAATTCCAATGTCATCACTTTTAAGCTAGAATATTTTAAGACTAGGATTTCACACCAAATTGCTTTCCAATTATCTATGAAAATTAATAGGAAACATTTCTAGCATACCATTTTGGACAAATGTTCCTCTACTTCAATCATGTTTACATCTTGTTGGAAAGCCATTATTTCTCTTGAAATCAACCGTTCACCTACCACATTGAAATATTTTGATGGTCATGGTTTCCAACCTTATGGATTATTAACATCCTTTTCAATAGAATTGGGGTGGAAATCCATGCCCATTCATGTCGAAGTTGTCGATGCACCCTTGGATTATAATATTCCCCTAGGAATAAATTGGTTATATGCGTTGCACGCACTTGCGTCATCTGTTTTTCATGTGGTCTAGTTTCCATACCAAGGCAATATTGTCACCATCGATCAACTAGAATTTTTCTCTCTAGATACTAATTGCAACTTTGTGAATACTGTTCCTCTTTAGCATCACCAGTCCCACAATATCAAAAAGTTGAGGTAGGAATATTCTCAAAGTATTCACTTAAGGGAGTATTTCCATTAAAAATCCCTCCTCCTTTGCATGTTTCATTTGTTCATATGATATTGACAATTCATGAGAATCTTTCAAAAGGAAAATCAATTGATGATTGAATATATTTGATTCCATATGAATATATTTATCAAACCATTCAATCCATGTCTGATGACTATAGTCTTAACGATCACCTTTTAGTTACATCATATCCCTACCATCTACCATATTGGTTAGATTCACCCCATCATATTTGGATTATATTTTACAACCCCTTCCATTAGATGAATCTATCATGGAGGTTATGTCCTAAGATGAATTTCCTTGGAAACATGCTCACTGTCGATCTTCTTTCCTTGTCCATTACCAATTGGTAAAAGATGATTTTGAGTCATTGGTTTCATCCGATATTGTTTTTTCTCCTCAATCACCTATACTCATCCATAATGTTGAGTCTGGAGGTAATTTGAGTAAAATCACTAAGACTACTCCAGAAGATAAATCAGTGAAACCTAATGTTATTGAACATATCCATTTGGGCCATAACTATTCTCCTCAATATATTGAAACCTATATGAATCTTTTCAGATAATCATGTGATGTTTTCACATGGAGCTACAAAGAAATGCTAGGGATTGATCCTTCGATCATTGTTCAAAAGAGATTAAAAAATACCCTGATGCCAAGCTAGTCCGACAAACACTCCATCAAATACATCTGCAAAAAGATACAACCATTAAGGAAGAATTTGAAAAAATTCTTAGATATGGGTTCATTTATCCTATGTTGTTGACAGAATGGGTTTTCAATATTGTTCCTATTACTAAAAAACAAGGTACAATTAGAGTTTGTATTGATTTTAGGGATCTCAATCGAGCTTGTCCAAAGGACAAATATCCCACTCCATATGTCGATCAAATTATCAAAAATTGTGATGGAAGTGTCATTTTTATTTCATGGACAGTTTTTCTGTCTATAATCAGATAGAGATACTCCCTTCTAATCATAACAAAATGACTTTCATCTTCCTGTGGGGGACCTTTGCTTATCACAAATTACTTTTTGGTCTAAAACAAAGATGGCACTACATTTCAACATGCTATGTCTTATGGTTTCCATGATACTAAACATATAGTGGAAGCCTATCTTGACAATTTACCTGCCCATTTTCAACATTGAGAACACCGAGCTATCTTTCTTAGATGTCACCACTATAATATCTGTTTGAATATGCACAAATGTGTTTTTTGTGTTGATATTGGATGATTGCTTGGGTTCTTTGTTTCCAAATATGGCGTCCACATTGATCCTTTGAAAATAGATGCCATTTTAACCCTACCACCACCAACCAACATTACTGAACTTCAAAGTTGCAAGGGAAGGAAAAATTCTTGCATCGTTTTGTATGCAATTATGCCAAGAAAACACATGGTTTTATGCGATTGCTTAATAAAGACATACCTTTTGTTTGGGATGACCTTGTGCAACATGCCTTCGATAATATCAAACATGCCATCACGCATGCGCCTGTGTTTCATCCTCTTGATTATACTAAGGATTATTCCTTGTATGTGGTTGCATCCATGATCTCCATATTCGACGTGGTATTAGGACAAATAGACAATAATGGACAATAACATGTGATATATTATTTGAGTAAGATTCTTCTTGATTCTAAAATTTGTTATTCACATGTTGAGAATTTAACTCTTACTACATTCATCGCAGTCCAAAAGTTTTAAGATTACATTTTTCTCCACACAACAATTGATTTCGCATATTCTAATTCCATGTACTATATCCTGACTTGTCATGTACTAGGGGGGAAGTATTATGACTAGATTGTTATCGTACATGAGTTTGAGCTAGAATTTGCTAAGTCTAGTTCAAAGAAGTTTTAGTTTTTATTGAGCTAAAGTTCAATCTTCCCTGTATTACTGAGGAATTGCATCCCATTGATTCATTTCCCGATGAATCATTGTTGATTATTAGTACATATGACCCTTGGTATGGATATATTATTTTGTATCTCTAGATGAAACGTTTTCATATTACCTTATCTTTGTTGATGTAATTGTAACTTTGGAATGTATTCAATTGTATTTCTTATCTATTGTAACCTGATGTTTATTCCGAGATGTATTGTAATGTATTTGAGTCATGTCATGTCCCAATGTTCCGATCAGGAAGTTTCTATAATGAGAAAGTCATGTCAAGTCATTGTGGGTAACCCTCCTATTGGTCAAGGGTTAAAGTCCCCACAGTTGTGGGGCCCTTGGGTTATTAGACTATCCTAGTGAATTTGACCCTAGGTGAGCCATTGTAAGTCAAGGAAATAGTCCCCACCATTGTGTTACCCTCCTATTGGTCAGAGGAGGCAAAGTCCCCACAAGTGGTGGGGCACTAGGGTTATTAGACACTCCTAGAGATGTGGGCTCTAGTAAGTAATTGTTAAGTGAGGGAGACATGTTGGAGTACACTTCAAGTGAATGGAAGAATTTAAATAGAGAGTGAGAGACTCTCTATTTATCACTTGCAACACTCACACTCACTCATTGGGGGTGCATGAGTGAGAGAGGAGAATATCTCTCAGTGTGTGAGAGAGAGACTGTTGCTGTTGGGAGATCATCTTACTGTTTTGGGCTTTTACTATTTTGGTGCTGATTCTATCTCTGAGGAAGTTGTAGGATTTTCTCCTTCATGGTTTCCCTGAGGAAAACTCTTTGTGTCTCTTGTCTCTTGTGATGTGCTTATGTTTTATTGATGTGCTTGTTATTCTCTCAGTGAAAAGATCCTAAGATCATAATGCTAACTTATATGATGAAAAAATAACATGATATCAAAGCTAACCTGAGAAGAAGACATTATGCAGCTGCGAAGCCATGGATTCTTACGTTTTGGGTTTCTCTCCACAATCTATCAGCAAAAGTATGCTAGAATGACTCTCCATTAAAGGGCACATCTTTCTGTCGAAGCAAAATTCGATTCCGGCCATTTTTAGTTTTCGATGTGGAAATTAGGGATTTCTACATAAGAGGAATTTTTGAGTGAGACCAGCATAGGATTTTTCTCCTTATCAAAACCAAAGTTTAGAGACCTGGATCAATAAATTTGGTTGGGTGAAACTCCGGGAAAGTCAAGGCCTAGTTTGACCTTGAGCTTGAAAAACCCTAAATACTAAAACAAATAAGTTTTGGTACAATCGCTATATTTCAAGGTTGGAGAAGTCTCGGACACTAAAAATTTCAGGGGCTGAAGAAAAAATCTTGATGAAAATTGTGTCCAAACATCAGCCTCATAATCACTATATTCTGGGATATATGATCCCTCCAAGTTAGGGTTCCAGCCTCTTCCAGAATTCATCCCTAAACAGGACACCTGGGGAGCATTGAAATATCTTGGGCTACAGAGGTCCAAATGGAATTCCTGAAGATGTTCTAGAAATGGCACAGAATTTAATTTAGGTGGTTTGAATATCAGACTCCGAAGATCAATCAGTGACATGTGGAATTCCGTACAACTTCACTGTTCTGAACAGTCCTGTAACAGGTCACCTTGGGAAAAGAATCATAAATCCCAAATGGTGAAACCAATTCTAATGAAACCTATGGTGTTGGATCAAGGAATTGAAAGGTTAACATAGTGATAATTTTTAGACACATAGGAGCATAAATTTAAGAGATATCATAGAAACAGTAACAGGCATTTCTGCAGAAGAAATTGGAAAATTATAGCTTCCTGTTCCGAGAGCTTCCCTCCACTGTTTTCAGAAAAGGAGTACATTGGACAACTCCATTTGAAGATATCTATATGTATATACAATCAAATATAAAATATTCCAATTTTTCAAAATTAGGGTTTCTATGACAAACCCTAGATCAGTCAACTCTGGAACCAGGACGGACACCTCAAATCGGTAAGATCTAATCCTTTGCTATTTTCATTTGAGGCTCTCATTTCAAAGTGATCTATCACATCAGCTTGATGATAAGCTTGGTGAAGTTGACAACTTCCAAGCATGGAAGTATATGATCTCTTTTATGAAAATGAATTGGACACCTACATGAGTAGAGAGGTTCCAGTTTCAGAGGGAGATGAGGCTCAAAGCCTTACTCAAGAAGAACTTGGTCAAGGCTAAGAAGATCATTGCTGATTCAGTCATGAATCAACTTGTATTACAAGTGTCTCCCCAAAGACACCGAATATGTTTGATTCCTTAGCCAAGCTATTTCAAGGGAAGAACATAAATCAGAATATGACTTTGAGAAAATAGTTGAAGGAAGTGAATATCCAAAATGCAGAGACCATGCAGTCATACCTTACAAGGGTCTCTCAAATCAAAGAACAACTTGAAGTGGTAAGTGAAGAATGCAGAAGTGGTGATGGCCACCTTGAATGGCCTCCCAAGATCATGGGATTCATTCATGTGAGGAATCTGTGCCAGAAGGAAGTGATTACTTTCAGTAGACTCCAATAAGAAGAAGAAGCTCGACTCATAAGAAGAGAAGAGAAGATGGGAGCAACTAAAGATCAAGCTATCACCATCCAAAGAAGATCCCTCAATCGATGGGGAATATGAAGATCTCAACTCTTGAAGAACTTCTTATCCACCTTAGCATTTGGATAAGAAATGATGCTATCATGTATGAATAAGACGATGAAGCTAAAGACTCAAGAAGTCTACCCACAAAACAAATAAAGATAAGTATTGAATTGTCATTTCATGATATTGTTTTGTTATGCATTTGTTATATTCAGTTGATGTATTATGCATGATAGGATGTTTGCATTAATGATAGTATACTACTAATATGCATGGGATGGGTAAGTAGCTCATGGTGCTATACAACTCTCCATTGCTACTTATCTAGAATGAAACCTCTTTGCTGACATATTGGATTAGTGCACAATCTCAATGTTGTCCTGGTAGAGATGGAAGGCGTCTAGAAAGTTTCAGTGAGATATGGATGAATGTTGTATTGGCTAAAGTAGTTGCATGATCATATATTTATGCATAATAAATTGCTAGTATGAATATTCCTTATGAAATGTTCTAACCATACAAATGCATTTGACTTGTAGGAAAGATCGCATACATAATCACCTGCAAGCAAAGAAGGATGAAACTTGTTCCGAAGAAAAAGTGACAACAGTTCAAGATGAAGAATAATATGATGAATGCAACGACATCATTGATGCAGAATATTCCAACTATGAAGAAGTAACCAAGAAGACCAGTTCAATAAGAATGATGTCTAGGATGCACTATCGAGACCTGAAGAGAAGTTCGTAGTTCCATCATGCAATAGATGGAAACATCGTGGGATACAACGCAAGATTCATAGCACGAGGATTCTCACGAAAAGAAGACATAAACTAAGAAGAGATATTTGTAGCCACTAGAAGTGAAGTCACATGACATGCATAATCATGTGTGCAAATGAAAGAAGGCCTTGCACGAGTTCAGAAGACACCCATGGGATAACACATACATGATGAGCTTGATGAATATCTTAACCTTTGCTACAAGGTTGATAAAGGATGACAAGCTCACAGATGGATGTGAGAATAACTTTTGAAAAAGGTTCAAAATAGAGGATCTTGGTATACAATGATCCTAGATGGATACTACTTGTCACTCCGGTATAGAATATTTCAGTGCATAGAGTATGGAAGACAGAGGGAGTATGATGCTCTGCTTCATAGGGAGTGACTACAGAAGATCTTAACGTTCGACATGGTACGGAAGAATTGATATCTTTCTATCCAATTTGGGCTTTACCAAGAGTAAAGCAGACTCCAACCTTTACTACAAGGTTGAAGGTGGCAACCCAGTGATGCTCCTACTATATGTAGATGATCTATTTGTGACAGGTACAGATGGGTTGATTGCTGATACGAAGAGAAAGCTTGTTGCTGAGTTCGAAATGAAGGACTTGGGAATGATGCATTGCTTTCTAGGTATGGAGGTGTGGCAGAATATAGATGGAATCTTCCTTGGACAAGGGAAGTATGCAGTAGATATCCTGAAGAGGTTTGGGATGATGGACTACAAAGCTATGGTCACACCTATGGCATCGAACTTGAAGCTATTGAGTGATGCCTCATCAGAGTCGGTTGATTCTACGATGTATCGTCAGATGATTGGGTCATTGATGTACCTAATGAACACGAGACCAGACATTTGCTTTGCTGTGAACAGATCCGAGAAGTGTTCACTTGATTTCTGCAAAGCACATTCTAAGGTATCTAAAGCGTACAATTGATTATGGGCTCAAGTACGATGTGAATCAAAAGATTAACCTAGAAGGTTATGTTGATTCAGATTGGGCAGGTAGTGTCATCGATAGGAAGAGCACTTCATGGTGTTGCTTTAGTATGAGATCAGGTGTGATCTCTTGGTTTAGCAGGAAGAAATCCTGTGTGGCACTGAGTACAGCTGAAACAGAGTATGTCGTGGCTTGTTCAGCTAGTTGTGAGGAAGTATGGCTACGGAAGCTACTGTATGATATATTTGATCTCCAGTTGGATGCTACTTGTATACATTGTGACAACTAGAGTTGCATGAAGTTTTCAGAGAATACAGTGTTCCATGACAAGTCGAAGCACATCAAGATCAACTATCACTATATTAGGGATATGGTGCAGAGAGGAGCATTGAAGCTCCAGTATGTGGTGATAGAGGAACATATATCTGATGTATTGATGAAGCCATTGGCTAGGCTGAAGTTCGAGTACTTCAGGGATAAGCTTGTTGTTCTCTAGATCGAGGTTCCCTCCAAGGGAAAGTGATGAGTCCCATAGCCATTCTGACATGGTGAGAGGATTGGTTCCTTCCATGGTCAAATATAAGGGCTAATCCATTCTATCATGGTGATAGGGTTGCTCCCTTCCATGACAGATATGAGTGCTATCCATTCTTTCGAGTAGGATAGATGTAAGGGCAATTGCCATTCTAGGAATGGAGGCACCTAGTCAGTTACTAGGATCACTCAGTGTAGGACTGAGTAGCCATTCTGATGTGATAGAGGGATGTGTTCCCACTTGATCAGATGTAAGGGCTGAACCATTCTATCATGGCTAAAGGATCAAGTTCCTTCCATGTCAGATGTGAGTGTTGGCCATTCTGACGATCAGGTCAGATGTAAGGGCAACTGCCATTCTCTAGGATAATGGAGGCACCTGGTCAGTTACCAGGTAGCTTAGTCTAGGAGGACTAGGGGCCATTCTGATATGACTGTAGGATTGGTTCCTACAAGATCAGATGTGAGTGCAAGTATTTCCATCATTGTGAGCAGAATGTGTTCCCTCCTGGATGGATGTAAGTGCAGAGCCCTTCCATCATTGTGAGCAGGATGTGTTCCCGCCTGGGTGGATGTAAGTGCAAGCCCTTTCATCATTGTGGTAGGATGTGTTCCAACCTGGGTGAATGTAAGTGTGGAAATATTTCATCATTGTGGTAGGATGTGTTTCGTCCTAGGTGAGAGTCATTCATCATTATGGTAGGATGTGTTCCGGCCTGGGTGAATGTGCGGAAATATTCCATCATTATGGTAGGATGTGTTCCGGCCTAGGTGAGAGTATTCCATCACTGTGGTAGGAATTGTTCCCACCTAGATGGATGTTCCTTTCTAAAAAGTAGGTTAGATGTAAGTGCAGATCCATTTCACAGATGGTAGTAGATGTGCCTACCATGCTGGTGAATGTGAGTGTTGGGCCTTTTTGATGTGATTATAGGATTGGTTCCTATATGATTAGATGTGAGTGCTGGATGTGCCTTTCTGACGAGTAGGTCAGATGTAAGTGCTGGGTGAAGACCTACATGATGGCTAGGCCTACAACCAGCAAGAAAAAGGGCTGGCTCTATAGAACTTCCTGTGATGAGAAGAATCATGAGATAGCACCTATGGTACTGATCCAGATCTAGTGATGATAGCCAGTGATGATCCAGATCCAATGATGATGTCTAGTGATGATCTAGATCGAGTGATGATATAGATTCAGTGATGATGATCCAGATCAAGTGATGATCCAGATCCAAATGAAGATGTCTTATAGATGAAGATGAATTAAAGATGAAGATGACAATGACCCAGATGATACAGAGAAGAAGACTTGTGCTGATAAATTTTGTCAACCGAATACCTTCCTAGTTAAGAAGGAGTGTTGATGTAATTGTAACTTCAGAATGTATTCACTTGTATTTCTTATCTATTGTAACCCGATGTTTATTCCAGGATGTATTGTAATGTATATGAGTCATGTCATGCCCCGATGTTCCAATCGGGAAGTTTCTATAATGAGAAAGTCATGTCAAGTCATTATGGGTAACCCTCCTATTGTTCAAGGGTTAAAGTCCCCACAGTTGTGGGGCCCTTGGGTTATTAGACTATCCTATTGAAGTTGAACCTAGGTGAGTCATTGTAAGTAGGGGCAATAGTCCCCACCATTGTGTTACCCTCCTATTGGTCAGAGGAGGCAAAGTCCCCACAAGTGGTGGGGCACTAGGGTTATTAGACACTCCTAGAGATGTCGGCTCTAGCAAGTAATTGTTAAGTGAGGGCGACATGTTGGAGTGCACTTCAAGTGAACAGAAGAATATAAATAGAGAGTGAGAGCCTCTCTATTTATCACTTGCAACACTCACACTCACTCATTGGGGGTGCATGAGTGAGAGAGGAGAATCTCTTTCAGTGAGAGAGAGAGAGACTGCTGCTGTTGGGAGATCATCTTACTATTTTGGGATTTTACTGTTTTGGTGTTGATTCTATCTCTGAGGAAGTTGTGGGGTTTTCTCCTTTATGGTTTCCCCAAGGAAATTTTTTTGTGTCTCTTGTCTCTTGTGATGTGCTTATGTTTTATTGCTATGCTTGTTATTATCTGAGTGAAAAGATCCTAAGATCATAATGTTAGCTTATATGATGAAAAACTAACAATCTTGTGATGAACATCATCATATCCATCACCATGCCAAGTATTATGTTATCGTTAATGATAGATTGTATCGTCGCGGTGTCAAATGATGAAGTTGAAAATGTGTTGAATGACTACCACTCTAGAGCCTGTGGTGGTGATCTTTATGGGATGGATACAACTCAGAAAATCCTATGCGCTGGACACTTTTGGCCTTCTATATTTAAATATTGTATTGAAGCTATTAAGAAATGCATGCCTTATCAACTCTTTCAATCCAAAACATGCACTCATATTGCTCCGCTACATCCCATCATTATTGTCAGTCCATTCGCAAAATGGGGAATCTATTTCATGCATTGTAATCATACCTCAGTTGAGGGGCATGGTTATATTATCGTCTCTATCCACTATTATACTAAATAGGTTGAGGCTATGTCTACATATGCTGAAAACGGTAAAAATTCTCCCCTATTTTTATTTAACCACATTATCATTGGGTTTGGGGTTCCTCAAGCCATCATTATTGATCATGGCTCTCATTTTAGGAACTAGATGATTTTAGAATTAAGTGCTAAACTAGGATTTTGTCATGATAAATCGACACCCTACTACCCTCAGGAAAATTACCAGGTTGAAGCTATCAATAAAATTTTGAAAACTATGCTTCAATGAATGGTAGGGCATGCTAAATCTAGTTGGAACTTACAATTATTCTTGACATTATGGGATTATAAAACAACAATAAAAAATTCAATTGGTTTCACACCATTTCAATTGGTGTATGGACTGGAAGCAACTCTACCTATCGAATGTGAAATCCCTTCTTTGAAACTCACCATAGAACTGCTACCCAACACCACCATAGAGGAAGGACATTTTTTATACTTGAAAAAGATTGATGAAACTCGTTGAGTTGCAACCCTAGATAATAAGGTACATAAAAGATGATTTAAGGATTATTATTATTGATCCATTCAACCTCGTCTCTTTAATGAAGGTGATTTGGTCTTAACTTATGACCAAAAACATGATAAATTAGGAGGTGGAAAACTTGATTCCATGTGGCATGATCCTTATATTATGAGTTGTGTTTTAGAAAAAGGGGCTTATGAGTTGATTGAATATGATGGGACTTCTTTAGCTGAGCCCTGAAATCGACTTTACCTCAAAAGGTTCCATGCTTAGGTTATCACATATGTAGCTTATATATTTTGTTAATAAAGTGTGTTTGGAGTGTTTTTGAAATTATGTATGTAGGACTCATCCTAGCTATGAATGCTTATATGATGTCATGATTTAGTGTACATATGGCCTTTTATTCGATATTTGTGGATGGTTGTCGTAGAGATTCCTTGAATCTTGCATCAACGGCATGGGTAATTTATTCCCCTACCGATGATTTGGTAATCTTAGGTGGAAGTTGCTTCGGTCCCACAATGAACAATCTTGTTGATTATCATGCGGTGATTGTACTATTGACTAACTCTTTTTCAAATAATGTGAGTCGAGTTGTGGTTTACCTAGATTGATAACTTGTTGTTTCTCAGTTTAAATCGTATCTACACTATTCAAAATCCATTACTTCTTCGATTACTTCGAAGGTTTTGAATTCTTGAAAGGTCTTTTGTGTTTATTCAATACCAACCTATTCCAAGGAAAATGAATGCAATTGCCAATTCATTATCCAATTATGTTTTCAATTGCTATGTAGCTCATATTTAATATTCATTTGAGACAGATTTAGTAACAATTTTTCATGTACAAACACACCTTCATTTTGTAAAAGGTCATTTTTTGTAATGAAGTTTTTTTACAAAAAGATACTAGAGAAAAAATATGAAGATTGTAGCTTTCAATACATTAGAATGGAAAAGTATGAAGCTCAAAATATTTTAAAACAGTACTATGATCAGCCATAACTACTACTCATAACTACTCATGGTGCTCATGATAACACGTGATGGCCCAAGCCACCCTACGAAGTAGTCTTCCAAAGCGACCAAAAAATCCAACTATGTGGAATTGGTACCACCAAGACAGGTGAACTATAGAGATATATGGGACATCCATAGTCCATCTCTGAATTTTCTCATCAATATAATTTAGCTGCTCCTTTTCTTGATGTTACATATTGCTACCTCTCGAACTGATCCACGTTTCTCAATAGGTGATGACCGAGCTGGTCGTGACAGTCCAATGTAGGCAATATAGAACATTAAGTCTTAGTATAACAAAATACAAAAAAATAAAATGTAACAAAATGAAAATAAACAAAAAGAAGAAATCTTTCTTTCCTAGCTATCCCCACCGATCATCCTCAGGAAGCGGTAAATTTGGATCACCCCTGAAGTTAGTCCTTGAGTATGTGTAATCCTCAACCATGAGGAGTTGACCATGCAACCATCTGATGAATAGAGATCCATATGTGACTATTGGTCCACCACTTCCATTTTGATCCATATCCTCGACCCATATCAACATGTGAGGGTTCTGTGGCCCATGGTTTTTCAAGGGTACCTGTCGACGTAGCCGTAGAAATCACTCAAAGAAAAAAGGGACCACAATGACACCATAGCTGGACTATTTTAGTTATCCACTTATATGGATAATGGGGGGTTAGACCCAAGAAGCTTGAATGATGAGAGGGAAAGAGAAGAAATAACAAAATATATCAGCTATGAGAAAGACACATCAACGATATCTAGGTTGTGAATATCCTAGAAAAAGAAACATAGAGTATATATGCCACATGGAGGGGTGAGGCTCAAAGAGGGTTCTTTGAGTCTCACCTCTCAAACTATACTAAGAATATAACTTAGAACCAATAACCCAATAATTCAATAGAATAAGAGAAGTGTAGGATGTCAAAAATCCTTGATTGATTTATTAAGAAGGCATGGAGCCTTTTTATAACATTATTACAATGTGACTTGGGACCATACCATTAACAAAAACCATGGGTTGTTAAATACCATGGATGGGATAGGTACAATGTGCCTTGAAGTCATACCATGGAACAAAACCATGGGTTGTCAAATACCATGTATGGGAGAGGCTGTCATCTCCATTTAATGATTTTATGATGAATGGGAGAGGGTGGAATATCCATTTAATGCTTTTATGACTTATGCATATGAATTTAGACCATATGACTTCTGAAATTCGTATCAGATAAAGATGAGAACATTATGGGATTTTCGAGACTCTATCCCATATTTCGGATCTAACTCATATTTTGGATCTCTCTTCAAGATGTAAGAATAAGACAACGTCAACTTGTATCAAAGTTATATTGGATCTCTAAAACTAAATCAATGGTTTCATCATTTGGATTTTTATTTTAGCATCTATCAATTAGCCAAGGATCAAAAGACTCATTTTCTCGACTAAAGTTAGAGGAACATTCATTAACTTAGTGGGAAAAGTACATAGAATCAGTTAGGTTGGTGTCACGTCCTCCCTCCTTGAAAGAGGAAATGCGATAATTTCTTCTACCGGAGTTACCCATCTCTTATACTCAATGGATTCTGCACATGTTTGATTCCCATTTCACTTTTTTTTTAAACCTCTTTCAGATCTACACAAGTAAGAATTTCCCTCCTGCTGACATTATGATCCAGACAGTGTGTTGATTCTTTATCTTCCCTAAATCGCAAAAAGATTGAATGGCTGAGAAGGACCACAGTGGAAATCAATGGTCTCTGTTAGTTCCACATCCCGAGACAAATCAACAGCATAGAAGCATGCCATAGAAAATAAATGGTGTAGAGAGCTTCACTTGAGGAATAAAAAACATATCAAAATTTCACTCTCGCACCCCGCATCCCGCATGCGGAACGACCGTTGCAGAGATCAAAGTTGCAGAAATCAAAATTTACCATAAGTCATTTCCGCATCCCACATCCTGCAAGTTACAGAAAGGGAAAATTGTGGAAAGAAAAATGCAGAGATTGAAATTTCCAAAGAACTTTTCCGCATCCCGCATCCTGCAAGTTGCAGAAAGGAAAATGTGGAGATCGAAATTTACAAAGAACTTTTTCGCATCCTGCAAGTTGTGGAAAGGTTGAATCTGCAGAATTTCGATCTACTAATGAAAATTTCTAAGTCTGAAACTGATTTTGAGCATTGAGGCCATCATGAATCTGCTCGATCTAGATCCAGAACAACTTAGAAAATTCATTGAAATAAAAGTACATACACATATACATCTGCATCAAATACATTCTACTCAAGCATTCATCATATTCATATTCATTTATAAATAAGTACAGTTGCAGGGATTGAAACATAAGAAATACTTACCTTTATCATGAGCTTGTCTCGCAACTAGCTATGTCTCTACAATGTTCCACCCAACCATAGGCCAGTGTGCTCATCAATCTCTCAGCAACATTGCCACCCTCGAGCTAGGCATGATTTCCCAAAGGAATAAGGAACACTAGCAGACTCTCTCACAACCAAGGATACAATAAAACTTATCTAAGCTGACACAGTTGGGTTTATCAGGCTTACACAGGTAGTGGTTCACACATAGTCAAAATTGACACAAGACATAGCCGGGCCAACTACCAGCTAGGTTTATCAAGATGGAAAGGTGGAAAGACTGACTACTAGGCTAGTGAACTCACTACTACATTTCGACCAAAAATCCGACGGCCGTATTGTTGGATTTTTGACACTTCCCTGTCGCATGTACGACAATATGATTTTTTTTAAGCATCGGTGGATTTCCGTCGGTTATCCGACATCTTTTCAATCCATCAGTAAAGCGACACCTCATTTTACCGTTGGTTAAATGTAAATTGTCGGTTATCCGACATCTAATTCATAATAAAATTTAAACGTAAGCGTCGGTTAAGCGACTGTGGAGAAAACGTAAGCGTCGGTTAAGCGACAACATGGCCGTCGAAGAAAGTGACGGTATTGAATTTTTTTAACAAAAATTCACCTACAGGCCGTCGGTTAAGCGACAGCATGGCCTTCAGTTAAGCGACGGTTTTGAATTTTTTTAAAAAAATGACCTTTAGGCCGTCACTTAACCGACGGCTATAACTGTTTCAAAAAAAAATACAAATGCCATAAGACCAATTCCATGTGGAAGTAGGTGACATCAAGAATAACTATCATCTTCAGGGTAGGTTACTCTACAAGATGGAAAATATTTTCATTATTAAACGTGAGAGATTGCAACTCATTAAAGATGCCCACACCTCCAAAGTTGTAGGGAATTTTAGTGTTGGGAAGATAGTTTTGAACTTACAAATGAATTTTTACCGACCTAGAATGCAAGAAAACATAGCTTCATTTATTATAGCATGCATACTTTGTTGTAGAAGAAATCTCAGTAATAGGAAGCAAGGTATATACCATCCATTACCTATTCACTTGAAACCATGAGAGAGGATCTCCATGGATTTTTTGGGACATGGTCTTCTAACCACTAAGAAGGTACATGACTAATTAGTTTTGGTAGTTGAAAGATTCAATAAGATATGCATTCTTAAGTCTTATAAAAATACCATCAAAAGAAAAGAAGAAAAAACATGTCATTCGAGGAATTTTGTGTGCACTTTGGGATACCAAAGACCATCATCTTAGATTGGGATACCATAGACATCACATTAAACATATAGATGTGAATCACACACATTCATAAACACCATAATGTGGAGATAGAGAGGAGGATAGACCTATAGTGTAATAAATAAATATATTTGGGAGGAAGGTTAACACTTCTAAAAAGTGTTGAGAAAGCACAACACCAATCTTTTGGATATATTTGGCTTACATTCCTAAAGATGACCTCAAAAAAATCATAAAACCAGTAATATGATACTTATGGACAGAAACAAAGAAGCAAAGAGTATGGAGATTTAAGGAACTACCATTTTCCTCAAAAGTACTGGTAGGGGTCCATGGAGTATTTGATCTTCATAAGGTTTATGGATTCTGGTCATAAGAAATAGGTAGATGGAGCCTCTTAGCACAGAAAAGTGGACAATAAACCCTTGAAAAATAGTTGGAAGGTCAGTAGTCTGAAAGGTCTTCCTAGAAGGCTACACTATTATTGGAAAATATCCAACATGGTTAATTGGAAATGGGCAGAGCAAGCAAGGATAAAATTAGATCCATGGGTAAAATGAATGAATGTCCCAAAGCTCTCAAGAAACCTGATAGACTACACCCCCTCCAAAATCAATCACTTCTTTGCAGTGTATATGATAGGGCAAGAAATGGTTGGTGGACACTTCAGGATGGAAAAGGATGGATCAGATTGGACTACACATTGAAATGGCAAGAGAATGGGATTTGTATGTTAGATCTTTAAGGGCAGAGCAGGTTAAGGATAGGATCAGATCCATAGGTAAAAGGAATGGATGTCCCAAAGCTCTCAAGAAACCTGATAGACTACATTCACTTCTTGGCAGATGTATATGATAGGGAAAGCAATGGTTGGTGGACTTCAGGATGGAAAAAGATAGATTAGATTGGACTACAGATTGAGATAGAGAAATAATGGAATTGTATGTCAGATATTTAAGGGCCTCTATAAGAGGTAGGGAGCAGCAAGACATTTTAGTATGGGTTGCCAATAAAGGAAAAGAATACAAAGCAAAGCAAGGTTACAAGGTAGCACTACCAACCCAAGAAGAAGAGTGATGGAAAATGAAGTATCATTTGAAAGCCACAAGCTCCACTAAAATATAAGTTTTTTCTATGATTAGTATTCAACATATTAGCATGGGACAATCTCCAAAAAAGATCATGGCAGGCTTGGTTACTATCACATTTTCTGCCTACCATTTCACAAAATAGATGTAGTTAGCAGCAAGGAATCTAACAGGAGAGAAAGGAAAAGGGGAGAGGGTACTTTGTGGAGGCAACATTGGAATTTGGAGGCATGGATAAGAGATTACAATGTCAAAAAAGAACACCACTCTCTCCCAGATTTTGTGCATGGATAGAGAAAGGGAAAGCTACATATTCAGGGTGCTTAAATATCCAAAAAGTTTGTGCAAGTCTTCCATCCCTATTTCATTTGGAAGTTCTTCTCATGGATTTTCATTCTTCAAATGCATTTGAAAAAATCAAAATGGAAGAGAATATTTTTTCTACCTACAACAATGTAAGTTGTCCTCTAGTGGAACTTAACAGCACACATTTGGTTTGCTGGTCTTTGCTAATTTCAAGACTGATGTTGATTCTTCCGCACATGATTCTCCACTCTACAACCTTCCCATCCCGGTTGATGTTCAATATAAGAAATAAGTTAATATAGATTACACAAGGAGGAACTTTTCAGCTTCCCACAGGAACATGCTATTTAGAATCATGGGTATATCATGTGGTACAAAGTGTTATAAATGTGAATGAGGGAGTCATAGAAGAGCATGGAATGGCTGATCTCTTTCAGCAACTGATTGACGTCAGTGGGGTTCATAACTAGGGTATTGTAGAACACAAAGTTCTTCAAGATCTGGGTTTAAATTGGTCTGATCTCTATTATGTTGTTTGTCGTATTTTGGAAGTGTGGAAGAATAGGGAAGCTTCCCAAGTGCATGAATATTGAATGGTTTGGAACAGTGGCTTCAATGGAGAGGCCTATCAAATGGTATAGGAAATACTACTTTATTGAGAAAAAGTATTAACATCGTCAAATATGTCCATCACAAATTCCTGTGTACTAAGACCCTTTAGGAACTTGTTATAGGAGGAGATTGCTGAACTAATTGTACATTCCAAACCTGTATAGCACTATGAAGGTTATAACAAAAATTGCTAGAAAGAACAGCTAGTTTAAATGAAGAGAACTACACTAGATGAGCAATAATCATTTAAGGAAATTACTGTGCTTTAAACAGTTAATTATATATGATCTGCCCACTAATGGTATGTTACAACCTAAAGAAAGTATATTGCAAGCGATATCCCATTAACATACTTTGTCAAGAAAAAATGAGATAAGCTACTCTATTTTGTCAGTAGAATGACAATATATTCTCTCAATGTGAAAGATGAATGTTCCTAAATTCAACTTTCAATAAGCAAAATCTATGCATCCACTCATTTGTAAAGATATGAAGAACTATCTCTAAGCCATTTAATTTCAAATCTCATTTCCAGTGGAATTGACCTATTATGGTATGAGTTCTGGTATTGGAATAAAGGTCCACTCAAACGGAAGTTAAACTAATTGTTTAGTGGTGACCTCATCCTATGTGGCAAGTGGATACACAGAATACATGAGGGTTGATGGTGCCATAATAGGTTCATTAAATTTCCTTTGGTTATACTAGCTTGGGATTTAATCATTTAGACCAATGTTACCAGACACTGTTTGCAAAAAATATCAACAGGGAGAAGACTCAAGAGTTTGAATCAGCTCAGGAAACACTTGACAAATACTAAAAATAAAAATGATTCATTTGCCACACCTTCTGGGAATATATAGGCATTTGGCAAGTGAACTCGTGTTGACTGAGTTTGACCCAAGTCTAACATAGTCAACACAAATTTGACTCACCTTGAATCAGTTTTGCTTATTTTGCTTGGGAGCAAGTCAAACATGTAAGTCTGGTATGCCAACTTCAACCCTTAACCCAAGCAAATTAGGTATCATATACAGTATAGTTAGGATACATCATATATGACTAGATATCTAATTTTATACCATTAAGGAGCATCTTGAAAAGCCTTTCTAGAAAGCAAGGCAGTTAAAAAGTTCTCAGCATATTAAAGGAAGTATGGGACCTCATTGTACTAGTCACCTTTGTGACTAAGTCTTAAGCAACTAAACATAATATTTATAAAATACTAGATACAGATATCTAGTTTTCCTTGAATAAGAATTCACATGAAAATATGAAAAGAGTCAAATTATTTTTGAAGATGCAATAGATGGCCACCAAACTCTACCTCAACAATTATCTAAGGAACTAGTCACCAACAATGGATCATCAGGCACCACATAATAGTAGTGTGTGATATTTGACAATGAATTCCAACTCTTCAATAGTCTTGTCAAGTCCCTTTTGAAACAAGTCATCAGGGCTAACCTATCCCAAAGCTTGCAATGACTCACTGAACCTCAGCAAAAACCAAAATATAAAAGCCACAAGGGTTATCTCAATCAAGCAATGCATCCAACCAAGGCATGCTGCCAACGGGGACGCTATTGTGGCTAGCATTTGAGCTTCCCTCCATCCCGATAGTCCAGGTAAGTGGGGGGAATCTAACAATGTTTTCCTTGGAAAAATGAATAAACTATATAAATAACATATTGTGGCTTCCATAAAATCATTGACTGTGATCATTTCCTACAGATAGCAATTAAATGAATGAATATAGCAATTGTAGGAAATGTGTGGCCTCACATACAGAAAGCCAAAGTTAAATGTGCAAATCAAGCATCTTAGACTTACTACAATGCAAAGAAAGATCACCTGATCAATATGACCATACTAATGAAAACAGAAATTGTGTATCAAATTTATGCAAAAGATTTGACAATCATATCCCATGACTATCTATAGCCAAAATAGAAGTTAAAACTTAACTTAAAGAAGAATATTCTTTGTTCATCATCACATCGCAACAGATACAAAAATATATAAAACAAGATAGATTTACGCAGAATATACATGTAGATCACCTTTTCTTTTTCTCTGTTGTTGTTTTTGTTTGTCTCACAGTGGATCTTCCACTTAATATCTAGAATTACTCCCTAAATGATTCTACCTCATCCATAATTTGATGCAACCTCTCCTTCTCACTTCTCTCCTTTTCTTCAAGTCAGATTGCATTTTGACTGCATGCCAAAAAAAATCCACAAAAACGAGAGTATAGATTCAGAAGCAAATTTGTTTTAATTCAAGATGTTACTAAAAATAGACTATGATAAAGAGAACCTATGATAAAGAGAACGGACTATGGAAATATCAAGTTGCAATATTTGCACGGAGTAGAGGGTCCATTGAGCACAGGTTATCAACATTCTATGTAGATCTCAGAATCCAGGTATATCAATTTAGGGATTAATTTAGGCCGAGTGCTTCACAAAAAAGATGAAATACCTGAATAAAAACACTATCATTTATAGTCAACTGTTCTCTTTTCAATCCTGCTAGGACCCATAAACACTTTTGCAAAATTAGGTGTGGCAAATGGGAAAACTTCCCAACAGTTAAGAAGCTTCAAAAATGCGGGATTAGAAACCCAGTATTCTATTGCAGCAGCTCTATGTTGGCATCCATTGATTTTCCAATCTCAAGAATGAATGGATAGTGTGGAAAAGGGAGTTTTTCAAGATGTCTATTTTATATATAAAATGAAGCTAATAAATAAAATACAAATCTATAATATACAATGCATCCTCCTTTGAAATTACCTAGAATCCATTAGAAACATAAAGTAGTTTCCATTAAAACACACATGCAACAAAAACACAACAATTAATCCACACATAGAGAAAATACATCACATGTGAATACAATATTCACTCTAGAAACCCAAATGGGAAAACTAACTTCTAATGGTTGCTTAGTTCTCATTTTAACAATGTTTGGTTACAATGAAGCTCAAGTCTCTCTTTCTCCTCTGTTGGCCAACCAAGAAGAAAAAATCCCTTTGAGCATCAAATCACAAGAAATTATAACTTATAAGAGAGCGAGGGGTAAAGGGAAGGAAAAGAGGCTGAATTTTCAGTTCCCATTCCCCTCTCTCTTCTTTTCATTTTCTATTTTATTTAAATTTTTTTCTCTCTTATCTCATTTACTTTTGCATTTGCATTGTCCTTACTATCTAGCTAGAGAAGGGTTTGCATAGTCCTAATTTGGTTGGTTTAGGCCTCAGCCTACTTGGAAAGGGATCTACCTAACCTCTAATAATTAACACAGTCCCTCTATATCCAATCTGCATCCCTTGACTAGCCTCCAAACTCTAACGCTTTCAAAAGTTGTCATCTTTTGTGATCATTTCTGAGTAAAGTATGGATGGAATCAAACCTATCCAGGCCCTCCTTCAAGTGGTTTCTTCATTATTCCATCTATCTCAGGATATTGGTAAAAGTATTTGAAATGTTGTATAGTCTATGGTGGCTCTAAATTCTCTATGAACATTCAAATCTAAGTTTCTTAAAATAATTACAAGAAATCCCTCGCACTAAAAAGATACATCATTTATGTTATTTTGTCCCTTTTGGTAACTGTATCTTGAAATTGTATTGTACCGTTTTTTAATCTATCAACAATCAAGCATTCTTCCATAGTCTTTCCATTTCTATTTAGGATGGCCATAGTGACTCAGATCTGCCATCTAATTGGACTGTCAACCAAATGAATCTGAAGTGTGAATGGCTATACGTATTAAAAGTCTAAATCCTTAGTTGGGATTGTTTATTGGGGAAATCATAACTCTGTTCTACATATTCAAATTAGATCAACTTCATGCACTAAACGAATAGTTCTTGTTTGTCCTCTGTCATTGTCCTTTGGAGGAGTTAATATGTGATATGGTTCAAATTTTCACTATGTAACACTTGGCATAAATGTCAGTCACTTGATTTCAATTAGGCCTAAAGAAACACTTGCTCTCTTCCTTTATTAGTGAGCCTTGAAATTTGGTTCTTCACCTTCAAAATAGGGTAGCCTTTGAATCCTTATTGTACAATTGCATAAGCATTATGATTGGTAGGTTAACCTGAGACTGAATAGAAACTTAAGTGATGTTATGAGTTCACTTTTTGGGATGGCATGTTAACTATGTTTTATGAATGCTTATGAAATTTATGCATCTATCTCTATACAACTATCCATACTCCTTATGCAGGATTGAAGAGTTCATTGTTAGCCAAATATACATATGAGTATCACTTGTCACTTATGTTAGTTTAGATTGGATTGTAGCCGCAATTTGAAAACCATATTGTAATCTCATCCTATGTGAGAATTTGGTTCTCTGTTTTTAATCCTTAAATAAAGATCCAAGTTGCTCACTAAATACATAAAAAGGTGGTCTAATCATAACCTCACCATCTCATCGCTTTTGGAAAAAATATCGCACTATGTTTAGTTATTGATTAAAGACAACCATAACATAAATGAAATTAATAGCACATACTACTATCAGATGCCAATCATAAAACTTGATGATCACTCCTTTTATTTGTTGGTCTTCACAAAACATATTTGAAAGGTTGTATTTATTTCTTTATGAATTTGAAATTTCCTCTTATTGAATTATATCATCCCTAATTCTAAACCTACAGGTCATGCATTTTACAAATCTTTGAAAAACATTTCTTTCTTCACTATTTAGAATTTCACTTGCTCATTTCCTCTTTGGATCCCATTTTATTGTGTGAAGGCTAGATATGATGTTTGATGTGGTCTTCGTTAATTAAGGTATTGAGTATTTTCCTTGAGGTTTAGTTATCTTCCAAAACTTCCCCTAAAGGCGCAAACTTTTAGCATCAGTGCTATTGGGGGTGTTTTTGTCAAGACTGCCTCTAAATCCAAAACCACCCCAAAAAGTGACTTTTGGGGGTGGAAGAAAACCCCCCCACCTCGTAAAAGTCGAAATTGTAGTAGTGCATGATTACCTCTGATTTTGTGTATGTCTATTCTCCTTTCCATCTTAATAGTGATTTCCAATATTCCTCCCATGGAGAGTCATCGACAAAGAGATTAATTGTTGTAAGAAGTTCACACTCATGAATTTTGGTTATTTATTTTTAGAAACTTTAGTCCATCTAATGAGACAAAACTAAAATTTATGATTGTTAGCAGTTGTCCCTAAGGCTACACAAAATATTTCTAGGAATTGCATGCTTTCAATCATCAAACTAGGCTCTAGGAAATATAAAATCATTGGGTTTTCAACAAAATGATTATTGGGTACCTTTTCGTACCCAGGAACTTGAATCCCACATCCCTATTACTTCTAGTAGATAATCTAGAGCATATGCAACTATAATATATAAATATAGTGTGAAATGGAAGCCTTTTCTAAGCCCGGGGGATAGCTTGACTAGTTGAGTGCTATGAGATGCAAGCAAGAGGTCATGGAATCAAGTCCTCGAGCTAGATATATATGTGAATATTGAGGGCTTCAGTTTATGTCTCCTTCAGGTTAGGTTGTCAAAACTAAAACTGAACTGTTTACCCCTGGTTAGTGCAGAACTTCAATTTGGAGGCTTCGAAAGAGGTCGAAACAATGTGATCTGGCTAAATGCGTGACCACTCCTACAGATTTACATACATCATCATCTAGAGAAACAAAGGACCGCCCCTTAAAAATAAGACAATACATTATTTTTATATAAACAACAAAGATTCAAAGAGTACCGATAGTATCAATAAACAACAGTGAGGGTTTTCTCTCTTAGGAATTTCATCAAACATATGGTGTGCAAACTATAAATCCTACAGAGTGTTTTCCAGCCATACCTTAAAGGGAGAATGATCCAGCAAAAACTCGCAGATTCAATGGCTTCAAACTTACCCCAAATCCTTCACCTCCACCAGCGATTCCGCGACCTGTAGCTTCTCTTCTTCTTTCCTGCACGCTCTTGGAAACTGTTTCTAACCAAACCCGTATCCACACCCAGGAAAATATCGTTGCAGAGGACAAAGGGACTATGTAGCGCAAATACAACTTGATTTGGCAGCTGAAAAGTGGGGGCATCATGTAACAAAAAAGCATCCTGGTTTCCTCCCTCCCAAGCGGGCATTCTGGGTTTGACTTACAAAGGGGTACATTATGGAGTAGGCATTTCAAAGTGGGGAATTCTTGATTCCTACCAAGGTGGGTAGGTCTTAGTCTTTGGGAGAGTCCATCACTTCCTTGTCCTCAATGCCATGTTTGGGAGGGACCTAATTGATATGGTTTACCATTATGTAGATCCTCTTGAATACTAGGCTAAAAGCTACTACGAGTAATGGATTCAAGTAGGATCTGAGCTACAAATATCAGCTACCAATCATAGGAATTATGTGGCCTGACCTGCGAGCCATATACCTTGATGATTGGGGAATGCTCTCAAACCATTTTCCTCACAGAGATTACAGAGAAAGCACAGCAGGTAATCAACAGGATGAAAAGAAAAAACCAGAGGCTATAAGATACCCTGGATGCTGATCAAACTTTTGAGAAATGAAAGACCTCCATTATAATGGAATAAGTGGCACAGACGACTATGGCTACAGAGCAACTAAAAAGATAAAACATATGGATAAAAGCCCAGATCAATAACTAATAGGGTACATAGGGCAGAGTGCTAGAGTCGAGGAGGGCATTCTGTGGAGCGAAGCAAACCCCCTGGTCTTTCATCTTTCAACGGGAGCCTTTAACAAAGGGCCTCTCACCTTTATCCACAAGCCATTACACCAATAACGATATGCAAATACATGTTACATACGAATATATCATAATATGCTTAATTTGGTCTATAGTAGTTATTCTATAGGCCTTCACTATTTAGGTTTAATATAATTGATAGATTCACTACGCTAAGCTAAGAGTGGCTAAAGGGAGGTTTAAATAAAGCTCATTTATCTACCTTATTGGTTTAAAGATAATTGAAAATGAACAACGGTAAACTAATGGAGTAACAACCACCTTTCAATGCCATGGGTTATGAATATAACATTACCAATAAATCATTGTTTACCTATTCCTGGGCTTCACACAATGCCTCATTCCGAGTCCCATATTAGTCCTAACATTCCTCATAGGATTGTCATTAACCTAAGCGTCGGATATGCGACGGCGCTTTCCAAGAACATCCAAATCTTTAATTAAAGGTCAACAAGGTATGGTCCCCACCCTCGTATGAAGGCCCCTTTTGAAACTATCAATTAAAGGCGTCGTCGCTTAAGCGACGCTTATGCGAATATCCATCGCATAATGGACGCTTAACCGATGGTTATGAGAATACCCATCGCTTGACCGACGCTTGTGGCCACATTTACAAAAAACAAATGTATCCTTGTGATTTTTGGTAAGTTTAAAAAGGGAAATCCACGCGCCGTCGAATTTTTCTGTCAGATTTTGGATCGAAATGTAGTAGTGACTCAATCCCAGAGCTATGGACACCTATACCAAATCTAGCATGGATTCTAAAGAATCTGCACATCCAACACCAGGAATCATTCCTTTCTCTGCTCCACAGTCCCTCGTGTTATTCCTTCCCTCTCCAGTGTTATCTTGGGTGTACAAATAAGAAATACAACCTACCCCCATATCTGTTTGTGAGGTTCCTTTTTACACTAGGTTCATCAAGTAGCTCCAGAATCCATTTCCATTTCCCCAAGCTAGTTCAGAGACCACACAATGGTGTACATATAGTGATTACAGTTCTGGGATTAAGGAAACATTACAGAGGCCAACAAGGATGTACAAATAGTGGTTACAGTTCTAGGTTCAAGAAAACATTACAGAGGCCAAGGAATGCACGCACATACAAAAATTACAAACTTCTGAGCATTGCATGAGCCAGATCGACTTTTAACATCCCAGAATCCAAATATTCTTGTTGGTTTATCAATAAAACATGGTTTCTAGGTATGCGCCTTCAGGAAAACGATTGACAGACGGGGAAATCGTGAAGGAGGAAACAAAACTGACATGAAAAATGAAACTTCGAGAGGTTTTCTATGTGTGTCTGCGTGCTTGAATGAAAATGAATAAATGAATGAATCCACAATCCATCAACAAAACATCTTTCCATTTTTCCAAAACATGAGGGAAGGTGAAACATGAATGTACGAGGGAATGGAATGCCTTTTTGGGTGTTTTTCTTGCCCATGCAATAAAAACACGATTTTCAAAAATGGTGCTCTGCCCATTTTAAATTTCTTCCAAAACTCTTCCCATTCCCACCAAACGGCTCAAGGTTAAACATCCCCCCCTTATCATGCCCCCACCTCTTTAACGTTTGCGACGCATATCTGGTTGTAGGTTTTTAATTAATTTGTATTTTGCATGATGTCTCAAGCATACCATTCCTAGCTAGCACATAAACCATCAGCGTTGATTCTAACCACTGAACACAAACACAGAATCAATGGCAGGGCCTTGGCCTTGAGCTCCTTACCATGATTTAATACAATATTCACATCATTTGAAATTTAATATCACGGGGTAAAAATTCGGGGTGTTACAGTTGGAGGGTGATTTTCTAGTAAATAAGTGGGAGGAATTTAAAACCCTCATTAATTCCCAATTCTACTTGACGAGTAGGACCAGCGGATTCATTGGAATCACTTTAGGAAGAGGTAGGTGTAGAGTGTGTAAGAGCATGCCACTGACTTCAGGAAGATGCAGCTATCATGTTGAGTATCTTGCCCAAGAACCCATATGTACTACTTAAGTATCTAGGTGGATTACATAGTCACATACGTAAGTAGGTGATGCTCTTCAAGACCAAGTCAATTAATGAAGCATATGTACAAGCACAATACCTATAAAACATAGCCTAGAAGAAATGACATCTAAGTGGTGCAAACCATAAAGAGAGCCAAGATTCTACGAAGGAGGGAAAGAAGAAGTGGAAGGGAAAGCAGAAGAAGACTATAGCCACAAAACATTATTGAAGGATTTGAAAAACCAATGCAACCATTTTAACATAGATGGTCACAATGAAGATAATTGTTGGAAGATACATTTAGAGATGAATCCCAAGAACTGCAAGAAGAATGTTAAGAAGAAGAACCATCTAGGAACTAAGGAAATAAAGGATTTAGAAAGTATCTTGGATGTGGATGAGAATATTATCTACAACACAATGTAGAAGGAGGTGAATATGAATATCCTTCACCCTACTAGAGAGAAAGACATGGTAAAACTCTTCCACATCAAGATCCAAGTCAAGAAGAATGAGATCGATTTTCTATTCGATTCTGGTTCATAGGAAAACATTATAGTAGAGTATCTGGTACATAAGATTGGGTCACAAGTACATGATCATTCCGGTCCCTACCCATTGGTATAGGTAAATAAGGATGCAGAAACCAACATCACAAAATAGTGCAAGGTCAAGATTTCCATAAGTTTGGAGTATGTTGATGAAGTGAAGGTAGACATAGTACCCATTGAGGTTTGTGGTGTAATGTTTATAATCCCATGCATGTATATGAAGAATGTGATATTCATGAAGAGATCCAACCAATACCACTTGAACAAGTGTGAGAAATTATTCCTCATCAATGCACACAAAGGAAAATCAAAGATCTCTATGATAAGTACCAACCAAACAAAAAATCAGATCAGTTCAAGTATGAATTTTCTATTTCTTTTCTTAGGAAAAAACCAACCGGTCGGTGAATTAGTAAAAGTGAATGTATCCTTTGAGTAATGTACCAAAGAGAAGAAACATTAGTTTGAGAGCCTCTTGAAGGCATACAAATAAGTGTTTTGGTTACCTAAGGGACTACATCCTAAGAGGTAGTTGGAGCACGAGACACAACTATTGTGGAAATTGAACCCAGGTGTTAGAACAATTACACTCACAACAATTGCCAATTACACTTGCAAATTACTCACAAAAGGAGACTGAATATGGTGCAGAACACTAATCTGTATTGAATAAGTGTACAATAGCCAACCCTATGAATTCATAGGCTTCCACAATAAATAATAACATGAGATATTTGAATGCATAAGGATGCCATTCGAATTTGTTCAAAAGCAGGCTTACTAAATCTAAGTAGATCCCCCATAGGTGCATAAAGCAGTTTCCAAAACGGTCTAGGAGCTCACGAATTGGAAAAATCAATTAGGAAAGATAATAGGTGGTGGAAGGACAACTCATACATGCTTTTCATAGGAGAAAAGAGTGGAGGATGATGAGGACAAAAAACAAGTTAACTTCACCTAGTCAAACTTTCCCACTTGCCTTAAAACTCCGAAAAAGCAGGCAATAAAGCAAAAAAAGCAGACATGCACTAGGGAGGCCAGGAATAAAGCAAATTTTATTCCAAGAGGTTTCCCAAGTGATCCATGACTCAAATTTAGCAATTTTGACCACTATGTATGTGTGGAGGACAACTTGCATAAGGTGGAATATTGAAACTAGGCAAATAAGACAAAAATTGGATTAATTAATGTCTAAGGTAGCTAACTATGGGTTGATTAATCTAACACCCCCCCTTAAGCCTGAATTATGAGTAAAATATTAGAAACTTATAGGGCCTAGCAACAAGGCTTAGTAAACCTTTACATACTGCATGTCCATTTAACCAAGGAAAGAGGCAAAAACCCAATGGGAAAAATCCTCCCTTAAACATGGACAGTAAAACAAAATTTGGAAATCTTGTCATCACTCATGCTTCATAGCATGATCAGAAATCCCCAGCAATGATTTGATATTGCTGAATGTCTTCTCACAAAAAACTTGGGTGAAGATATATGCTACTTGTTCTAAAGATGAACATAAGAGTAGGTGAATGGTGCCATCATGAACAAGCTATCTGATGTAGTGCATATGGATCTCAATGTGTTTGGTTCTCTTCTTCTGAACTGGATCATTGCAAATTTGAATGGTACTCTGATTATCACAATATATAGTAGTTTATTATTCTGATTCGAAGCCACACTCTCCAAGTAACCCCTGCAACCATAAACAGTGATTTGTTGCATTTACAACTCCTCTGTACTCTGCTTCTGTAGACAAGAGTGCAATGGCACTCTGTTTCTTGCTTGACCAACTGATTGGCCCTTCAAGAAGCATGAACACATATCTTGATGTTGACTTTCGATCTGTGTTGTCACCTGCCCAATCACTGTCACTAAACCCAATCAAATCAAGATCAGATTTAGCTTTGTAGGATATCCCATGAGTCCTTGTTCCCTGAACAAAGTTAAGGATCTTTTTGGCTGCTCTCCAATGGATCTCATGAGGCTGATCCATGTATCTTGAAGCCACACTTACTGCATAAGAAATATCAGGTCGAGTATGTGTAAGATACAACAAACATCCAATCAATTGCCTATACAGTGTATTGTTTACCATAGGTGAAGAATCAACTTCTTCAAGCTTAACTCCTGAAAGGAAAGGATTCTTGCTTGGATTGCAGTCCTTCATATTGAATTTGTTCAGCAAATCCAAGGCATACTTGGACTGATGTAATTTTATTCCTTCTTTGGTTTGAGCAATCTCAAGCCCCAAGAATTGGCTCAATAAGCCCAAATCTGTCATTGAGAAGGCATGGTTCATTGCATCTTTCAAGGAAGCAATTTCATCCTTTGAGCTTCCTGTAATGAGAAGGTAATCAACATACAAAACAATGACCATCAATGAGCCATGTATCAGATTCAAATAGACATTTGGATCTGATTTGCATCGAACAAAATTCAGTGATAGAAAAAATCTATCAATCTTGGCATACCAAGCCCTGGGGGCTTACTTAAGCCCATACAATGACTTCTTTAGCCAGCACAAAAGAGATGGGTTAGTAGCAAATCCTTGAAGATGCTGCATGTAAATCGCTTCAGTGAGATCTCCATTAAGGAAATCACACTTCACATCTATGTGGTGTACCTCCCACTGCTTTGAAGCTGCAATGGCTAAGGCTAGCCTGATGGAGTCCATCTTTGCCACTGGTGCAAAGGTCTCATTGTAGTCTATACCATGTACCTGTGAGTATCCCTTGGCTACCAATCTGGATTTTTACTTCAGACGTGAACCATCAGCAGCAAATTTGGTTTTGTACACCCACTTACACTGAACTAGCATCCTCCCTGGGGGAAGATCAACCAGCTCCCAAGTGTTGCTCTTCGGGAGTGAGATGAACTCTTCTTCCATGGTTGTTTTCCATCTTGGATCACTTGCTGCATATTCATATGTCTTTGGGTCTGATTCAATCATCAGATAGCATTTCTCTGCAAACATAGTATTTTTCATGCACAGAGCACTCTCAAACTGAGATCTAGTCCTCCTAGGATCATTAGGATTTCCAGCTAGTTCTCCAGTTGCATGAATGGTCTTGGATGCCCATTTTGGTCTTGTAGGACTGTTAGGATCTGCAATTAAATAATAATTATTAGACATATCATAATCATCATGTTCAACTATCTGTTCACTTACATTCAGAGGTTCCGGTGGTGAAGACAATTCTCTAACTTCCACTGCTGCTAGGGGCTCTTCTTGAAACTGAACACACCTTTCAATGAAGTCTTTGTTTGTGCTCAAATTGATAAGCTTGAACCCTTTTGAATATTCATAGTACCCAATAAATAGACACTCTTGGCTTTGGGGCTGCAAAGCCTTCCTATTTTCTGTTGGAATTCTAGCCCAAGCCCTTGAGCCAAAAATCCTAAAATGGGTCACATCTGGCTTGTGCCAAATCCATGCTTCGAAAGGAGTCATACCATAAAGCTGTTGATGAGGCACCCTATTTTGGATATAGGTTTCACATTTTATAGCTTCGGCCCAAAACTTTGGTGGCAAAGTCTTAGCCTCCATCATGCAGGTTGCCATCTGTTTCAGTGATCTGTTCTTCCTCTCAGCAACACCATTCTGCTGTGGTGTGTAAGGGATAGAATGCTGCATCTAAATAAATACATCTGCACAATATTAAATGAAATTATATTTGACATACTCACCACCATTGTCAGATCTGAGGACCTTGAGTTTCCTCCTAGACTGGTTTTCAACCAAAGCCTTAAAGACTTTGAAGAGGCCAAAAAATTTAGACTTGTGTTTCAGGAAGTAAACCCAGCAATACCTGAAAAAGTCATCTATGAATGTCAATGCATATTTGGCCTGAATCATTGACATATGAGGAAATGGTCCAGAAACATCACTGTGGATCAACTCAAGAGGTGCAGAGGTTCTCTCATGACTAGCTTTCTCAAATTTATGCTCTGGGTGTTTTCCTAGGATACAACCTTGACAGACTCCTTTGAAAAACTTAATCTTTGGTAACCCTATGACCATTTATTTTTCACTAAGATCAGAAAGATACTTGTAATTTAGGTGGCCAAATATTTCATCCAAAGCTTGCTTGCCTCATTAGCATGAATCAGAAGAGCAGAGGGGTTTGAGTAGGGTAGGAAGTGTGAGAACATGTATACCTTCAAAGTGTGATTTGCAACTCCTTTTGCAATGACTTTACCACTTGAGATCTATGTGATATCAACTTCATCGAGGGAGAATATGACCTTCTTTGGAGACCCCGTGTGGGTCATCTGATACACTGATAAGAGGTTAGAGGCAATACCTAGAACATACAACACATTGCTGAACTTACCATGGTCAAGATCAATCCTCCCTTTTCCCAAACTTTCAGTGAGAGAGACATCTCCCAGTACAATTGGTGGACCTTTCACCATGTCAAGTGAGCTGAATTCCTCCTTGGTCGAAACCATATGTCTTGAAGCTCCAGAATCAATGATAAAACTAGGTGATCTTGATGTGCTAGCAACCAATGCATGAACTCTCTCTCTGTCTTCTGAATTTGATCCTCCTTCCCTCTTCTTTGAGCTGTCTGGAAGGGAGATGCCATTCTTCTCCAAGAGTTGGGTCAACATGTCTATTTGCTTCTTCATGCAGGAGCTTTCAGAATGATTGCCCTTACTGCAGTATGCGCACTTGCTCATTTCTCCTTTGTTCTTCTTCTTTTGGGGTTTCTTCTTGGAACCTTGAGGATCCTCTGGAGACTTGTTCTTGTCTCTCTTTTGCTCAGGTGGATTTTTAGATTTATTCTTGCTTTTTGAATCCATCCTAGAATATCCAACAACCAGAGCTTGGTATTTGGATGGTTTGATGGTGCCCATCATCACCAATTTATCTTGTTCTTGTGTGAGAGATTCCATGAAATATGCAAGGCTAGGCATTTTCTAGGCTCTAGCTGTCAAATTTGTGGCATAGAAGGTCAATACAAACACTGAATAGTCAAGGCCAAGCTTTGAGATTATGGACAAAACAAGTTGTTCATCCTTCTTTTCGATCCCACATTGTCTTAGCTGCAAAACAAGTGCTTTGAACTTGGAAAAATAGAGTTTCATGGATTCAAGGCTATTGGGACTCAGGGGGATCAATTCATTTTCAATTTGATGTCCCCTCATCTCATCTATCTTACCAAAAAAATCAACAAGATTCTCCCATACTTCATTTGGTAATGTCAATCCATCAAGATGGAAAAAGAGGTCTTTGGATATGCTCAGAAACAGGAGACCATAGGCCTCATCCCTCCTATTGTGCCATTTAATCTTCTCTGCAGCTGCATTGGGCTCTGCTTCTATTGCCATAGTCACTCTATAGAGGCCTAGAAATTTGCAGGCAACAGCAGTAAGGGATTCTCCCCAGTCAACATTCCCTACTAGCCCATGATTGTTTGGAATAGGGAACCCGTCCGGTTTGCGGTCTGGCTACCGTAGGTCAAGTAACAAAAGGGTTTACCAGTTGCGGCCCGGTCCACCGTGTATTTTGTATTTTTGAATTAATGTATGAGATGCAAGTGCCTAATTAACAATGCAGGGTGACACGGATGCAGGGGGCAGTCACAACGTGATGCCCGGGTTCTTACCTCTTGTCTTAGCACTCACAAGCATCTGAATCATATACAACAAGAAATTAAAACTAACTACCTAATCTATCCCTAGGGAGTAGGATTATCATTAATTGGTGATTAATATATTTTGTACATGCATTATGAATAGTTACATATAGATGATACTTCTTTCAAGACACATGAACAATTACAGATATTTGAACAACCAGATAGCCAGTTGTTTATGAATAGCATTCATTACCCACAGTGGACAGCATCACAAAATATACTAAAGAACATTTAATCAAGAACATAGGTTCAAGAAATTAGAATGCTCTCACAGTTAATGAAACACAGCTGAAAACAAAATAGTTCCCCTTCAACATTGTTCATTGAGTCACATTGATACATTCCACACAACACTTTCTCCAACAGGTAAATTTTCACTTTCTAGTTTGTAAAACGAAATATTTCCTCTTACAAGCAAAGTTTACGATTTCACCAGGGAAAAAGCCCCTATCACTTCTAACTTTCAAGTATTTAAACAAAACTATAGATCGCTTGGGTTTCCCCCAAACATGTGACCTTCGAGTTATTCAAACGCTTCATGTTCCTCTATGTTGTCGGTATGCACTCATGAACTATTTAGTAACAGACAGCCCGTCAGGTTTGCGCCTTTATCGTCATTAACTTTGTCCTTTCCTTCGTCTATAATGCTAGTGATCCTGATGGCCATGGTTTGACCTTTTCCAAAACTGCCAGCTATGCCTTCGCGCTGTGGTTGTCAGAATGTCTTTCAAGTCCACCTGCGATTTATCAAAGTGTATCATTCATGGGGGTTACTTTCTAAGGAAACGTCCAATTAAACCAACTAAAACCGGTTAATCCACAAGAAATGGCCAGGTGCACCACTTGCCGACACCACTACCTCGTCTTCCCACGAGCTCGTGAGAAAAACACCAATGGCGGAAATCAGGAGGAAACTGGCATCAGAAGCAAAGGCGTTTCCCAGCCGTAATGGTGGAAGAGGAAAGGGTACAGGCATGCGATGGTGGGTAGGAAAACTCAATCGGAAATCGGGGGGATTTTGACATCGGAAGCCAAATGAATCTCCCAGCCGCAACAGCAGAAGAGACAAGGGCTAAAGACACGCAGGACGCGGGTGGCAAGAGTTTTAATCGGAAGTCAGAAGACATCACGTCGGAAGCCAAAAGACTTTCCCAGCCGCAACGGTGGAAGAGAAAAGGCTACGGATACACGGCTAAAAGGTCAACACGCATCGGCAGTCGGAGCTCTTTATACTTCGAATGGCTAATTGATTTGGGAGCTACAATAGCAGAAGGGACGAGGTTAACGGCCTCCGATCAAACATAATTGTGACGCCCAAATATTAAGTGTTTTGGAGAGCTCTTAAACTTCAACCACAGACAAAAACCTAATTTACTTCCAAAACGGTGACCCACCACCAAGAACACTTGATCCGATTGACAAGCAAAAACAAACTTGAAGTCTACAACTCACAACAAAAATCAAAATAAACAACTTCTGGAAACAGGCTGCAAGTTAATCTTAAAAAATCATCCAAAACTAAAGCACGATTAAAACAACTCTAAATCACGAGAAGGGGACCAAAATTTAAGAAATTTTGGGAGAATGGTTGCGGTTGCAACAATTGGCGATTACCTGGTGAACCTAGATCTTTGGGCGATTATTCTTTGAGTGACAGACTATTTAACAACAAACACATCTATTGAATTCTTCCATCTATCTAGATTTCTCAAATGACGGAAGTGTATACCTTTAATCATTGATGATAGTCCAATTTGGGAGAGTGGAAACCAAAATTTTCAAGTCCAGATAACTCTGCTGAGGCCGAAAGATGAGTTTCATTATTACTTTTGTCTTCAGGTAGCTGACAGCTCAGAAACCACAAGATTGTAGCATATGGTAAACATAAATATTCATTTGTTCCTCATTCCCAAGCCACTTTAGCACTTTTGTGCTTTTAGACTTTTGTCCCTTTTCATGTGAGTCCTCCTGCATGCCTTTCTTTCTGAATTTTATTTCAGGCTCCTTTATCCCATAGTGTCCTTTTGTGTGAATGGTGTACTTCATGTTTCAGCTCACGGATGGAGAGGAACTTTCAGCAATTTAGTACTTATGATTCAACATTTGCTTTGATGTATGATGCTTTCATAGGAGTTTTTGACTCTTATCTTCCTTTTGGCATTCGTTTCTTGGCATGGGATCATTTATAATTAATATAATGTCTACCTTGCTCCTTTCCATGGGTCTTTTGCTATCGCCCCTTAGAACATTTTAAGTGTGACGTGGATGGAGCCTCAAAATAGTATTCCAGACTCTTTAAATCTGGTTATTTCACAGGGGTTTAGCAAGACTTCAATGCACTAAGAGTTATTCGAGAAAACTGCTAAACTGGAAGAAGTTCTTTTAGACAAACAGCAACACACATTTTGATACCCAAAAATGTTTATCATTCCCAAAAATTTTGATGCCCCCCATGCAACCATGGGTTCATTCCCTTTATTGAAATCAAGAAAACTCAAACTAAAACAAACTGAAAAACATGACTCAATAGGCAGCCGAACAGATTATTTATATACAAGATAGAAGAACTCAAAGAAACTTAGGAAAAATAAGGCTTGAGAACCAGACCATTTACTATTAAGTTCTCTTCCCACCCCTGTAGATCTTGCAACTTATAAGTAGAAGGGTCGAGCTTGGCTGCAACCTGAAAAGGGCCTACCCACAACTGTTGGAACTTAGTATGCTTTCCTTTCTCATCATGGGGATGATCCCATTTCAGGACTAAATCTCCCACTTCAAAGTCTTTTGTTCCAGCCTTATGTTTTTCGAACCATTTCTTTATTACCTCCTACTATTGCTTAAAGCATTCTCTGGCTTTAGATCTAGCCTCTTTTGCTTTCAGAAGATTGCATATCCTCATCTGCAAAACTTCATCCTCCGACCCTCTAGACTCTTGAGCTATTATGGAATATCGTAGCATGATATTGGGGGGAAGAATGGCTTCTTTACCATACATAAGGGTATATGGTGACAATCCTATCACAGACTTGGGGGTGACTCTATCATGCCAAAGGGCGTTTGGTAGCGCTGAGTGCCAGCTCCTCTGGTTTTCTATCACAGTCTTCTTTAAAATCCTGATCAGATTTTTGTTAGTGGATTCAGCCAGGCCATTTCCTTGTGGATAGTAATTAGCAAAATAATGCAATTTTATCCCTTTATCATGAGCAAAAGTAGTTAATTTAATAGATGAAAAGTACTTAGCATTATCAAAAACTAACGAAACTGGAACTCCAAACCTGGTCATGATGTGGTCCTACAGGAATCTAATGACCTCATCTTGATTTATTTTGCGCAGCGGGACTGCTTCAACCTAGCGAGTGAAATAATTGGTCGCGGTCAGAACGTACTTGTGTTGTAGGTAGGAATTTGGTTTTATTTCTCCAATAATATCCAACCCCCATTGTTCAAATGGCTCCGTGATCATCACAGGATTTAGGGGTGCTGCTGCTTTAGGTTGTCTCCCACTACACCTTTGGCAAATATCACACTTCCTGACATGTGCGTGTGCATCTTTGAAGAGCGTAGGCCAATAGTAACCGGATCTGAGGATTTTGTGGGCTGTAGTATCTCCTAAATAATGTCCCCCAGTAGGACCGTCATGCAATTCTAACATTACTTTTTCTCATCTTCTTTCTCTAAGCATCTGAGAAGAAATCCGTCATAATTTTTTCTGAATACTACTCCTTCAACAATTTGATAGGAAGCTAATTTAAGACGCAACGCTCTTCTTTGCTTGGAATTCCAATGTTCTGGCAACATCCCTGCCTACAAGTAATGGACGAGGTCTCTATACCAAGACTCGGGAGCTATAAACAAAGGACATACCTCCATTAAATGTAATTCGGCTTCATCCTCCCAGGCATGTTCTTCATTTTTTCCATTTTCAGTCATCAGTTTGCACAACCCTTGTCCTTTAGAGGCTGGCTTGAATTCAAGGTCATACTCTTGAAGAGTTGTTACCTAGTTGCCCCTTCTTTCTCCTAACTCCTTTTGTACAAGAAGGGACCTTACAGCTGGGTAGGGGACGATCACCTTGGTTCGATTTTTTAAAATATAAGGCCTGAATTGCTTCACTGATTTGAATACTGCGTAAGCTTGTTTATCAATGGTTGGGTAATTTAATTCGGCCCCTTGCAGACCAATGCTCATGAAAGATATTGGGAATTCATCCCCCCCATCTTCCTTTTGCATAAGCACAGCTGCTAGCGAATCATCAGATGCAAAGGTATACAGAATAAAGTCTTTGTCAAAATCTGGGATTTTTAGGGAGGGAGCAAGTGCAACAACAGTTTTGATTTCATTGAATGCGTTCTTCTCAATCTCAGTCCATTTGAATTGTGCATTTTGCTTCACCATCTACTGCAGCGGCTTGACAATCTGGGCGAAATCAGGCACAAATATTCGCACGAAGTTTATAGTTCCCATAAATGATTGCATCCCCTTTTTATTATGGGGCAAGGGGATTTGTTCAATAGCCTTAATTCTTTCTGGATATTTAGAGATTCCTTTCTTCGAAACTATGTGACCCAGCAAATTGCCCTCCGTGACAGCGAATACACACTTCTTGGGATTGAGTGAGATACCATATTTCCAACAGCGTTCAAAAATTTGCCTTAAGTGAAACACGTGTTCTTCTCTTTTCTTCAAGAATATCGTAATGTCATCAAGGTACACTACAACACTTCAGCCAATCAATCTGCCGAAAGCTATGTCCATAGCCCTCTGAAACATTGCTCCAGCATTTATAAGACCAAAAGGCATCCTTCTGTAGGAAAAGGTTCACCATTTGGTCCTGAACGTTGTCTTCAATCTGTCTTCTTCAGCTACTAATACTTGATTGTAGCCATAGAAACCATCTAATAACGAAAATAGTTCAGAACCTGAGACCTTTTGTAGCAATTACTCCATGGGAGGCACGGGATAGTTGTCTTTATCTGAAGCATGGTTTAAATTTCTGAAATCCACGCATAATCTGATTTCTCCAGATTTTTTCCTTACTGGTACCAGATTTGATACCCAATCAGAGTGTCTGACCTTAAAAATGATTCTAGAATCCAATAATTTCTTCACTTCACTTTGAATCAGTGGTTCCAATTTTGGATGCATTTTTCTTAAAGGTTACTGATACGGTTTGGCGCCAGCTTTAATGGGGACAATGTGCTTGATGATGCTGGTGTCGTATGTTTTCAAATCTTCGTATGCCCAGGAGAAAACATCTTTATATTGCTTAAACAGACTGACGAACTTATCTCTTCAGCTGGCGAACAACATTTGCTAAGATTTACGAACCTAGGATTCACCTCAGTCCCTAAATTTATTAGCTCAAACTGTAGAGATGAGCTGTGGGTCTTCACATTGGCTGGTCTTTTGAACCTTTCATTTAAGTCAAACATTCTTTCTAACGTTCTGACTCCTTTAGGGATGAAATTATCATACTTCAACTCGGTCTGATGTTCTTCATCATCTATAATTGCTCTTTTAAATACCTCGTCATTTGTTAAACATTCTATAATCTGCTGGTCATCATCGAACACTCGTAGATTGGTGATCATATCAGGTACTGAGGGCCTGAAAAGTAATTCAATAGAGCATCGATTATTAGTGGGTATCAGCCTAGCGGCTGATGTGGCTAACAGATCAGCTGCTGCATTTTTAAGTCTTGGAATCGAAATAATATTGAATGCATTAAAACATTTAAGTAAATCCCATACCTCATTTTGATAGGCCTTTAGGTGAGGGGAAACACAGTGTATTTGATTCTGGATTTGTTTCACAATAATTTCAGAGTCTCCAAAAACTTTTAGAATACTTACCTTTAATTCAATCACTTTTTTTAAGCCCTGCACCAGCGCTTCATACTCAGTTGTATTATTCGTACATTCAAACTCTAATCTACAAGAAAGAAAATGTTTATTCTTCTGGGGGTCAATCTGGACACAGCCGGCCCCTAACCCTTCTAGCGCCTTAGAGCCATCAAAAAACAAAGTCCAAAAATCACTAACTACTGAATGCGAATTTATTCCTACTGCTAAGTCTACTATATTACAGTTGATTTCATCAGCCTGTGAGAATCGAAGGAGATCATGCTGGGTGTCAGAGGTGTTGCTGGCTTCTTCTGCTTGGTAATTTCCTGGTTCCAACTCAATAAAATAATTCCCCAACAAAAAAACCATTGGTTCATTCTTCTGTTCGAGTCGAGTGACATTATATTTCATGTGAGGCTCTCTCAAAATCTTAATTTGGTTCGGACTTCCTTTGTACGGCAACCACAGATGTGACCAATCAGAGGCGAAATATCCATTCAGTTTCGCTGACCAATCTCTGCTCAGAACAAGACCATAAGCATCTGGTATATCGGCTACCATGATATTGATGACTTGGCACACTTTATCATTTGACGACAGGCGGATTAGGACATCATCCATCTCACCCATTACCTTTAAATCCGTCCTGTCCAACTGGAAAACTCTCCAAGTGGATGGCTTAGGCTACCCATTTATCCTTTTACAAACCGATATTGGCATGACATTGACCGACGCCCCTGAGTCTACCAGGCAATTATGTACGTTGTGATTAAAAATTTCAAACGTGAGGAAAGGTGGATGTTTGCACTTAGACTTACCTCCAATGCTCGTTTCTCCAATTTCTTCTTCTTCTTCAGGCCGGTTGTCAATAGGAAGCTTCTCATCCGATGCTTCAAGTGCTTTCAATAGTCTTTCTTTTTGTTGCGGCACTTTACACATTTCAAATAGTGGAACATTAGCTTTTACCTTCTTCAAATCCTCCACGATGTCATAATCCATTTGTTGTTCAATGGGATGGGGTTTATCAGCATTCATATTTTCTTCATTTGGCATGGACAACGTATTATTCTACTTAGGATCTTGGCTGGTGATAGTGAATTCTGGAATTTTATCCGCTAATGATTTATTTCGAAATTTCTTAACATTTCGCTGAAGCCTCTTAATCTTTGGGAGTATGAGAATGTCATCTCTAACCAACCCTTGGCTTCTTGTTGCTACGTTGGTTTCCATGACGTCCTTGTGCCCCTGATTCTTTTCCTCTTCAGCATCAAATAACGAAACAGAATCCCACAAAGCCATGGTTTCCTCTTCTTGTTCCTTCGTTGAAGTAGTGCTTTATTTTCTTTCTTCATATCCCTCTTCTGTTAATCTAGAATCCAACAATTGATTCATGACCAACGTCATCGATTTTATCCATTGAGGACAATTCTTTTAGGAAAGTGGTTGTTGGTGAAAAGTGCAAAAAATGTCCATGCCTACTTCTATTAGATTCATGGATGCAGAATTGTGTGAAGGAGGTTGAGACTGATTGTTATCCTCTCTTCTCTTATAATAGGGCTTATAGAAATTTTGTGCTTCCTTTTCTTTCTCCAAGTCTATGATTTTATTAGAAAGCTTCTGCATCATTTTGGCCATATTTTCATAATCCGGTGATTTCTTTTCCTTAGGCTTAGTAAACAATAAGGCTTTTCTTCCCCCACCTCTCTCTCCTGACTGTTCGGGATAATCTTCGATACTTTCTCTTTCAGCTTCCACTATCTCTGCCTCTTCATAGGTCTCTGTTAAAGTAGGCTTGGCCTTTGGCAAACATGGCCAAATCATGGCCTAAATCTGAGGTATAATATTCGATCAGGACCTTGTCCTAAGGTTTGTCAGCATTAGAAAAATTCTTGAGATATGCTGCAAATCTTTGAGTAAAACTGTGCACCTTCTCTTTTCTTTCTTTCTTCAAATACCATAGCCCTTTCATGAGGTCTGCATGAGTCTTTTGGGTCACATAATTACTTCTGAATATTCTCTCAAAGGTATCCCAATTAGGGATAGAGTTAGCAGGAAACCCAAAATACCATGAGGCTGCAGCTCCTTTAAGGGTATGGGGAAATAGTCTACAAACTACATCCTCATACTCCCCAGCCCTCAACCTTCCTATTGCCAAGTAAAATATTTGTAGGTGGTCATCTACTAGTGTCTTCTCACTTGGGTCAAATTTGGGCAGCATTTTTTCAAAGGATTGAGGTAAATCATGCAGCGGAGGAGTTAGATTTAAAGGTGACCTGGCTCTCCAGGCAGGTGGTGGATTCGGTGGGTTGGGTGGTTGATTGGTGTTTACGCTCGCCATGAGTAGGGGTGGAGAGTTAGGAGGAAAACCAACTGGAGTATGAGTAGGAGAACTGTGAGGAGTATCTGGTCCTTCTTGATTCAAAGGCATCACAACTTCTTGTAAGGTTGTTTCCACAAGTTCTTCCCAATCCCCAACAAGCACAGAGTCTTTCAATATAGGACGATCTTTCCTTTTATATTCTCTTTTGGGCAATTCAAGGATGATCGGCAATCCTCCAATATTTATGACGTATGCCCTAGTTTGTCTTCTTAAATTATCAACAACTTCATTATTCATAGAAAACAAATGTTCTCTATCCCTTTCTTCCGGAATCCGATTGCGAAGTCCAATGCTTTCTGAACTGTTACCGGTGGAATAATCTTGGGAAAATGGGTTTCCTCAGCCAGTCATGCACTGGCGGCCCTCCTTCTAGCACCAAAACTGTTGAGGCCTAGAAATTCACAGGCAACATCAGTAAGGGATTCTCCCCAGTCAATGTTCCCAACTAGCCCATGACTGTTTGGAATAGGGAATCCGTCCGGTTTGCAGTCCGGCTACCGTAGGTCAAGCAAAAAAAGGGTTTACCAGTTGCGGCCCAGTCCACCGTGTATTTTAGTATTTTTGACTCAATGTATGAGATGCAAGTGCCTAATTAACAATGCAGGGTGACACGGATGTAGGGGGTAGTCACAACGTGATGCGCAGGTTCTTACCTCTCGTCTTAGCACTCACAAGCATCTGAATCATATACAACAAGAAATTAAAACTAACTACCTAATCTATCCCTAGGGAGCAGGATTATCATTCATTGGTGAGTAATATATTTTGTACATGCATTATGAATAGTTACAGATAGCTGATACTTCTTTCAAGACACATGAACAATTACAGATATTTGAACAACTAGATAGCCAGTTTTTTATGAACAACATTCATTACCCACAGTGGACAACGTCACAAAATATACTAAAGAACATTTAATCAAGAACATAGGTTCAGGAAATTAGAATATTCTCACAGTTAATGAAACACAGTTAATGAAACACAGTTGAAAATGAAATAGTTCCCCTTCAACATTGTTCATTTAGTCACATTGATACATTCCACACAGCACTTTCTCCAACAGGTAAATTTTCACTTTCTGGTTTGTAAAATGAAATAGTTCCTCTTACAAGAAAAGTTTACAATTTTTCCAGCGAAAAAGCCCCTATCGCTTCTAACTTTCAAGTATTTAAACAAAACCATAGATCGCTTGGGTTTCCCCCAAACATGTGACCTTCCAGTTCTTCAAATGCTTCATGTTCCTCTATGTTGTCGGTATGCACTCATGAACTATTCAGTAACGGACAACCCATCAGGTTTGCGCCTTTATCATCATTAACTTTGTCTTTTCCTTCGTCTGTAATGCTAGTGATCCTGATGGCCGCGGTTTGACCTTTTCCAAAACTACCAGCTATGCCTTCGCGCTGCGGTTGTCAAAATGTCTTTCAAGTCCACCTGCAATTTATCAAAGTGTATCATTCATGGGGGTTACTTTCTAAGCAAACGTCCAATTAAACCAACTAAAACCAATTAATCCACAAGAAATGGCCAGGTGCACTACTTGCTGACACCACTACCTCATCTTCCCATGGGCTTGTGAGAAAAACACCAATGGTAGAAATTGGGAGGAAACCAGCATCGAAAGCAAAGGCGCTGCCCAACCACAACGGCGGAAGAGGAAAAGCTACAGGCATGCGACGGTGGGCAGGAAAACTCAATCGGAAATTGGAGGGATTTTGACATCGAAAGCCAAATGACTTTCCCAGCCACAACGACGGAAGAGACAAGGGATAAAGACACGCGGGACACGGGCAGGAAGAGTTTTAATTAGAATTCGAAAGACATCACGTCGGGATCCAAAAGACTTTCCCAGCCGTAACGACGGAAGAGAAAAGGCTACGGATACGCGATTAAAAGATCAACACGCATTGGTAGTCGGAGCTCTTTATACTTCAGATGGCAAATTGATTTGGGAGCCACAACGGCAGAAGGGACAAGGTTAACGGCCTCCGATCAAACATAATTGTGATTCCCAAATATTAAGTGTTTCGGACAGCTCTTAAACTTCAACCACGGACAAAAACCTACTTTACTTCCGAAATGGTGACCCACCACCAAGAACACTTGATCTGATCGACAAGAAAAAACAAACTTAAAGTCTGCAGCTTGCAACAAAAATCAAAATAAACAACTTCTGGAAACAGGCTGCAAGTTAATCTTAAAAAATCACCCAAAACTAAAGCACGACCAAAAGGTTCAAGGATCCAATGATTAAAACAACTCTAAATCACGAGGAGGGGACCAAATTTTAAGAAATTTGGGGAGAACGATTGCAATTGCAACAAGGACTTTCGCTTTCAACAGTATCTCCATCTCTGCTTTCCATTCAAAGAAGTTAAATGGATTCAAGATGATCTTCTGAGATTGATCTATAGCTCAGAAATTGTCCCTTCAGTCAGCAGAATGCTCCCAGTCAATGATGTCAAACCTGCAATACAAATTGGAAGGATAGAAATCGATTTACAAAGGCTCTGATACCATGTGGAAATTGAACCCATTTGTTAGAACAATTACACTCACAACAATTGCCAATTACACATGGAAATTACTCACAAAAGGAGACTGAATATGGAGCAGAACACTAATCTGTATTGAATAAGTGTACAATATCCAACCCTGTGAAGTCATAGGCTGCCACAATAAATAATTACATGAGAGATTCGAATGCATAAGGATTCCATTCGAATTTGTTCAAAAGCAGGTTTACTAAATCTAAGCAAATCCCCCATAGGTGCATAAAGTAGTTTCCAAAACTGTCTAGGAGCTCACAAATTGGCAAAATCAATTAGGAAAGCTAATAGGTGGTGGAAGGATAACTCATACATTCTTTTCATAGGAGAAAAGAGTGGAGGATGATGAGGACAAAAAACAAGTTAACTTCACCTAGTCAAACTTTCCCAATTGCCTTAAAACTCATAAAAAGCAGGCAATGAAGCAGAAAAAGAAGACATGCACTAGGGAGGCCAGGAATAAAGTAGATTTGATTACAAGAGGTTTCCCAAGTGCTCCATGACTCAAATTTATCAAGTTTGACCACTATGGATGTGTGGAGGACAACTTGCATAAGGTGGAATATGGAAACTAGGTAAATAAGACAAAAATTGGATTAATTAATGTCTAAGGTAGCTAACTATGGGTTGATTATTCTAACAACTATTGTTGGATTCTCCATTTCTGAACATCAAACTGTATAAATAGTTTATCATAGAAGAAGATCGAGTGAAGAAGTGTTTTAGTGTACTTATAAGGAGATGACTATTTTGTTGAAGATATCGATGTGGTATCTTTTGTTGAACACATTTGGAGTGTGAATATCCAAGTCGGAGGTGTTAAATATTGTATTGGAAGGGTAGGGGAGGAAAACAATCTTAGAAAAAATTTGGTCCATTGTAACATCTCGTATTTGTTCGTTGCTCATGCTACTATACAGTATGTTCTCAGAGGAGCAGTTGGTTTTTTCATTTGTATGTCCTCCTATGAGCACCACTTGGTCTATGAAATTTAATCCTTTAGGTCTCGAAACAACGATAATCCCCATTATGTTGGAGGGTGGGGAAGGGAAAAAGGAGAAAGTGGTTGATAATTTGGAGGAATTAAGTTTTTCCTTGCAAACAAAAGAACAAATTAGTTGATTGATTAGTTTTCTGCTATCTTGTATTGGGAATTTTTGTTGGTACATGATGCCATTGAGCTGAGATAATTTCCCAGTATCAATTCAGCATTGATGATAACATCTCTTGTTGAATGGGAGCCGAGCCATAGTGCACGTAGGAGAATCACATGGGATACTACGTATTTGGATATGATTTGAGTGCAATCAAAGCTTGAAGCTTGATATTGATTCAAAAAGAAACCGAGGAGCACTGAAGATAAAATTGTCACCAAATTAGTATAGAAACTAAATATTGGTGAAGGATTTTGGTGAGGGAGGAAAATTTTGGCTATAGATCATTGATTATTTCTTACCTTTTCTGTAATATTTCAGTGACATTACATTACCTTCTTAGAGCTATCTTTTTAATGGATCATATCCATACTATGGAGATATATGAGATATGTATTGTGAATCTATTGGGTTTATGAGATAGTTGTTCAATTAAGAAGCTATATTATCTCTTGACGGTTGAGATCAAAATCAACACTCATATTGATATCTTGGGTTCAATTCCCGTGGTTGATGCACAGTGGCAGGAGATCACTTTGAAGCAGTTAAAATGGAGAAAAGAAATTGAAGGATGTTGTTCCATCATTAAAAGGTAACTGTCAATACAAGAATCCAAGAAAGTGACTAACATTAGTCTCCCAGTGGTAAGTTTAGAATCAATTGAATACTACAAACTTGTGTTGATGACAATTCCTCCCTAGGAAATTATTTGGGGCATGAATGGAGTCACCAAGGCACTTATTTAGAATTCCTCATAGAGTCAGGTATGTTGGACCAAGTAATGGGTCATCGAAAACTAACTTTCATGTTTATACTCACTATTGTTCCTTTGAAAGAAAAGGGATATTGGTTGGTTCCAAAGGTCAAGTGATAATTTTTTTGGGTGAGAATCCCAATAAATTTGGATTCTTGTTTTATCAATACTATAGCTAGATAATCTGAATGAATTTGATGTTATCACTTCAGGCACAATATTTATATTACCCACTTGTTATTTGTAGATGATATTCTACTTTTTTCAATGGGTCCCATAGAGAATTGAAAAATATATATGATATCCTCATGCTTTCCCAACATCTACAGATATGTTAATGTAAACCTCATAAATCTTCTATTTTATGCTTATATATTAATCATGAGGATGTTGAATGGATGAATTCCCTTTTCCAATTTGTATATTGTGATATTTACATGGGACTCAAATACTTGGGCTTTCCTTAAAACCAAATGATTATTGAAATGCATATTCATCTTGGTTAGTAAGGAGGGTCGAATGCAAACTTCATTTATGTTGCAACAAATCCCTATCTGAAGTGGGGTGGTCTACTCTTCTAAAAATCATCATTGAGGATATGTCATTTTATTGGATTTCGATTGCATATGTTCCATCCAATATTCTCACTAGGATCATAAAGATGGGATTCAATTTTCTTTGGCATAGAAAGTTGGTCAACATGTCTTTGCATTGGATTTCCTGGAAAACTTTATATTTCATCAAACATCATGGGCGATGGGCCTTAAACACCATCATATTTTCTTGAAAGCGTTAGTTGAAGGAATTTGTCTCTTAATTGCTAACAACGACTTGTGGGTTAAAGTGATTCAACAGAAGTATATCTATCCTAATTCAATCATGGATTGGATCTGATCACATGATTTTAATTGCAAACAGGTATCCATTATCTAGAAAACTATGATTTCAGCCTTTAATGTTATTGGTGACTGGGTCACTTGGTAAATTGGAATGGGAAAACAATGGAATGGGTTTTGACTAATGAAAGGGTTCTAATATTGACCTATAGACTCTTGGCATATATGGTTGATCATCTCATAGATATGGGAATTATATTTATACATTATCTCTTTGATCCATGGGCCTCTAATTTCTTCAACTGGGCATGGATGACCTTTGAACAACTGGGATTTATGCAAGTTGACAAATAGATTTGGGACTCTTGCATTATGTCACTTGAAGACTAACATATTTTCCTTACTAATGGAGAGGATGCTATATAGTGGTCAAAGAAATCTGGAGGTCAATATAGGCCATCTTATGGTTATCGAATATTGTGTGAATCAGAAGACCGTTTTCCCACAAAGTGGTGGACTCATTACGCATGGAGCTTACAATGCCCTCTAAAGTCTAAAATTTTCATGTGGCTCACTATTGCAGGTAAGATCCTGGTATGGGATCATTTACTGGAAATTTACATGATAGGCCCTGATAAATGTTTTATTTATTGTATGGAAGGAAACAACATCCAACATCTATTCATAAAGCGATCCTATATCTCATATATGTGGTGAAAATCCTCAAGAATCACTCATACTATGTTTACATGGTATCGCCATGATCTTATGGAAGACTTCAAGAATTGGATACAAAAGCCATATTTTCAATAATACAAATCCCTATCCGCACTTATGATATCATGGGTCTAGGTCAGTTTTAATTAAGGTCTCTTAAAGGTATATCCATTCATCCACAGGTTTTCACTGCCAAAAGCATAACCATTTTGGAGCACTTCCCACAAACTAAAAAAAATGCCTCCATTAGATCCGATGTTACACTCCCGATTGAACTGAATATGCCTTGGTCTTTCTTGATGGGGTTGCAGGTGGTCATCTGGGCCTAGGTAGTATATGGGGAGCTTTGTATCTTACAAAATTCAAATGGTTCAAATTTTCTTCAAATATTGTCCATGCTTCAAAAAATATGGCTGAATTAGCTTCCATCTAGATGATAATGAGATTAGTTATTCACCTAAAGACAAGAAGATTCATATTTAATTGGACTCTAAACTTGTCATGGATTGGTTAAACCACAAGACATAGTACACAAATATTTATCTTAGGTACACCATTGAGGACATCAAGACATCCATGATTTTATTTGAATTCATCTCTATTTAGCACATCTATAAAGAAAAAGAACTCCCTAACTAATCTCCTCTCTATTCAAGGCTTACAGATGGAAAGTGATACTACAAAACTTTGGAAGGTGGATATCAATGCAATAAAGGAGGTGGATCCAAGACCTCTATAGGTTAATATCTTCCAATAGTGCAAGGATGGGTCTTATCAATAAAATACTATTTTTTTATGTAGACATCAATATATGACAATATGGATAAATTTTTGTTTGTAATCCACGATACTTTATGGTCTCCTATATTCTAAATATGATTTTTTTAAACTGATTAAAAATAGCTATATGTATGCCTACCTTAAGTGCTCAATGAACAATATGGTTCAATTTTTATTTAATAAAAGTTATGGGCCATGATATTTTTTCCCTAGGAAAAAAATCCACTTTACGGTGTGTTGAGGCCTAGAAAACCGCAGGTAACAACAGTAGGGATTCTCCCCAATAAACGTTCACAATCATCTCGTTATTGTTTGGTATGGGGAGTCTGTCCAGTTTACGGTCCAGCTACCATAGGTCAAGTAACTGTTAAAATGCTTTACCGGTTGCGGTCTGGGCCACCGTTTAGGTGTATTTTTTAGTTTATTATTATTTATGTTTGAAATGCAAGTGCCTAACTAAATGCAAATGATGGAGATAATGAGGAGTGTCACAATGTGATGTGTAGGTTATTACCTCTCGTCTTACCTCTCTCACTTATAAATCATAAACAAAGAAAACTAACAAAGACTCAATAACCTATCCCTAGGGAGAAATACTGTAATTAATAATGAGTAATGTATTGTATAACATGCATTTAGAACACTACAGATAGTTGTTAATATTTATGAATACATGAATATCAATAGATAGATAAACAAAGAGATAGCTCATTGTTAATTAAAAATTCATTACTCAAATACGATTGTGGAAATTTAACAGAAATAAACAGGAGCACATTCATAACATGAAAGAATTCATAAGTTAGAACGATCTACCAGTTCATGGAAACAAGCTGAAACAGAAATAGTTCACATCCAACCAGTCCATGTCAAGCATTTGAAACCCCACAGTGCTTTCTCCAGCAAAAAAAAACTCTTTATTATAAGATGAAATAGTTCTTCTTACAATAATCTTGCACAAAGATAGTCTAAAAAAAGGTCCCTTGATACTTAAAGCTTGCCTATATTTATACAAAAAAAAACTCTTGGGCTGCCCTCATTGCCTTTTGGGCTTCCCCTAACCTTTCCTTTACAAAAAGTTGTCTTTTTTCTTATGGACTCAAAAAGATAAATACAATATATTACAACAATTATCAAAATTTCTATATAGTCCAACTAAGAGGGTCCAGCTTGCTCATTCATAAACTTCCTCCATGCATTTGCATCTGCTGCTATATTCTCAAAACCAGAAGGATCAAGAAATATGATAGTAATTTCGTGCTTAGCAGCCTAGGATTTTACACATGCTACCCTGATAGGAATCAAGCGAAGATGGTCTTCTGGCAAGTGACTACTCATAGCTACATGTGCTATTTAAATTTTAAATACCCTTTCATCTAACTCCTTGACTTGTTGAATGGCATGTTCATCTTTGTTGCATCGTTCTTGTAATTGTTTCAAAAATATTTGATGTTCAGGCAACACTTCTAATATCCTTGCAGCAGAGGTCTGACATCAATTATAAATTAGGAGCACTCTCCTACATAATTCAGCATAGGCATTATTTGTCTTCCTCACTACCTTTATTAGTTCTTTTGTTGCTTTTCTAGCAAACTCGATCAGCTCGTATTCCAACTTTATCAACTCCAGGTCTTTGATAGATATATCCGCAGGAGATTCCTTATTTGTTTCTACCCATGCCATCCTTCCCTGTAGAGTTTCTAAGATATTCTGTGTCTTATCCAACAAATAAGAATCTGTACTTACAATTTCCTCCAATATTATGTCTATTTGTTGAACCTTAAATATTTCTTCCACCATCTGCAGCTACATTTGATGAATCTTATTTTTGAGCATAAGAGCATGCTTCTTTAAAGGTTCAACACCAGCTTCCTACTCCATAGTTGTATTCAATGAAACTTCCAGTGAATTATTTTGATCTTCCAGGGTTGTTACTTTATCTTCTAGCTTTCCCTTTTCCTTATTCAATTCTTCAACTGATAACCTAAGATTATCTCTTTCGGCTTACAAACTCTGGTATCTCTACTGTAGTTTCCCAAACTCTTCTAAGGTGGCCTAGGATTCCTTTTCTATATTTCCTGTAGATATTACCAAAGCATCTTTATATGCCTGTAGAGTCTAACACTCTGCCTTTGATACCTCAACTTCACCAATCATATCCTTATACTTCCTTTTCAAACTCTGAATTTCACTCCTCTCTTTCTTCAAAGTCTCTTTCAACTGTGTGACCCTTTTCTGAGACTGTTCTAGATTTGTCATGATTTTGTCTACATTATCTTCAGTGTCTAGGGATAGAGCTACCGCATCCCTCACCATTAATCATGGATCTTTGTGTGTACCGTGAACCACTGTCTTATCTGTCACCATCACTCCCTGTTTACCTCCAGTGTTCACCATTTTTTCTGTTCTTTTGACAATCCTCTTTTTTTCCTTATCGTAGAAGATAGTGTTAAAATATGGCACCTCCTCCCCTTCAGTGGGAATGAAAGGAATTAACTAAACCTCAAATATTGACACTGAACCTTCTCCTACTATACTACTAGAAGGAGCAACAACCTCTAATGGGTCAATATTAGACCGAGCCTATCCTTGATTAGTAGGGTCTTGTTCTTCTTGTGTTTCTTCTCTCAATCCTTCACCTGCCTTTTCTGTTGGCTTTTTTCTCTTTTGGGCATCTTTAAATATGAATTATTCACTTTTTTCCTGCCTTTTCTTTATTTCTTCTTCTTATTTTCTTTTCTTTTCTTCCTCAATTTTCTTTGCCACTTCCTTATCTGTCTTTTTCTTTTCCTCTTCTTTAGCATGCAGCCAGTTCTCTGCTTCCTTTAATAATCTATTAGCTTCTTCCTATCTCTTCTTCACTTCCTCTTCCTCTTGCCTTTTTAGTTTCTCAACAGCCTTGCCTTTCCCACCAACAGTAGCTATCTTCTGTTTGAATCTTTTCTTTAAAGCCATCATGTTTTTAGCATTCTAGAAGATCTCTTCATCTTTATCCCAAAAATATGTATACTCAAAATGCACTCTAGCTTCTCTGCAATAATTAGCAACTTTATACTGAGAGTCATTTCTGTGGAAATTCATTTCAACGAAGTGAAAATACTCTAATTCCTTGACAAATTCTACTACATTCTTTACCATGGAAAATCTATAACTTCCTACAAAAAAGGGAACTGCAGGATAGACTGCTTCCTTTTGCTCAAAAAGGAAATTCCCTACTCCATCAATGTACCATTGTCTCACATCCTCTTTATGGATCACATAGTCCATAGCATACCTTGGGAGAAGGGAAGGGGACCTTGAACCATCGTACATTCTTAAATATAAACCTTCTTCTGTCAAATAATAGCTTCTGTGTTCTTGCACAAATTTTAAAGCTTCTTCTGACACACAATTGCATTCAGCCAAGAATATTAATGTATACAATGGCATGATGAAGTTCTCACAAATCTCCTTGTAATAGATGTAATATTTGTGGGCCCAGAATAATTTATAGACTGCATACACAGGAGCTCGGTTTTTGTCCCAATGGAACTTTAATGCTCGGAAAGGCTGAGTACACAGAATGCAATCAATCAAAATAGAAATCATGTAAAATTCTGTCTTCTTCTGGGACACTCCTCCCAATGCTGCACTTATACAGGCTGACAGGTTGTTGGACACTATATTTTCCCAATTAAATATTGTTCCTTGGGTGGCAACAAAGAATATCACTGGTACCCAACCCATTTTAAACCTTTTTCCGTTAGCCCTCCCAAAAATTATGTTCAACATCAAAGCAATGAACCTATATGGAGTGCGGAGGGTTGATGTTTCATACTCTCCATAAGGTCTTGTCTGGAAATTTATACCTAGGATCATCATTTTTTTCACTGTCTCCACAATGTCTAGCTTTAGCTCCTTTAACCAACTTTCAGTAAAATAGGTTTGGGGTGTTGGTAAATTTTAAGCCATGGATACATAAGCAGGGTTGTATGTAGCATAACCATGCTTCTTAGTGTTTTCCAGTATCATCCTTGTTACATTTTCCCTACGCAAAATCCAACCTATCACTTCTAAACATGGGAAAAGCTCAGGTCAGGTAGCCACTTTCATAAGGGCTGATCTCTCAATATTCGCATATATGGGCATATCTTCAAAACCAACATCTGGAACACTCTTTCTTGAAATCATCCTATATACCTCTCCCCGTTTATACTCTGGCTCAACTCCAGTAATAGATTTAGTATCTTCATAAATAACTTCCACTTTGGTTATCACCTCCACTTCAGGTTCCTCTTCGGTTGCTTGGGCCTTCTTCTTCTGCTTTCGTGGCATATTGTTGTGTTGATAATTAGCCTATAACAATTATACAACATGATTTTAGTCTATTTATCCCTAGCAAGTTGTGTAGTGAGAAAACAATAAAACTACCAGACTCTTACCATTCCATCAATATGCATGCTGAAAAAATATTATTTACACCCAAGGTCCTATTGAATGAGAAAATTTGAATAAAAAGGAAAAGAAAAATTCCTTAAACCTGCTAAAATTCTACTAGATCAAACCCTAACCTATGTTAGCCTCCCAAAAATTATATAGGTGAATCTCAAGAAAAATCATACCACCGTCTGCTTCAAAACAAAATCCTAAAACCCCTATCAGTTATGCGGCCCTCCCGTATCCCATGGAAACATACGGTTTCATGGATTAGGGTTTAAACCGAGACAAGAAAGAATAGGTCGGTGAAGATGGTGAAATGCTCATTTACACTGTGCCCTAACCTTCCACACAACTTTCAATGGTGCACTCATGGATGCACAGAGGCTAGGTGGAAAAACCTAACCGACCAAAATGAAACCGCTCTCCAACAAAATAGGTTAAACCCTTAGTGAAAGAAAACCCACTGCAAGAAAACAAAAAGTTACATAAAACCTAACCCTCTTGTGGAAAACCTAATCCCATCCACCCAGGAGGTTTAAAACAACGAAAAATTAAGCATAAAAACAAGTACATGAGCAAATCCTACCTATCAATGAAGTGGCAGGCGACAACTTCTGGGGGTGAAGGAATCTTATAGGAGCTTGATAGCTGTGCGCACATGACTGGATAGCTCCCACGGTAAAAGTGACAAGTCATACGGGTTCTATGGCTTTATAACTTGACCGGGAGTGAAAACCTAACATGGTGGGAACAAAAATTAACCCACCACTGGACATATAACTTTGAAAGAATCTACAATGTCGGCTGGGAATATCTCTATCTACCCGGTGCATCGGACGGGAAAGTCATATCGAAAGTCGGAAACACTAGTCATTTCGGTCTTGGTGGGAACATCGTGAAGCTTCGGATCGACTCAGCACTAATTCTCCACAACGTCAGATGGCATAAACACTAAATCCCTTGGTTCATTCTGAAAAACACAACCGACAGAGAGATTTCCAACTTAACAAGACATCATAAAAAGATAGTCGAGCGAAGACTTGATTCATCGGATCCACTTTACAACAAATTGCCAGAAAATCGGTAGACTATCTCTGAGATCATAGACAAACTAACTCCCGGTACAGTGGATCAAACTTTAGAAGGCTTCCGATAAACACATCAAAAAGATAGTGGACTACACTTCTGTTGTATCGGAAGGCTAGTCAACTAAGCATCCGATATGGGAATACAAAAAGACTTAGTTTTTCAAAGAAAAAAACCAGCCTTGGGAAAACCCTAGAAGAAATAAAACATTCTTAGGTCATCTAGATACTAAAATAAAAAAGGGTGGACCCAAAAAATAAAAAATTTCGGGGAAATAGATGCAGCTGCAACAATTGGCGACTACCTGGAAGACACAGATCTCTGAACAACTTATCCTTTTAGACAACAGGCTTTCGGTGATATCACTTTATTAGATTTCTTCACGATATCTGGATTCCTAGAATGCAAGATTTATGAACTTTAAACATTGATGATAGTCCAAGTTTAAGAAGGGGAACTAGGATTTCGAAGTTTGGATAACTCTTCTGAGGCTGAAGATATGATTTTTATTTTACCTCTTCCTTTGGGTAGCTTCCAACTTCGACACCACAAGATCGTAACAGATGGTAAACAAATGTATCCATTTTTTCCTCATTCCCATTCCAATTTGCACTTTTTGGTGCTTCTAGACTTTTTCCCTTTTGAGTCCTCCCTGATTGCTTTCTTTTTGAATTTTAATTCAAGATCCTCTATCCATAGTGTCCTTTTGTGTGAGAGATATTTTTTATTTTGTAACTCATGGATGGAGAATAACTTTGGCAATCTCATTCATATTGATGTGGTTCAACATGTGTTTTTGATACATATTTTCTTTTTAGGATATTTTGACTCTTGCTAGCCTTTTGACTTTCAATTTGTGGCATGGGATCATTTAAATATAATACACTGTTTACCTTTCTTTCTTTCCATGGGTCTTTTGTTGTTACCCCCTAGGACAAATTTTAGTGTGAGATGAATGGAGCCTCAAAATAGTACTCTAGACTTTTCTATCCTTAGTTATTTCACATGGATTAAGTAGGACTTCAATGTGTTTATAACCATTTAGAAAATTTGCTAGTCTTGAAGAAATTTTAAACATTGTATGAGTCAATAGTAGGTAGTCTCTGATCAAAGATTTCAGTTTATACAGAACTCTGATGAACTCCAAAAAACCCAAAGTCCTGCTGATTTATTGAAACATAAACAAACCAAAAATTTACAATCAATCATAACTCTGAGCAAGTAAAAGAAAACAACTAAACTAATCTAAAGTAAGCAAGCAAATCAAAATATTTATTTATGTACAAGAAAACAAAATCAAAACCATTAAGAAAAGTCAGGCTTGAGAACTAAACCATTTACTAGTAAGTTCTCCTCCCACTCTTGTAAGTCTTGTAGTTTGTAAGTTGAGGGGCCTATCTTTGCCGCAATCTGAAAAGGGCCTATCCATAGTTGCTAAAACTCAATGTGCTATCCCTTCTCATCATGCGGGTGATCCCACTTAAGAACCAGATCTCCTACCTCGGATTCCTTGTTCCCATATTTGTGTTTGTCAAACCATCTCTTTACCATTTCTTGTTGATGCTTAAACCTTTCATGGGATTTGGACCTAGACTCCTCTGACTTCAGCAGATTATAAATTCAGATTTGCATAATTTCATTATTAGTACCCCTAGAGTCTTGGGCTAGTCTAGAAGATGGAAACAAAATATTAGGAGGGAGAACAACTTCTTTCCCATACACAATAGTGTAGGGTGACACACCTAAGGAGTTCTTGGTTGTGACTCTATCAGCCCAGAGTGCATTAAGTAAAGCTAGATGCCAGCTCCTTTGATTTTCTATCACTGTTTTCTTTAAAATTCTAATCAGATTTTTATTTGTGGATTCTGCCAAACCATTTCCTTGTGGGTAGTAGTTTGTAGAATAGTGTAGCTTAATTCCTCTTTCATTAGCAAATGCAGTTAATTTAATAGATGAAAATTATGAAGAATTATAAAAAACCAGGGAAACTTGAACCCAAAACCTGGTCATAATGTGGTTCTGCAAGAAATCCATAACTGCATCCTCGTTTACTTTTTGTAATGGTATGGCCTCTACCCATTTGGTGAAATAATCAGTTGTCGTCAGAATGTACTTATGCTGCAATGAGGAATTGGGATTGATTTCTCCAATAATGTCGATTCCCCATTGTTCGAATGGTTCCAAGATAATCACTAGTTTCAATGGTCCTACTGCTTTGGCTTGTCTCCCAAGGCACCTTTGGAAAGTATCACATTTTCTGACATGAGCATGAGAATATTTAAATAATGTCAGCCAGTAATATCCAGCTCTGAGAAAATTATGTGTTGTTGTGTCCCCTCAAAAGCGACCTCTAGCAGGTCCATCATGTAATTCTTCTACAACCTTATTTGCATCTTCATGTTCCAAGCATCTGATAAAGACTCCATCGTAGTTCTTTCTAAACAACACTCCAACAATAATCTGATATAAGGCTGATTTCAAACGTAATGATCTTCTTTGCTTGGGACTCCAATGCTCCAAAAAATATCCATCTTGAAGATAATGGACTAGATCCCAATACTAGGAGTTTGTAGCTTTGAATAGAGGAAACACATCCACCATGTGTAATTCAGCTTCATTATCCCAATTGTGATCTTCATTGTTTTGACTTTTAGCCTTTAGTTTAGAAAGTCCTTGTCCTTTAACTATGGTCGTTGGTTTGAACTCAAGATTGTATTTTTGCAAAGCATTCACCTAGTTACCTCTTCTTTCTCCCAATTCCTTTTCTACAAGAAGGGATCGTACTGTCGAGTGTGGGACTATTACTTTGGTGTGATTCTTAAGTATGTGTGGCCAGAATTGCTTTACCGCCTTAAAAACTGCATAAGCTTGTTTATCAACCTCAGGATAGTTCAATTCAGCCCCTTGCAGACCAGTGCTAATAAATGATATGGGGTACTCATCTCCCCCATCCTCCTTCTGCGTAAGCACTGCTGCTAATGAATCATCGGAAGCAAAAAGTGTACAAAATAAAATACTTTTTGAAATTTGGACTTTTGAGTGATGGTGCATGAGCAATAGATGTCTTGATCTTGTTGAATGCATTCTTCTCCAAATCGGTCCATTTGAACTACACACTCTGTTTAACCATCTGCTGCAAAGGTTTGATGATCTGAGCAAAGTTTGGCACAAACCTTCGCACAAAATTTATTGTCCCCATAAAAGATTGCATACCTTTTTTATTATGGGGTAAAGGGATCTGTTCTATGGTTTTAATCCTCTCTGGGTCTATGGAGATCCCTTTTTTATAAATAACATAACCCAATAGCTTTCCTTCTATGATTCTGAACACACATTTCTTAGGATTTAATGAAATTCCATATTCCCTGCAATGCTCAAAAATTTGTTTCAAATGAAAAGCACGTTCCTCCCTTTTCTTTGAGAATATTGTAACATCATCTAAATAAACCACAACACTACGACCAATCAAACCACGGAAAGCTATATCCATAGCCCTTTGGAAATTTGCTCTGGCATTAATAAGTCCAAAAGGCATTCTCCTATACGCAAAAGTCCCCCACTTGGTTCTAAAAGTAGTCTTGAGCCTGTCTTCTTCTGCTACTAATACTTGATTATAACAGGAGAATCCATCTAGTAATGAAAATAATTCAGACCCTGAGACCATCTGTAGTATTTGTTCCATTGGTGGGATAGGGTAATTATCTTTATCTGAAGCACAGTTCAGATTCATGAAATCAACGAAAAGTCTGATCTCTCCATAAAAAAAAATTTATTGGTAACAAATTGAAGACCCATTCTAAATGTCTGACTTTAAATATGATTTTAGCATCTAGCAGCTTTTTAACCTTACTTTGAATTAAAGGTTCCAGTTTGGGATGCATCTTTGTCAGAGGCTGCTGGTAAGGATTGAGCCCAACTTTGATTAGAATAACATGTTGTATGATTTTTGTGTCATATGTTTTGAGATCCTCATAGGTCCAAGTGAACACATCTTTGTATTGTTTGAATAAACTGATGAATTTTCTCTTCTCTACAGGTGAACAACATTTTCCCAAATTTACATATTTGGGTTCAACCTCTGTCCCCAGATTTATCAGTTCGAATTGTAAAGATGAACTGTGAGTCTTGACATTCGTTGGTTTTTTGAATTTATTATCTAGATCAAACTTCTACTCCATAGTTCTGACTCCTTTAGGAATGAAATTACCATTCTGTAAGTTTTCCTGATGTTCTTCATTGTCTATTATGGCTCCTTTGGAAGTATCATCATTCATTAAACATTCCAATATTTGCTGATCATCGTAAAAAACCCTTAGATTGGTGATGTTATCTGGAACGGAAGGATTGAAAAGAAATTCAATAGAGCATCTATTATTCGAAGCTACTAATCTTGTAGCTGAGGTAGCTAATAAATCAGTTGCTGCATTTTTAATATAGGAATTGAAACAATATTGAATGCAAGAAAATTTATCAGTAAATTCCAAACCTCATTTTGGTAAGCTTTAAAATGTGGTGAAATGCAATATATTTTATTTCGTACTTGTTTTACAATGATTTCAGAATCCCCATATACTTTTAATTTTTTCACTTTTAATTCTATTGCTTTCTTTAGTCCCTAGACTAATGCTTCGTATTCGACTGTTTTATTTGTACATTCAAATTCTAATATACATGAAAGGAAATGTTTATTCTTTTTTGGATCAATCAGGACACAGCCAACTCCTGATCCTTCCAACGTTTTAGAACTATCAAAGTAAAGAATCCAAAAACTTCCTACTCCTACTATATTTTAATTGATAACTACATCTGAAACTAAATCTACTATGTTACAATTAATTTTATCAGCTCGTGAAAATTGAAGGAGATCGGGCTAGATATCAGGTATATTGCTGGCTTCTTCAGCTTGGTAATTTCCCAGTTCCAGTTCAATGAAATAGTTTCCCAACACAGAGTTTACTGGTTCATTTTTTCCATCTAACTGAGTCACATTATACTTCATTTGAGGCTCTCTTAACACCTTTATCTGGTTTTGACATCCTTTATAAGGCAACCACACGTGACCAATCTGACACAAAATATCCTTCTAACTTTGCTGACCAATCCCAGCTCAAAAACAAACCATAAGCATCTGGGATATCTTCCACAACAATGTCTATGTACTGACATACTCTTTCATCAACGGATAACCGGATCAGGACATCTTCCATCTCTCCTATCACTTTCACTGCTGTCCTGTCTAATTGAAGAACTTGGCCTGTGTTTGGTTTAGGTTGACCATTTATTTTCTTGCAAACTGGAAGTGGCATGACATTGACTAATGCTCCGGAGTCCACCAAACAATTATGCACATTATAGTTGAAGATATGAAAGGTTAGAAGAAAGGATGGAGTTTTATACTTAAACTTTCCTCCTAAACTCGCTTCACCAATCTCTTCCTTAGGTTGGTTGTCAATGGGAGGTTCCTTCTTGGGTGTCTCAAGTGATTTTAAAATTTTTTCCTTTTACTGAGGTAGATTGCACATTTCAAACAATGAGATATTTTCTTTATCCTTTTTAATGTCTTCCACAATGTCATATCGCATCTCATGCTCATTCAGATTTTTCTTGACATTTCCAATTTTATTTTCAGTAGGATTTATAGGCGTATTCTCTTTCTTAGGGTTCTGGTTTGAAATGACAAACTCAAGTATGTTAACAGTTGAATTAGTATTCTTCATTTTCTTCATGTTCTCTTGGAGTTTCTTAATCTTGGGAAGTATCAAGTTATCTTCTTTTAATGGATTCTAACTTCTTGTTGTGACATTTGTCTCTAATGTTTCTTCTTTGTCAGGGAGATCTTCATCTTCTATTTTGAAAATAGACCCACATTCCCATAAAACCAAGGTGTCTTCCTCTTGTGTTTCTGCAGGTTCATGATCTTTCCCTTTCTCCTCCCTAGTTTCTGTCAACTTGGAATCCAATAATTGGTTCATTACTAATGTCATAGAATTAATCCATTGTGGGAATTCTTCTCAGAACGAGGTTGCTAATGGAATGTGCAAAAATTATCCATTCCTACATCAGTCAAATTCATTGTTGAAGAACTGTGTGGAGGAGGCTTAGGTTGACTTTTATCATCTCTCTTTTATAATAAGGCCTGTATTGTTTGTGAGCCTCCTTTTCTTTTTCTAAATCAATCACCCTATTTGATAACTTTTGCATCATATTCACTACCCCATCTAACTCCTGTGATTGTTCATCCTTAGGTTTAGTTAATAATAGGGGATTTTTGTTTCCATAAGTTCTTTCGTCTGACTACATAGGATAGTGTTCTATACTCTCCATTTCTGCCTCTACCTTCTCATCTTCTTCATAAGTATCTACCAAAGTGGGTCTAACCAATATCTTGACAAACATGGCTAGATCAGGCCCAAGAGCTGAGGTATAATACTCAATTAGGGCATGCTCATATGGTTTGTCAGCTCCATCAAAGTTATTCAGGTAACCAGCAAACCTTTGATTGAAATTGTGTACACTTTCTTTCTTCTCCTTTTTTAGAGAAATTAACTCTTTCATTAAAGCTCTGTGTGTTTTCTGGACTTCGTATTTGTTTCTGAACAGTCTCTAAAAAATATTCCAATTTGTGATTGAGTTTGCTGGCAAGGCAAAGTACCATGAAGCTGCTTTTCCTTTCAGGGTATGAGGGAATAATCTACAGACTACATATTCATGTTTTGTTGCTCGCAATCCCTCTAAATCCCAATAAAAACTTTGCAAATGATCATCCACAGGAATTCCTTCACTTGATTTAAACTTGGGTAAAGTTTTGTCAAAACTCTCAGGCATACCATGCAATGGAGGTGTCATATTTAAAGGAGATCTAGCCCTCCAACAAGGTTGTGGAGGAGGCTGATTTGCATTCACATTTTCCATGATACTGAGAGGAGTATGAGGTGGAGAGTGAACAGGGTTCTGAAAAGGTAAACAGTGAGGGGAATATGGCCCCAACTGATTCAAAGGTTGGACAAATTCTTGTAAGGTTGTTTCTACCAATTATTCAAGATCTTCTACCAGCACTGAATCTTCCAATTGAGGATGGTCCTTAGTCTGATACTCTCTTCTAGGTAGAATAGGGATAATAGGTAACCCTCCAATCTTTTTTGCATATGCCCTAGTAATCCTCCTTAATATTCAACCACTTCGTTATCAATAGGATAGAGATACCCCTTTCCTTTTTCTTCAGGAGTGGGTTTTTGGGGAAAACTAGTTTTAGAACTGTCACCAATGGAGTAATCACGAGAAAATAAATCTCCTCGGCCAGCCATGCACTAGTGTCCTGTTGGAGTATCGGGTACCTCCACATGGTATAACCATTGCACCTCTAGGAATATGAAACAAGTGGTTTAACCGCCACTCCTGGTGATTGTTCTTGTGCTGGGTTTCAAATGTTCACCAACATCTGTAGGTTTTGGTGTAATGGTAAACCTTACATGGTATCAGAGAAAATGTCTCAGGTTTAATTCCCCTGAGCTACGTCAGAGGCGGGGTGTTGGAGTATCGGGTACCTCCACATGGTATAACCGCTGCACCTCTGGGAATATACAACAAGTGGTTTAAGTGTGACTCCTGGTGATTGGGCTTGTGCTGGGTTTCAAATGTTCACCAACATCTACAAGTTTTGGTGTAACGGTAAACCTTACATGTCCCTACTTCTTGCGCCAAAACTGTTGGGGCTTGGAAAATCGTAGGTAACAACAGTAGGGATTATCCCTAATAAACGTTCACAATCAGGTGATTATTGTTTGGTATGGGGAATCCATCCGTTTTACGGTCCGGCTACCGTAGGTCAAGTAACGGTTAAAATGCTTTACCGATTGTGGCCCGGTCCACCGTTTAGGTGTATTTTTAAGTTTTTAATTATTTATGTATGAAATGAAAGTTCCTAACTAAATGTAGACGATAGAGATAATGAGGAGTGTCACAATGTGATGCGCAGGTTCTTACCTCTCTCACTTCTAAATCATAAACAAATAAAACTAACTAAGACTCACTAACCTATCCCTATGGAGCAATACTGTAATTAATGATGAGTAATGTATTGTATAACATGCATTTAGAACACTACATATAGTTGTTAATATTTCTGAATAAATGAATATCAATAGACAGATAAACCAAGAGATAGCTCATTGTTAATTAAAACATTCATTACTCAAATACAATTGTGGAAATTTCAGAGAAATAAATAGGAGCACATTCATAACATGAAAGAATTCATAAGTTAGAATGATCTCACAGTTCGTTGAAACAAGCTGAAACAGAAATAGTTCACATCCAACCAGTCCATGTGAAGCATTTGAAACCCCACAGTTCTTTCTCAAGCCAAAAGAATATAACTCTTTATTATAAGTTGAAATAGTTCTTCTTACAATAATCTTGCACAAGGATAGTCTAAAAAAGGTCCCTTGATACATAAATCTTGCCTATATTTATACAAAAAATAAAAAACTCTTGGGCTTCCCTCGTTGCCTTTTGGGATTCCCCTAACCTTTCCTTCACACAAATCTGTCTTTTTTCTTATGGACTCAAAAAGATAAATACAATATATTACATCAATTATCAAAAGTGCTAGATAGTCCAACTTGCTCGTTCATAAACTTTCTCCATGCATTTGCATATGCTGATATATTCTCAAAACCAGAAGGTTCGAGAAATTTGATAGTAATTCCGTGCTTAGCATCCTAGTATTTTACACCCACTACCTTGGGAGGAGTCAAGCGAAGTTGGTCTTCCAGCAAGTGACTACTCATAGCTGCATGTTCTATTTCAGTCTTAAGTACCCTTTCATCTAACTCCTTGATTTGTTGAATGGCATGTTCATCTTTGTTTCATTGTTCTTGTAATTGTTTATAAAATATTTCATGTTCTGGAAGCACTTGTAATATCCTTGCAGCAGAGGTCTGACATCGATTATAAGTTAGGAGCACTCCACTACAGAACTCAGCACATGGATTCTTTGTCTTCCTCATTGCCTTTATTAGTTCTTATGCTACTTTGCTAGCAAACTCGATCAACTCATATTCCAGCTTTATCGTCTCTAGGTCTTTGATAGATATATCTGTGAGAGATTCCTTATTTGTTTCTACCCGTTTCATCCTTCCCTGTAGAGTTTCTAAGATATCTTGTGTCCTATCCAAAAAATAAGAAGTTGTACTTACAATTTCCATCAATCTTATGTCAATCTGTTGAACTTTAAATCTTTCTTCCACCATCTGCATCTGTATTTGATGAATCTTATTTCTGAGCATAAGAGCATGCTTTTATAAAGGTTCAACATCAACTTCCCACTCCATAGATGTCTTCAATGAAACTTCCAGTGAATTCTTTTGATCTTCTGGGGATGTTACTTTATCTTCTAGCTTTCTCTTTTCCTTATTCAATTCTTCAACTGATAACCTAAGATTATTTCTTTTGGCTTCCAAACTCTGGTATCTCTGTAGTAGTTTCCCAAACTCTGCCAAGGTGTCCTGGGATTCCTTTTCTATATTTCCTACAAATATTACCAAAGCATCTCTATCTGCCTATAGAGTTTGACACTCTGCCTTTGATACCAGAACTTCACCATTCATATCCTTATACTTCCTTTTCAAACTCTGACTTTAACTCCTCTCTTTCTTCAAAGTCTCTTTCAACTGTGTGACCCTTTTCTGAGACTATTTTAGATCTATCATGATTCTATCCACATTATCTTCAGTGGCTAGGGATAGAGATACCCCCGCCTCNTTCTTCAAAGTCTCTTTCAACTGTGTGACCCTTTTCTGAGACTATTTTAGATCTATCATGATTCTATCCACATTATCTTCAGTGGCTAGGGATAGAGATCCCCCCGCCTCCACCATTAATTGTGGATCTTTGTGTGTACCATGAACCATTGTCTTATTAGTCACCATCACTCCTGGTTTACCTCCAGTGTTCACCCTTTTTTCTGTTCTTTTGACAATTCTCTTTTTTTCCTTGTCATAGAAGATAGTGTTAAAATTTGGCACCTCCTCCCCTTCATTGGGAATGAAAGGAATTAACTCAACCCCAGATATTGGAACTTAATCTTGTCCTACTATACTACTAGAAGGAACAACAAACTCTAATGGGTCAATATCATACTGAGCCTGTGCTTGATAAATAGGGTCTTGTTCTTCTTGTGTTTGTTTTCTCAATCCTTCACCTACCTTTTCTGTGGTATTTTTTCCCTTTTGGGCATCTTCTTATCTAAATTCTTCACTTTCTTCCTGCCTTTTCTTGATTTCTTCTTCTTTTCTTTTCTTTTCTTCCTCAATCTTCTTTGCCACTTCCTCAACTGTCTTTTTCTTTTCCTCTTCTTCAACATGTAGCCAATTCTTTGCTTCCTTTAATAATCTATTAGATTCTTCCTGTCTCTTCTTCACTTCCTCTTCCTCTTTCCTTTTTAGTTTCTCAACAGCCTTATCTTTCCCACCAACAGTAGCTATCTTCTGTTTGAATCTTTTCCTTAAAGTTGTCATGTTTTTAACATTTTGGAAGATCTCTTCATCTTTATCCCATAAATATGTATACTCAAAATGAACTCTAGCTTCTATGCAATAATCAACAACTTTATTTTGAGAGTCATTTATGTGGAAATTCATTTCACCAAAGTAAAATACTCTAATTCCTTGACAAATTCTGTTGCATTATTTACCCTGAAAAATATGTAACTTCCTATAAAAAAGGGAACTGTAGGATAGACTTCTTTCTTTTGCTTAAAAAGGAAATTCCCTACTCCATCAATGTACAAGTGTCTCACAGCCTCTTTATGGATCACATAGTCCGTAGCATAACTTGGGAGAAGGGAAGGGGCCCTTGAACAACCGTACATTCTTAAATATAAACCTTCTTCTGTTAAATAATAGCTTCCGTGTTCTTGCACAACTTTTAAAGCTTCTTCTGACATACAATTGCATTTGGCCAAGAAGATTAATGTATACAATGGCATGATGAAGTTGTCACAAATCTCCTTGTAATAGTTATAATATTTGTGGGCCCAGAATAATTTATAGGCTGCATACACAGCAGCTCGGTCTTTATCCCAATGGCAATTTAATGTTGGGAAAGGTTGAGTACACAAAATGCAATCAATCAAAATAAAGCTCATGTAAAATTATGTCTACTTCTAGGACACTCCTCCCAATGCTGCACTTATACAGGCTAATAGGATGTTGGACACTATATTTTCCGAGTTAAATATTGTTCCTGGGGTGGCAACAAAGAATATCACTGGTACCCAACCCATTTTAAAACCTTTTCCATTAGCCCTCCCAAAAATTCTATTCAACATCAAAGCAATGAACCTATATGGAGTGCGAAGAGTTGATGTTTCATACTCTCCATAAGGTCTTGTCCAGAAATTTCTACCCATGATCATCATTTTTTTCATTGTCTCCACCATGTCTAGCTTTAGTTCCTTTAACATGCATTCAGTCAAATAGGTTTGGGGTGTTGGTAAATTGTAAGACATGGATACATAAGCAGGGTTGTATGTAGCATAACCTTGCTTCTCGCTGTTTTCTAATATCATCCTTATTACATATGCCCTAGGTAGAATCCAACCTATCACTTCTGAACATGGGAAAAGCTCAGGTCGGGTAGCCACTTTCATAAGGGATGATCTCTCAATATTCGCATATATGGGCATATCTTCAAAACCAACATCTGGAACACTCTTTCTTGAAATAATCCTATATGCCTCTCCCCATTTATACTCTGGCTCAACTCCAGTAATAGCTTTAGTATCTTCATAAATAACTTCCACTTTGGTTATCACCTCCACTTCATGTTTCTCTTCTGCTGCTTGGGCCTTCTTCTTCTGCTTTCACGACATATTGCTATGTTGATAATTATCCTGTAACAATTATACAACATGATTTCAGTCTATTTATCCCTAGCAAGTTGTGTAGTGAGAAAACAATAAAACTACCATAATCTTACCATCCCATCAATATGCACACTGAAAAAATATTATTTACACCCAAGGTCCTACTGAATGAGAGACTCTGAATAAAAAGGAAAAGAAAAACCCCTTAAACCTGCTAAACTTCTGCTAGCTCAAACCCTAACCTCTCTCATCCTCCCAAAAATTCTGTAGGTGAATCTCAACAAAACTCATATCGTTGTCTTCTTTATAAAAAAATCCTAAAACCCCTATCAGTTATGCAGCCCTCCCATATCCCATGGAAACATACGGCTATGCAGATTAGGCTTTAAACTGAGACAAGAAAGAACAGGGCGGTGCATACGCCGAAATGCTTTTCTACACCATGCCCTAACCTTCCAAAAAACTGTCAATGGTGAACTCATGGCCGCACAGAGGCTGGGTGGAAAAACCTAACCGGCCAAAATGAAACTGCTCTCCAACAAAATAGGTTAAATCCTTAGTGAAGTAAAACCCACCGCAAGAAAAGAAAAATTTGCATAAAACCTAACCCTTTTGTATAATACCTAATCCCATCCACCCAGGAATTTAAAAACAACAAAAAACTAAGCATAAAAACAAGTACATGAGCGAATCCTACCTGTCAATGAAGTGGCAGGCGACCTGGATAGGCGATGACTTCCTCGGGTGAAGGAAACTTACAAGAGCTTGACAGTTGCATGCACATGACTGGATATCTCCCACAGTAAAAGGGACAAGTCATACAGGTTCTATAGCTTTATAACTTGACTGGGAGTGAAAAAATGAGCGTGGCGAGAATGAAATTTAACCCACCGCCGGACATATAACTTTGAAATAATCCGCAATGTCAGCTGGGAACATCTCTATCTACCTGGTGCATGGGATTGTAAAGTCATATCAGAAGTCAAAAACACTAGTCATTTCAGTCTCGGTGGGAACATTGTGAAGCTTCGGATTGGCTCAGCACTAATTCTCCGATTCTCCGCAATGTCGGATGGAAGAAACACTAAATCCCTTGGTTATTTTCGATAAACACAACCGGCGGTGAGATTTCCAATTTAACCGGACATCAAAAAAAGATAGTCGAAAGAAGACCCGATTCATTGGATCCGCTTTACACCAAACTGCTGGAAACATGGTAGACTATCTTCGATATCATAGAAAACTGACTCTTGATACAGCGGATCAGACTTCGGAAGGCTTCCAATAAACACATAAAAAATATAGTGGAGTACACCTCTGCTGTATCAAAAGGCTAGTCAACTAAGCATCCGATATGGGCATACAAAAAGACTTAGATTTTCAAAGAAAACAACCAGCCTTGGGAAAACCATGGTAGAAATAAAACATTATTAGGCCATCTAGATACTAAAATAAAAAAGGGGGGACCCTAAAAATAAAAAATTTCGGGGAAATAGTTGCAGCTGCAACACGGTGGAAACAACATGGTCTATCTTTGTGAAGATGGTGATGGGTATTTTTTCAATGTGTTGGAGAATTCTTTGGTGAGGATGAGAATAAGACAATTCTAATTAATTATGCACTTATTGATGTTTTGAGTAGTGAAGTATCAAAGGATTGTGGGTCCATGAAGGCTTTATATTATTACCAATTTCAAATTTGGATCAATAGAAGGAAAATCACTTGCATTTATTATGACATGGATTATAGTAAAATAAAAGGATTAGAAAATGAGGAGTCACAATCTATTTAGATTATTGTTTTCATCATTATTTTGTTCAACTATGTGATATTATTTTCTTTTTCCAATAGAGATTATTTTGATCTTTCAGCCTAGGTGAAATGAACAATGTTCACTCATCTTAAAGACAACAGATTGCAAAAACTAGAGGAAGAGTTCATATTATCATAAAATATCACATTCTTTGTTCCATATTTATGTGAGAATGAAATGAAATAATAAATTTAGCATCATAAACACAGACATTTTTCAAAGATAGAGATACAATAAACACATATTCTATTAAATGGCAGAAATAGAACAAACTGTAATATAATTGCTACAATGGTGGTAGCTATCTCTGAGATGAGATGTGGCTGTTATACTCATCTGTACCAAGATCAATACAAAATGAGGCCAAAGGGACCTATTTATAATAAGGATGAGGGCGAGAACCCCAAAAGTCAAAAACATAACCCTCGATAATGAACCGTCATAAAGTTTGCAGCTCCAAGGTGGTAGGTTGAACAGTCAACTTCCCGGGGTCATAATGTTTGCATGCGATCTTCAATTTGGGAGTTTGATAGCTCATTGGAAAGGTATATCTAATATTTACAACTTTTAACCTTCCAAATGAATTTCATTGGTAAATATTGGTCCCCCAAGTCACCAAAAAACCTCGTTTAGGGCCTCAAAACGGCTCCAGAAGTTTAGGACCCAAAAAAACGTAGAAACATAACTAGGAAACTGCCACAGTGGACAATGGTTTTGAGGCAGTGGAATAGGTGGGTGGCCATTGATCTCCATCTAGATCAATCCTCCCTCCTTAGGAAGTAATGGTATCCATTACGTCTAATCCCGTATAATATCTTGAACTGTGTGTTGAGTTGATCTCCTGCTGCGACATTTGTTGAAGTGAAGAGGATTCTTTTCTTTGGCATCCCGAGAGGGCTGTAATTGTTGTGCGGATAATTTGCTTTTGGAGGAAAACCTTGAATGTGTCACCTTGCATTGTAGAGGTACTTGCATGGATGAGGAAACAATGAATCTATTTTCTTCTTGTGTTTGATGAGCATAGATACCATGTGCAGAGGGTGTGTAGGTGATCTGATGTTCTCCTTTAGACGCAATTGTGAAGAGGAATAATTTTCTTGTGTCGGATATTATATTTTTACCTTGTGAGACTGTGTTAGGTGCAACTATCTCTGGTATCTGATAGAGTTTTCTTCCCAAAGTAACAATGAAACTGCGAGGTTAGGACTCATATATAGCATGACGCTTCCACATATATGGTTGTCCTAAAATAACATCACAGACTTCAAGTGGGGCCATATCACATAGTACCTCATCTTTGAAAGGATTTATTCCATATGGTAGGAGGCATTGCTGAGTAATGCGGATACCCCATCCTTGGCTTATCCAACTGATGTTGTAGGGTTGCAGGTGTGGTGTTGTCGAAAGCTCTAATGTATTGACGAATTATGTTGAGATCAAGTTCTTCTGGCTACCATTGTCGACAACAAAATGTAGTGGGATTCCCTTCACCCACATATGTGAGTAGAAGAGGTGCTCCTATGCCTGTGATTCTTCAAGATCCTTTAGTTGAATATGTGCAATCGCAACTATGGTAGTGGGGTTTACATTAATGATCTGCTTGTCATTGTCTGCGGTTGTGGCATTGGGTTATGAATTGGAATCGAGATATGATTTTGAATATTTGAGCTTGGCCACCAATGAATTCTTTGAGAAACATTCATCAATGTTGTGCCAAGGGATTTTATGAAATTCAAACCACTTCCCAGTGTCCTTCTTTGTCTTTTCATTCCCCTTCTTCGCTTGTGGCAGGGACTGGTTGTCTTTTCCTATGTTTTGTGGTGCAGGGTTTCCCTTTCGTTTCTTCTGCGACAGGTTTACAGGTCCAAAGTATCACTTTTTCTTTTTCTGAAATTTCTCCTCAATTTTGACAGCATACTGATAGGCAGAACCAAGTGAAGAGATGTCAAGGAATCCCATCTCGGTTTGGACGTAATGATGTAGACCACTGCGATATTTCAATATCACGTGTTGCTCGGAGTCCTTGACACCCTTCATTGTGTGCAAGGTATGAAAGTTATTGGTATATGCTGACACCGTATGGCCCCTCTCTTGACGCAAATTGGTCCTTTTTGTGCACTGGTCATCATAGTTTTCCATAGGGTAATATTTTTCCTTGACGACATCTATGAAAGACGCCCAAGTTGGATTTATCTCAAACATTCCAAAATCAGTAATATTGTTGGTTTATTGGTCAATACCGAGGGGAGGGGGTGAATTAGTATTGTTATCTTTTTACTATTTTAACCACTTTATAAATATATCATTAAAAACACATAGCAACACAAAAACACAGAACCCAAATTTAATGGGGAAGCCCAATAGGGTAAACCACCAATATGTCCTATTACTGCAAAATTGTGTTTTACAAATAGTTTTCCTACTGCTACAAACAAGGATGGTATTATACCCTATTTACCAATACCAATTAGAAGGAGGCTATGACCCCCTGGTTTATCAGCTAAGATGGAAAGGATGCTACAACACCCTATTTACCAATTCCAATTGGAAGGAGGCTACAACCCTCTGGTTTATCAGCTACGACTGAAAGGATGCTACAATACCCTATTTACCAATGCCAATTGGAAGGAGGCTACAACCCATTGGTTTATTAGCTACAACTAAAAGGAGGAAACAACCCCCTACATGATTGTTTCCTACCCTAGCGTCGCCCTACCACCCTGATAAGTTTCTCATGATTTCTCTCCCATTGAATTGTATCTCACCCACTGGTCTCTGATTCTTATCATGCAATTCGAACTGCAGAGATGTCTTCCTTCTTACCCATGATGCTGCTTAAATACATCTCAGCGTTTAAGATTCTTTCTATAGTTGCATCTCTTCAAACTGAAAAAACACACCTTTCACTATTGCAACCTTTCATATCTGAAGATCACACCTTCTAGAACGTTCTTTCACGTTCTTCCATTGATCCTGCACCTCAGAGATCATTTCCACAGCTTGGAAACTATTTCTACACCTCTGTCCAACGTTTGCAGGTGATTCCGTATGCCAAACTTCTTTCCAAATGATCAACTTCTTGATCCAGTCAAAGTCGTTGATCCTATCTCTAATTCAATCTGGATCGTCGATCTAACCATTGATTTCTGCCTTAAAATATCCTTTCCACACCAAGATTTCCTCATCAATGATTCCCCACCGTTGATCTTCATCGAACATTTTCCTGACCATCGAGCTCTAGACTGCGGAATGCGGGATGTCAACTGTTTGCTTTTTCCTTTCCACAAACTATTTTCTGCAAGCTTCTTTCTGCAAGATCCTTTTGACAAGCTTCATTTCGCAAGATTATTTCTGCAATTTTCCTTCCACACTGTCAATCTATATTAGTGGAACTAAATTTAGGCATCCAATCTTTCCAGATTGAGGGATGTGGGATGCAGGATGAAGAAATGTAACATTTCAAATTTCTGCAATCTCCTTTCTGTAATATTTCTTCTGCGTTGTCGATATTTTGTAGAGTATTTCCTGACCATTGATCTTGTGAATTGCGGGATGCGAGATGCGGAATCACACTTTCCTATTTTGGACTTCTGTAATCTTCTTCTACAACTTTGTTTCCCCATTGCAGATTGCGGGATGCAGAATCACACCTTCTTATTTTGGACTTCCGCAATTTTCTTCCACAACTTTGTTTCCGCATTTTCCTAGACCATTAGTTTCCTTGCATATTTACTCGTGACTGTCCGATATTGATCTTTTACAGAACTTTGGTTTTTCCACCTATCTTTTATGAAACTGATCTTCTACCATCGGACCTAGTGCGGGTTTCTCCCTAACCGTCTATTCTAAAACTAATGCGGATCTGCATTTTTTCTTTGTGGATTATACAAAAATTGATCCTCATTCGTCGGATCTCATGCAAATAACTATGCCACCTCATCATCGTGCCATGTCAACACTACCTTCATCTTTCACAAACTTACATCATCATGAGGACACCATCATATTCCATGTTATGATATGTGTCATGTCATATACTTAACTATGCAATGCCATCTCATCGCTACCTTAGTCTTCCACTGAGTTTGTTCTTCCATCATATCCACTAGTTATTCCTTTGTCATTTGTGAACACCTTTGACATCAATGACAACTATAACCCAAATTTTCCAACACAAGAGGCACTCCTCTGCCCCTAATTCTTCAAGATCCTCTGGTTGAATCTATGCGGCAGAAACTGTGGCAGTGGGGTATGGATCAATGATATGCTTCCCATTGTCTACGATTGTGGAATTGGGTTCTGAATCTGAATCAGGATCTGAATCTAAAGATTTGATCTCGGCCACCAATGACTTCTTTGAGTGACATTCATCAATGTTGTGCCAAGGTATTCTATGAAATTCAAACCATTTCCTGATGTCCTTCTTTGTCTTTCCATTCCCCTTCTTCGCTTGTGGCGGGGACTGATTGTCTTTTCCTGTGTTTTGCAGTGTAGGGTTTCCCTTGCCTTTATTCTATGATGGGTTTGTAGGTCCAAAGTATCGCTTGTTCTTTTAATAAAATTTCTCCTCGATTTTGACAGCATATCGATAGGCAGATCCAAGTGAAGAGATGTCGAGGAAGTCCATCACGATTTGAGTGTACCGATGTATACCACTGCAATCTTTAAATATCAGGTGTCACTCGAAGTCCTTGATACCCAAATTTTTGTGCAAGGTATGAAAGTTGTTGGTATACTCCGATACCGTTTGGTCCCTCTCTTGACCTAGAATGGTCCATTTTGTGTACTGATCATCATAGTTTCCCACAGGGTAATATTGTTCCTTGGTGACATCTATGAAAGACGCCCAAGTGGGATTTATCTTAAACATTCCAGACTCATCTGATGAGTTTTGCTCCCAATAAGTACCCCACCAATTTTGGACATCGAGGACTACCTTAAGGAGAGCAAAGGTAATATTTTCCCTGTCAAAGAAATTATGGATAGAGAAATACCCTTCTATAACATTCAACCAATTGTCTAGGGAATCGGCATCGATTTTTCCTTCAAATAAAGAAATATCAATGTTAACTTGTACCTTGAATGGGGTTTCATCTCTGAAATGCTTTCTTGTTGAAGGTAAATTCACCATTACTGGCATTCACAAAAGGATATGGGTGAAACTATCCATCATCTCATTCCTCTATCGCTCAAGGGATTCCTTAAGCAGCGACTTGATAGGATCTCACGCTCCTTCATCTATCTTTTCGTCTGCCATGGGAGGTTGTTTGGGGTGGTGAGAGTGAGCAAGTGAAACTAGTTCGAGACCAAACTCTCTATATCCTGACCTCGTTGTGGACATGCACCAAGAAACAATCAAAGAATAGATTCCTCTAATACCACTGATCCGGATTCATGTGAGAACGAAATTAAATAACAGAGATAGTATCATAAACACAGACATTTTGCAAAGATAACATATATACAATAAACACATATTCTATTAAATGGCGGAAATAGAATAGACTGTAATACAATTGCTAGAATGGTGGTATCTATCTCTGAGAAGAGATGTGGTTTCTACGTTCATCCGTTCCAAGTTCAATCCAAAATGAGGCCAAAGGAGCCTATTTATAATAAGGTTGAGGGTGAGAACTCCGAAATTCCAAAACATAACCCTATAAGATGAACTGTCATAAAGTTTGTGACTCCAAGGTGGTAAGTTGAATAGTCAACTTCCTGGGGTCATAACGTTTGCATACAATCTCCGATTTGGGAATTTGATGGATCCTTGGAAAGCTTTATATAATATTTACAACTTTTGACTGGCCAAGTGAATGGATATAGCATCTGTTTGGCCCTCAAATCTCCCAAAAACGTCGTTTAGGGCCTCAAAATGGCTTCGAAAGTTTAGGACCTGAAAAACCATAGAAAAATAACTAGGAAACTGCCACAATGGACAATGGTTTTGAGCCAGTGGAAAATGTGGGTGGCCACCGATATCCATCTGGATCAATCCTCCCTCCTTAGGAAGCAATGGCCTCCATTGCATCGAATCCTATATCATATCTAGAACTGTGTGTTGAGTTGATCTCCTGGTGCGAAATTTGCTAAAGTGAAGAGGTTGCTTTTCTTTGGTATCCGAGAGGGCTATAATTGTTGTGTGGATGGTTTGTTTTTGGAGGAGCACCTTGAATGCATGGCCTTGCATCATAGAGGTACTCAGATTAATGAGGAAACAACGAATCTATTTTATTCTTGTGTCTGATGAGCATAGATACCCTATGCAGAGGGTGTGGAGGTGATATCCTTTAGACGCAATTGTGAAGAGGAATAATTTTCTGGTGTGGGAGCTTATCTTCCTACCTTGTGAGACTGTGTTAGGTGCAACTGTCTCTGGTATCCGATATAGTTTTCCTCCCAATGTAACAATGACATTGTGAGTTCAAGACTCATATACAGCATGGCACTTCCACATAAATGGTTGTCCTAAAAGAGCATCACAGACTTCAAGTGGGGACACATCACACAGTACCTCATCTTTGAAAGGATTGATGCCATATGGTAGGAGTCATTGTTGAGTAATGTGAATACCTTGTCCTTGGCTAAGACAACCGATGTTGTAGGGTTTTGGGTGTGGTGTTTTCAGAAGCTCTAATCTCTTGATGATTTCAGCTGAGATCAAGTTCTTTTAGCTTCTATTATCAACAACAAAATGCAGTGGGATTCTCTTCACCCACATCTGTGAGTGGAAGAGGCGCTCCTCTGCCTCTGATTCTTCAGGCTCCTCTAATTGAATCTGTGCGGTAGCAACTGTGGGAGTGGGGTCTGCATCAATGATATTCTTCACATTGTTTACGGTTGTGGCATTGGGTTCTGAATCGAAATTGGGATTTGATTCTAAATATTTTATCTCTAACACCAATGAATTCTTTGAGCAACATTCATCAGTGCTGTTCCAAGGGTTTTTATGAAATTCTCACAATTTCCCGGTGTCCTTCTTTGTCTTTCCATTCCCCTTCTTCTCTTGTGGTGGGGACTAGTTGTCTTTTCCTATATTTTGTGGTGCGGGTTTTCCCTTTCCTTTCTTCTGCAATGGGTTTGCACGTCCAAAGTCTCGCTTTTTCTTTTGCTGAAATTTCTCCTCGATTTTGACAGCATACCGATAGGAAGATCCAAGTGAAGAGATGTCGAGGAAGTACATCTCAGTTCGGATGTATCGAAGTAGACCACTGCTATATTTCAATATCTGGTGTCTCTTGGATTCCTTGATACCCAACTTTGTGCTAAAGGTATGAAATTTGTTGGTATACTCCAACACCATCTAATCCCTCTCTTGACCCGAAATGGTCCATTTTGTGTACTGGTCATCATAGTTTCCCACGGGGTAATATTATTCCTTCATGACATCTATGAAAGACTCCAAAGTTTGATTTATCTCAAACATTCAGACTCATATGATGACTTTTTCTCCCGATAAGTACCCCACCAATTTTGGACATGGGGGACTTCCTTAAGGAGAGCAAAGGTGATCTTTTCCCTGTCGAAAAAATTATGGATAGAGAAATACCCTTCTAGAACATTCAACCAATTGTCTAGGACATCAGCATTTATTTTTCATTCAAATAAAGGAATATCAAAGTTAAATTGTACCTTGAATGGGGTTTCATCTCTGAAACACTTGCTCGTTGAAGGTGAATTCACCATTGACGACATTCGTAGATGGATTTGGGTGAAACTATCTATCATCTCGTTGCTCTATTACTCGAGAGATTCCTTGAGAAAAAACTTGATAGGATCTCTTGCTCCATCGTCTCTCTTTTCTTCCACCATAGGAGGTCGTTTGGGGCGGTGAGAGTGATCAAGTGAAACTAGTTCGAGACCAAACTCTCTATATCCTGACCTCATTGGGGACATGCACCAAGAAACAATCAAAGAGTAGATTGCTCTGATACCACTAATCTAGATTTATGTGAGAAAAAAATGAAATAATATACATAATGATCATAAACACAGACATTTTGCAAAGATAACAGAGACACATTAAACACATATTCTATTAAATGGCGGAAATAGAACAGACTGTAATACAATTTCTAGAATGGTGGTAGCTATCTCTAAGAAGAGATGTGGCTGCTACGATCATCCATGCCAAGATCAATACAAAATGAGGCAAAAGGGGCCTATTTATAATAAGGATGAGGGCGAGAACCCGAAAATTCCAAAACATAACCCGAGAAGTTGAACCATTATAAAGTTTGTGGCCCCAAGGTGGTAAGTTGAATAGTCAACTTCCCAGGGTCATAATGTTTGCATACGATCTATGATTTGGGCATTTGATAGCTCATTGGAAAGGTATATCTAATATTTACAACTTTAGACTATGTTAGTGAATGAAAATGGTAACAATTTGGCCCCTGAATCACCAAAAACCGTCATTTAAGACCTTAAAACGACTCCAGAAGTATAGGACCCGAAAAATGGTAAAAAAATAACTAGGAAACTGCCACAATGGACAATGGTTTTGAGCCAGTGGAATAGGTGGGTGTCCACCGATCTCCAGCTAGATCAATCCTCCCTCCTCAGGAAGCAATGGTCTCCATTTCGTCAAATCCTATATCATATCTTGAACTATGTGTTGAGTTGATCTCCTGGTCCGACATTTGCTGAATTGAAGCAGCTTCTTTTCTTTGGCATCCTGAGAGGGATATAATTGTTGTGCAGATGATTTGTTTTGGAGGATCACCTTTAATGCATGGCCTTGCATCATAGAGGTACTTGAATGGATGAGGAAAAAATGATTCTAATTTTTTATTGTGTCTAATGAGTATAAATACCCTATGTAGAGGGCGTGGAGGTGATCTGATGTTCTCCTTCAAATGCAATTGCGAAGAGGAATACTTTTCTACTGTGGGAGCTTATCTTACTACCTTGTGAGACTATGTTAGGTGCAACTGTCTCTAGTATCCGATAGATATTTCCTCCCAAATTAACAAATACACTGGGAGGACGAGACTCATATACATCATGACGCTTCCACATATATGGTTTTCCTAAAAGAACATCACAAACTTCAAGTGGGGCCACATCAAATAGTACCTCGTCTTTGAAAGGATTGATGCCATATGGTAGGAGGAATTATTGAGTAATGTGGATACCTCATCCTTTGCTTATCCAACCGATGCTACAGGGCTGTGGGTGTGGTGCTGTCAGAAGCTCTAATCTCTTGGGGACTTCTTCTGAGATCAAGTTCTTTTGGCTTCCATTGTTGACAACAAAATGTAGTGGGATTACCTTCACCCATATCTACAAGTGGAAGAGGTGTTCCTCTGCCTCTGATTCATTAGGGTCCTCTAGTTGAATCTATGCGGTAGGAACTGTTGCAGTGGGGTCTGTGTCAATGATCTGCTTCCCATTTGCTGTGGTTGTGGCATTCGGTTCTGAATCAGAATCGGGATCTAATTCTAAATATTTGATCTCGACCACCAATGACTTCTTTAAGCGACATTCATCAGTGTTGTGCCAAGGGATTTTATGAAATTCGCACCACTTCCCAATTTCCTTCTTTATCTTTCCATTCCCCTTTTTCGCTTGTGGCAGGGACTGGTTGTATTTTCCTATCTTTTGTAGTGCAAGGTTTCCCTTTCCTTTCTTCTGCGATGGGTTTGTAGGTCCAAAGTCTCGCGTGTTCTTTTGCTGAAATTTCTCCTCGATTTTGACACCATACTGATAGGGATCTCCAAGTGAATAGATATCGAGGAAGTCCATCTCAGTTCATATTTACCGATGTAGACCACTACAATATTTCAATATCAAGTGTTTCTTAGAGTCCTTGATACCCAGCTTTGTACACAAGGTATGAAAGTTGTTAGTATACTCTGACACCGTCTGGTCCCTCTCTCGACGTAGAATGGTCCATTTTCTGTACTGGTCATCATAGTTTCCCTTAGGGTAATATTGTTCTTTGATGACATCTATGAAAGACACCCAAGTGGGATTTATCTCAAACATTCCAAACTTGTCTGATGAGTTTTTCTCCCAATAAGTACCCCCCCAATTTTGGACATGGGGGACTTCCTTAAGGAGAGCAAAGGTGATATTTTCCCTATCGAAGAAATTGTGGACAGAGAAATACCCTTCTAGAACATTTAACCAATTATCTAGGGCATCAACATAGATTTTTCCTTCAAATAAAGGAATATCAAAGTTAACTTATACTTTGAATGGGGTTTCATCTCCGAAACACTTTCTCGTTGAAGGTGAATTCACCATTGCTGGCAATTGCAGAAGGATTTGGGAGAAACTATGCATCATCTCGTTCCTATGTCACTCGAGGGATTCCTCGAGCAACAATTTGATAGGATCCCCTACTCCATTTTGTCTCTTTTCTTCCTCCATGGGAGGTAATTTGGGGCGGTGAGAGTGGTCAAGTGAAACTAGTTTGAGACCAAACTCTTTATATCCTAACCTCGTCGGGGACATGCACTAAAAGCAATCAAAGAGAAGATTTCTTTGATACCACTGATCCAGATTTTTGTGAGGATGAAATGAAATAACATAAATAACATGATAAAGATAGAAATTTTGCAAAGATAAAAGAGATAGATTAAACACATATTTTATTAAATGGTGGAATTAGAACAGACTGTAATACAATTGCTAGAATGGTGGTAGCTATCTCTCAAAAGAGATGTGGCTGCTACGCTCATCCATGCCAAGATCAATACCAAATAAGGCCAAAGGGGCCTATTTATAATAAGGATGAGGGAAAGAACCCCAAAATTACAAAACATAACCCTAGAAGATGAATCTTCATAAATTTTGTGGCCCCAAGGTGGTAAGTTGAACAATCAACTTCTCGGGGTCATAACCTTTGCATACGATCTCTGATTTGGGCGTTCGATAGCTCATTGGAAAGGTCTATCTAAAATTTACAAATTTTGAATGGCCAATTGAATATCAAATTCAACTACCTGACCCTGAATCGCAAAAAAACATTGTTCAGGGCCTCAAAACGGCTCTAGAAGTTTAGGACCCAAAAAACTGTAGAAAAATAACTAGGAAATTGCCAGAATGGACAATGGTTTTGAGCTAGTGGAATAGGTGGGTGGCCTCCGATATTCATATAAATCAATTATCCATCCTTAGGAAGCAATGGTATCCATTGAGTTGAATCCTGTATCATATCTCAAACAGTGTGTTGAGTTGATCTCCTGGTGCGACATTTACTGAAGTGAAGAGGCTTCTTTTCTTTGGCATCCCGAGAGGGCTGTAATTGTTGTGCGAATGATTTTTTTGGAGGATCACCTTGAATGCATGGCCTTGCATCGTAGAGGTACTCGGATGGATGAGGAAGCAAAGACTATTTTCTTCTTGTGTCTGATGAGCATAGATACCCTGTGCAGAGGGGGTGGAGGTGATCTGATGTTCTCCTTCAGATGCAATTGTGAAGAGAACAATTTCTGGTGTAGGATCTTATATTCCTACCTTGTGAGACTGTGTTAGGTGCAACTGTCTCTGGTATTTGATATATTTTTCCTCCTACAATAAAAATGACACCGTGAGGCCTGGACTCATATACAGCATGACGCTTCCACATATATGGTTGTCCTAAAAGAACATCACAGACTTCGAGTGGGGCCACATCACATAGCAAGTCATCTTTAAAAGGATTGATTCCATATGGTAGGAGAAATTGTTGGGTAATGAAGATACCTCGTCCTTGGCTTAGCCAACCAATGTTGTAGGCTTGCAGGCGTGGTGTTGTCGGAAGCTCTAATCTCTTGACGATTTCTACTGAGATCAAGTTATTTTGGCTGCCATTGTTGACAACAAAATGTAGTGGGATTCCCTTCACCCACATCTTCAAGTAGAAGAGGCGCTCCTCTACCTATGATTCTTTAGGATCCTCCCATTGAATCTGTGTTGTAGGAACTGTGGAAATGGGTTCTGCATCAATGATCTGCTTCCCATTTTTTGCGGTTGTGTCATTGGGTTCTAAATCGAAATCGGGATCTGATTCTGAATATTTTATCTTGGCCACCAATGACTTCTTTGAGCGACATTCATCAGTGTTGTGCTAAGGGATTTTATGAAATTCACACCACTTCTAGGTGTCCTTCTTTGTCTTTCCATTCCCCTTCTTCACTTGTGGTGGGGATTGGTTGTCTTTTCCTTTTCTTTGCAATTCAGGTTTCCCTTGCCTTTCTTCTGTGATGGGTTTGCAAGTCCAAAGTCTCCCTTGTTCTTTTGTTGAAATTTCTCCTCAATTTTGACAGCATCCCGATAGGAAGATCCAAGTGAAGAGATGTCAAGGATTCCATCTCATTTCAGCTATACCAATGTAGACCACTGTGATATTTCAATATCAGGTACCACTCGAAGTCCTTGATACCCAGATTTGTGCGCAAGGTATAAAAGTTGTTGGTATACACCAACACCGTATGGTCCCTCTCTTGACGCAGATTGGTCCATTTTGTGTATTGGTCATCATAGTTTCCCACAGGGTAATATTGTTCCTTGAAGGAATCTATGAAATACGCCCAAGTGGGATTTATCTCAAACATTCCACACTCATCTAATGGGTTTTTCTCCCAATAAGTACCCCACCAATTTTGGACATGGGGGACTTCCTCAAGGAAAGCAAAGGGGATCATTTCCCTATCAGAGAAATTGTGGACAGAGAAATACCCTTCTAGAACATTCAACAAATTATCAAGGGCATCAGCATTGATTTTTTCTTCAAATAAAGGAATATCAAACTTAACTTGTACCTTGAATGGGGTTTCATCTCCAAAATGCTTGCTCGTTGAAGGTGAATTCGCCATTGTTGGCATTTGCAGAAGGATTTGGGTGGAACTACCCATCATGTCATTGCTCTGTAGCTCGAGGCATTCCTTAAGCAGTGACTTGATAGGATATCCTTCTCTATCGTATCTCTTTTATTCCACCATGGGAGGTTGTTTGGGGAGGCGAGAGTGATCAAGTGAAACTAGTTCAAGACCAAACTCTCTATATCCTAACCTCATCGGGGACATGCACCGATAAATAATCAAAGAGCAGATTGCTCTGATACCACTCATCTAGATTTATGTGAGAACGAAATGAAATAACAGAGATAGAATCATAAACACAGACATTTTGCAAAGATAACAGAGATACAGTAACCACATATTCTATTAAATGGCAGAAATAGAGTAGATTGTATTACAAATGCTAGAATGGTTGTAGCTATCTCTAAGAAGAGATGTGGTTGCTACACTCATTCACACAAAGATCAATACAAAATGAGGCCAAATGGGCCTATTTATAATAAGGATGAGGGCGAGAACCCCAAAAGTCCAAAACATAACCCTAGATGATGAACTGTCATAAAGTTTGCAACCCCAAGGTGGTAAGTTGAACAGTCAACTTCTTGGAGTCATAACGTTTGCATACGATCTCCGATTTGGGCATTCGATAGCTCATTGAAAATTTATATCTAATATTTACAAATTTTGACCAGACAAATGAATGCCAATTACAACCATTTTTCCCCCTAACCACCAAAAAACTTTGCTTGGGCCCTCGAAACGGCTCCAGAAGTTTAGGACCTAAAAAGTCGTAGAAAAATAACTTGGAAACTGCCACAATGGAGAATGGTTTTGAGCCAGTGGAATAGGTTGGTGGCCATCAATCTCCATCTGGATCAATCCTCTCTCCTTAGGAAGAAATGTTCTTGATTGCATCGAATCCCGTATCATACCTCGAACTATGTGTTGAGTTGATCTCCCGGTGAGACATTTGCTGAAGTGAAGAGGTTTCTTTTCTTTGGTATCTCGAGAGGGTTGTAATTGTTGTGTGAATGATTTTTTTTTTGGAGGAGCACCTTGAATGTGTGGCCTTGCATTGTAGAGGTACTTGAATGGATGAGGAAACAATGACTCTGTTTTCTTCTTGTTTTTGATGAGCATAGATACCTTGTGTAGAGGGTGTGGAGGTGATCTGATTTTCTCCTTCACACGCAATTGTGAAGAGGAATAATTTTCTGGTGTGATATATTATCTTTCTACCTTGCAAGACTGTGTTAGGCACAACTGTCTCTAGTATCCAATAGAGTTTTGCTCCCAAAGTAATAATGATACTGGAAGGTCAAGACTCATATACATAATGACGTTTCCACATATATGGTTGTCCTAAAAGAACATCACAGACTTTTAGTGGGGCCACATCACACAATACCTCATCTTTGAAACGGTTGATTCCATATGGTAGGAGGCATTGTTGAGTAATGTGGATACCTCGTCCTTGGATTAGGAAATCGATGTTGTAGGGTTGTAGGTATGGTGTTTTCAGAAGCTCTAATCTCTTGATGACTTCTGGTGAGATCAAATTCTTTTGGTTGCCATTGCTGACAAAAAAATGTAGTAGGATTCCGTTCACCTACATCTGCGAGTGGAAGAGGCGCTCCTCTGCCTCTGATTCTTCACGATCCTCCAGTTAAATATATGTGGTATCAACTATGGCAGTGGGGTCACCATCAATGATATTCTTGTTAGAATAATCAACCCATAGTTTACTACCTTAGACATTAATTCCATTATTTTTGTCTTATTTGCCTAGTCCATGAGTCCCACCTTGTGCAAGTTGTCATTTACCTATCCATAGAGGTCAAAATTTCCATATTTGAATCATGTAGCACTTGGGAAAGCCTAAGGAATCAAATCTGATTTATTCCCGGCCTCCTATGCGCCTATTTGCTTTTTCTGCTTTATTGCCTGCTTTTTCAGTGTTTTAAGGCAAATGGGAAAGCTAGACTAGGTGAGGTGAACTAGTTTTTTGTCCTCTTCATCCTCCACTCTTTTCTCCATGAAAAATCATGTATTATCTACCATTCCACCACTCTTTATCTTTCCTAAGACATTTTGCTAATTCGTGAGCTCCATGATAGATTTGGGATCAGCTTTTTACACCTATGGGGGATTTACTTAATTATAGTAAGCCTGCTTTATGCTAGATTTGATTTGCACCTCATGCATTCGAATCCCTGATGTATGTTATTTATTCAGCAACCTATTATTATATAGGGTTGGCTATTTTACACACAGTTAATACAATTCAGTGTTACAGCTCCATATTCAGTCTCTTTTGTGAGTGATTTTGCATGATCAATTGATAATTGTTGTGAGTAAAATTAATCTATTGCTGGCCTTAATTTCCACAATGCTTCCCATTTTCTTTGGTTGTTGTATTGGGTTCTCGATCGAAATCAGGATTTCATTATGAATATTGATCTCAGCCAACAATGACTTCTTTGAGTGACATTCATCGGTGTTCTGCCAAGGGATTTTATGAAATTCACACCACTTCCTAGTGTCCTTCTTTGTATTTCCATTCCCCTTCTTCGCTTGTGGCGGGGACTGGTTGTATTTTCCTGTGTTTTGTGGTGTAGGGTTTCCCTTGCCTTTCTTCTGCGATGGGTTTGGAGGTCCAAAGTGTCACTTGTTCTTTTGCTGAAATTTCTTCTCAATTTTGACATCATACCAATAGGCAGATCCAAGTCAATATATGTCAAATAATTCCATCTCAGTTCGGATGTACCGATGAATACCACTGCGATATTTCAATATCAAGTGTCGCTCAGAGTCCTTGACACCCATCTTTGTGCACAAGGTATGAAAGTTGTTGGTATACCCCAACACCGTATGGTCCCCCTCTTGATGCAGAATGATCCATTTTGTGTACTAGTCATCATAGTTTCCCATAGGGTAATATTGTTCCTTGATGACATCTATGAAAGACGCCCATGTAACCTCTCCAAAATTTATAAAAAATTAAAACAAAATTGTGTAATAATAAATGCTAACTCGTAACCAGAATGCTAGTTTAATGATTAACTTTTAGTCTAATTAACATATGGAATTACAATACAAGTTATTAAGAGAACTTAGTAGTTAACTTCATTTTGTTAACTATAACTAAATTGCTACATATTTTTAGCTACTAACTTGTAGGTTACATGTTACTAACCATATTTCAATCTATATTAATTTTCAGTTTTTAATAAAAGTTTGACAGAGTTTAAGAGTTTCAAAAAGTTGAAATAATAACATTGATTTGTTTGTGAGCATTTGTATGCTTGTGATGGTTGTTTATATTTTCTTATTGAAGGGGGATTTGAGGTTATCCTGAGGCTTACTTAGCTTTTTTAAAGAAGATTCGATGCTTGTACAAAACTTACAGGTAAAAATTTACTTCCAGGTTACGGTGTAAAAATTTAAAGCTAGGAATACCAAATGAGTAATCTAGAAATATTCTTGAACTCTATTTATTGTATCGATTATCTAAGTATAAGCGTTCCTAGGCCTACAACAAGGTTTACTCCACCTAGGTAGCAAAATAGAGTTAGTAGTGATGTTCAATTGTTATAACAAATGAACTTATATGATTTATTGTATATAATCTTTAACATTATTTTAGTTGATGTAATACTAGATTACATGCATAATGTTTTATAACTAAGGTATTTACCAAGTAAATCCTAAAGCTTACCCTAGCATACAAGATTAATATTACTAAATAAAACAGTTAGAAACTAACTAAAACAAACTAACTTAGGCATATATATGTTTGAAGCATAGCCAATATACTAACATATATAAATATTTGATGTATATTATTTACACCAATCTAAGTATACTTTTCAAAACATAAAAACATAAACTAACCTATGCATATATAACAATGCATGTTATAAAACTAACTTAGGCGTATTCAAAGCCTAACATGTATACTATCCTAAGCATATATTCCATTCCTAACATAGACATTAATCTAAGCATATATATTCCAGGCCTAGCATATATATACTAACGTAAGCATATATTTTATGCATCTCATGTAAATGATTATTTTTGAAAATATAATAGTATTACCTTAACCATGTATCGCAGGTTCAACTATATCAAACCAAGAGAATATTTCGAAGATAATGGATTCCACGTGCTGGACATTCATTTGAAGAAGGGTTTGGGTAATAAACACTAAGCACAACATTCAAAGGCATACCCTAAAAACGCATTGGTTTCAATTTGTGTTTACTGTTGGAAAATGAGAGTGATCGACAGGCCCTCGGCCTTCTTGGCTAGTTAGCAACAGTTTTCACTTAGGCTTGAACCTTGATTCTTTGCCATTAACATGTTCTTCAAGCCTAACATTATAAACAGTGTTCACTTAGTAGGTTACTTCTTGGTTTCTTTGCCAACGTCATTTTCTGTGAGCTCCAAGCACAAACTGGTAATTTAAATGAATCCTCCAGCTTTTGATTTTCTTTTATTTATTTAAACCAGCTCAATTTTGACAATTCTAAGCCTTGGTTGTTTTATGTTAGGTGAAGAAGATACAGGCGAACATTTAAGGCATTTTTGAAAGCTGTCTGAATACCATAAAAGCCTAAGAATTTAAGCCATAATTGGCATGGAAAGCTTCAACAATTGTTGGAATAATGAATCAATCATGTAATGGAGTTCCTATACCAAATGACTGAAGAAAAAACATAATTTCTCCTTTCCAGTATAACTCTGAAGGAAATGAGAAATCAACTTCCAAAAACTTGAGTGAAATGTTAACCTCTTTCCAATAATTCATTCCCCATACATGCAACTTAAGTTCACCTCAAGGCTCAAACATCCAACAACTTCAAGTCCTTTTACCATCTGGAATAAATCCAAAATTCAATGCAGGAAATGGCCAACTTCCATGCCATACCATAGCTTACATCAAAATATGTGACAAGTCACCTTGTTTCTCCATCTAGCTAAAGTTTCAAAAGGTACCAAGACATACAAATTAATTCATTCCCCGGACATGCAAATTAAGTTCACCTTGAACATCCAACACATTCAAGTCTTTAGAATAAATCCAAAATTCAATGTAGAATATGACCAGTTTTCATGCCATACAAAACAACTCACTCTGACAAATGTGACAAACCACCTTGTTTCTCCAGCTAGGTCAAGTTTCAAAAAGAACTAAATATAACCTTGCATATGATGTTCTAATGTGATTAGGTTGGTGTGCTAGGATTCAAAACATAGTGCCACATTTTTCATAGACTTGCTCAATACTGAGAAGGAAATAGAGAAAAACCAATAACAATAACCTCCACCTATATAACCCAAGCATGATGGAAGTTGTCATTTCAATCTTGAGACTAAATAATTAGACACAAAAAATTCCATCTCCTGGATTATTTTTGTTTTAGATCCCATTGAGGCCTCTAGCAGGAAGGTATTGAGGCTTTGAAGACTGTATGAAAAGCATGTGCAATATAATCCATAACTGGAATCACCAACTTCAACACTTGTCAAGGAAGAGTCTATTTCCCCTGGACTGGAGATTTTGTTTTCGGTAATAGTATATTATGATCCTGTCAAAGCTTCTAATGGGAGGGTATTATAGCTACCAAAATTCATCTAAATACCATATCTCACTTAACAAGACATAACTGGCATGGAAACTTTCATCAATTGTTGTAACAATTCATCAATCATGGATTTAAGTTCCTATACCAGATGACCAAAGGAAGAATAGCATTTTTCCTTTCCATTTCTAGTACAAATTTAAAGGAAATGAGAAACCACATTAAATTTCAAAAACTTAAACGAAGATTGAACCTCTTTCCAATAGTTCAGCCCCCAAACATGCAAATAAAGTTCAACTCAAACATCCAACAACTACAAGTATTTTACCATCCAGAATAAATCCAAAAGTTGATGCAGAACATGGCCATCTTTTATGTATACTATAGTTTCTTCTTTCATGGCATAGAAAATAGCTCATGTCAACAAATGTGGCAAACCATCGTGTTTCTTTAGCTAGCTCAATTTCCAAAGGTACTGCATAAAACTGTGCAGGAATTCTTTAAGAAAGTATGTTAATTTGATGCTGTTGTAGTGTGATTAGGATGTTGCACTGTTATTAAGTGGACAATTAATCATCTTCCAACTTTAATTAAACAAAAGTGTCACAATGTTCATAGATTGCCATCTACTAGTACTTCTAGGCAGATAGAATATTACCTGTGAGATAAAAATGCATTCAGATTAAGATAATAAAGAAAACTTGTCAGAAGACATTGTATGTAGAATGCAATACCTTCTTTACCCTCTTTTCTTCCATGGAGCAAGTATTGTCCTTATGGGTGTAACTTCTACTCTCCTTGCTGCTTCCTTTACTGTTGCAACAGATCAACAAATGTTGGTGGTTAGTGAGTAATTAGACATGAAGACTTCAATAACTATCAACTAGGCATACCAATAAGACATTACATACATCCACTAAAATATTAATCAATAATATAGTATCTACTTGACTCTCTCTTTCTCATTTATGCATGTGATTGCTTGTACAAAAGCAATCAAATATGCCATTCATACATCACTTGACTTAGTACCTTGAAAAGTTGGCTTGTGTTCTTAAAGAAGTTTGATTGTCTTATTTTATGTTCTAGTAGTTATGCCAAGCCTCGAGTTCTTTGAATTTTTTTTTTGTCAAAGCAAAGATAACTTTCAACAAATATGAGGTGCCTTTGACAAATTCAAATTTTGATGATGGTTTCTCATGTCAACACATGAAATAAATCAAGACAAGTTTGATCAATCAACAAGTTGTTACTTTTGATAATCAACAAGTGTATGAGGTAAATAAAATCAATCCTCTTTGAAAGAAAGACTTGCTACAAAGATCCAACCTTCTTTTTGATGTTTCCAAACTAGTACTTCTCAATAGATCAGAATGTATCACAACAGTCCTATTTACAATCAAATCTGGAAACATTTAAGACAACTGATATGCCCAAAAATATAACAAATCAAATCAAGCAATGGATACAAGTGTTTGTTTGGTAATGCGAATGGGTTACAAGAGTATATGCTGAACAAATTTAACTGTCAAATATATATCAGGAGTAGCTGAGAGTGACTTGAAACAAAACTTAAAAGTTCCCAAAAATGATTCAATTTGTCAACAATTAATGTATGAGCATAGAAACAAAGTCAAAAGCACTTTCTTTGATATTGTCCAATGTCAAAATTTACTTATATATCACTGTCAAAACATATATAGACAAATCTGGAAAATACTTGTATTTGACAGTCCTGGGATTTGTGATTGTAACACACTTTTGATAGCTAAATTAGAGACAAAATCAAGTGTACATGAAATCTCTATGAGGGGAAGTGTTTCTTTTGTAATTAGGGAAAGAAATGACACTAAATGTTGTCCCAAAACAAGTTTTATACCAGTCAAAACAAGGACAGTCCTGTAGGCATCTTTGGTATCCAAATGATGAATAAAGGGTTTGATGTTAAGGAGATGTGAGGCCTAGATAACAAGGTTGGGTTCTAGGATGTTTAGGAGTCTAAGTATTGACCTTTTACGGGGTGCCTAATGGTAATTCAGAGGTATGATTTTGATAGAAGCAGTAGGTTTGTTTTAAAAGTGTTTAAGGATCTTAGAGCAGTAGCGTTAAAGAGTTAGTAACCTAGGATGGTAGCTATTCTAGGGAGGAATGCTAATGAGCTAGGCCTAGGGCTAAAGTGGAGGAACTTATGGAAGTTTAGAAAGAGCCAAGGGTTAGCTTGGAAGCCGTTAGGGCTTAAGGATAGGAGATGAATAGGGTTTAGTGTAGTGGATGCCAGGCAAAACCATTTTGTGGCAATTGCATGTTTCATAAGAACACTTCTCTATTAGAGAAAGAAACATGAGCCTAGTCATTCCCATTCATACATTTCCCTCTTGTTTCAATAGTTTATTACAAAGAAAGTTTCCCAAATTTTCTTTAAAAACTACAGTTGGGTTGACTGCCATGGGGGAAATTCTTGGAAGTTTTGAAAGTATTGGTGGTTGTTATACTAAATTAAAAAAATAGTGTAGTATGGTTCTCTCTGATATATGATCTCCCACCCAGTTGGGACCGGAAATTGCCGGGGTGGATAAACCTAGTGATGTATAGAAAAGAGTCCATTCAAAGTTAATTGCTGATATGAAAATTCATTTTTAGTGAAACCTCTACATAATAGGAAGAAACTGAATCATATTAGCTATATCACTATTGAATGATTTGATTATTGGTCATTTTTATTTTGCCTTTTTTATGCTATAATGAAGGGTCATTGTTGTTGGTTGCAATCCATTCTAGGTGCCAATGACAACAAGTCCTTTATGTTATTGTTATTGTTAAATTTCAATCCCCTCCCGCTAACTCTTGTTTAATTTATTGTTATTGTATGAATTGTGAGTTTCATTGGGTCAACTTTATAACCCAATTCAACAAACTGTTCGAATCTAAAAACAATCTATATACTTATTTTCCGAAGTGTACCCATGTATTTTATGCTCAACGGACACTAATGATCCTGACTGTGTACTAAATAGCATGCATGTTACTGAACATATCAACATTTGTGGTAAAAATCCAAGTCTTGCCACTACATAACATGCTTATGACCAGTGTACCCCTGCATGGCATGGACTCGCATCTAGAGTGTACAATTTGTGATTTTAACAATCCACTAGGGCTGAGACCACACGAGAACCAATGCCCAAGAATCATAAAGCTTGCTGATATTCACATTTGCTTTATTTGTATTAATTTCGTGGCATGGAATAAAGTAACCAACTTTTTGGAGGAATGGACATATATAAAAGACCTGCAATAACAAAGGAAGCGATAATAAGTAATCAAATTATAATCCATGCCACATAAAAAAAATTGCTTCATGAAAGGCCAAGATAAATACCTAGTCCATATGTTGATGGCCCAGAAAGAATATTATTGATCCATTGATAAATCTAGGCATGTTAACATTTTTGGGTTCGCTATATCAGAATCAAGGTTGTCATGGTAAGAATTCATAATACTTTTGACAAATTTTCCATTCAATCTCTTCCAAAAATTGCGAGCAGTGGAAGTCAAAACCTACAGGCTCCAAACAAAGATATCTGAATATGAAAACAACAACTGCAGAGATACTTAATACAATCATTATCTCTATAAAGTGAGCTGCATTTCAAATATGAATGAAGAAAGAATCTAAAAGAGAAAATATGAAAATTGAAATTTTTCCACCACTGTGAAAGGTTGCACCCTATTTTGGATCAATCCATTGAAGTTAGCCTAAAATCTTAATAGTGCAGTTCTAGAATAATGTGTTTTACCACGAAAGATCCAAAATTCCTTCATATTTGCATGTCCCTATAATTTAATAAACTTGGTGCATATCTTATGACGAGAACACATTGCATGTCCAAATGACTGAAATGAATATACCAATAATGCTTTCCAAACTAGTGCTCTACTCACCTGAGCAACACTGAGGTGAAAAATATCCATATTTACATGGGTTGGTGTTACATACATCAGCTTATTGATCGATTGCTTTCATAACAAGTAATACAAGATGGAGCAATTCATTTACATCATGAAATCTAAAATCAACGACTTTTTTTATGGCAAATATTTCCTCTGCTCCATATTTGGAATCCCTAAAAGCAGCAAAAGCACTATTTGTCATTTCAAAAGCATCTAAAGTTGAATTAAAATCTGATGTCTGTAGTTCAACAACTTGTTTAACTATCGATGAAAATTTCAACTAATAAAAATCCATCAATTTTACACAAAGCAATCTGTACATGAAGATATGGAATTACAACTTACAAGCACATAACAAAAATGATGCTCAACTTTCTATGACATTAGACCTTTAATATTTTTAACATTGGATTTCATTAATAAAATTTTCCCAATTGTGTTCTTCAACTTACATGTTGTAATATGGGGTTAACAAGTTGATAACTTCGAGCAATAGTTACATTATTGTCAGACGATGGTAGAGATCCAAAATCTCTTCCTGGATTTACAGAAGGATATTTCTCCATTAGGAAATGGTCATTTAAGTTGTCCACATCTGATGTTCATGAGGAAGGGGACTGACCTACACACATAAAACTAACAAACAACTCATACATGTATTAAAATGAAATTGCAGTAGTAGTTTTCATCTATGAACACATGGCCCTAATATGTATGTGTTTGTGTATGAAAGGTGGTGCACTACCACAATAAAATTTATCCATCACCATAGAACCCATCCTATATAGTAACCACTACAAATTCAAAATACAATTAGTAATATCACCCAAATAATAGCCACAAAATGTCAACCCAACACAAATTCAATTGGGACATACTTGGATGCTAATATAATGTCCCCTTGAAACTGCTTGCTCATTCCAGTAACTCACATCACCATACAAATTCCAAGTAAGTCTGATAGCTTCAAGATTCTGAATCAGTAAAATTGCAAAGTCAACTTTTAAATTAATCTCTTGTGTTTCGAGAAACCATATTTCCATTTCAATTCCCATGACTTGGGGGAAATATGACTATAGTAACATGATCTGCTGTACATCATCAATATCTACTGAGGTGATGAATTTTACATATATGAAGAACAATTTCACACATTCATCAATGACATGTCAACATATAACCTAGGATTGAATTAGTTATTATCTTAAAAAAATTAATTATATATGTATGTATATCCCATCGAGAAGAATTTCCATTCATCAATAGAGGAGAAATGGAAATCGAAAATATCATAGGAAAATCGAGTATGAAGGGTCTAAGACTCACCCAGATGTGTAAAATGGGGAAGCTATTCTACAAATGGTTACACTGGAGGAGGGGCTCTCGAGTTTAAAGAAAATATGGAGATGATACTTGCAAGGAAATGGGAGCAGTCAAGAAAAAAAAACTTATTAATAACCCTAATTGTAATAGTGACCAATCTCACGCCGTGAAGAAATATGAGGGCCTATGGAAAGATAGGGCACAAGGCAAGATCTCCTCCAACAAGAAAAAATGACTTTATTTTTTCAGTGGGAAGAAAAAACTTCTCCACCCTTTCCCCATTTAGAGAGCTAGTACCCAAGCAGTACACAGTTAAACTTGTCATATCTTGCATAGAAAACTAGAAAGAAAGCACAAGCATATTCCTTGTAAGTAAGAGTAAGCAATCAGATGCATGTTAAAATTATTGATAAGACACTTTACCTAAATACATTTTGAATATGTCCACATCTGATGTAAGAGGATTAATGCTTGTTATTATTTTTTTCATTTCATGGACATTGCTGCTTATTGTGAAATATACCAAAGAGGTCGAGTTCTTCTTGGGCTGATTTTATTCCTATGTGAAGTATGACTACAAAAATGGAGAACACAGACTTAAAGTGAAGGGAGTTTCAGTGTGGTTGGGGTCTTTCACTATTTCTAAGCATTCAAGTAATTAGCTCCATGTTATTTGTGACTTTCCTAGTCATTATGGGCCAGACTTAACAAGCTACTTCAACATGCTAGAATTCTGTTATTAGTTTGTTATTTACAGAAACCATTATCACATTCTTGAATAAAGTGTTTAGGGGTGAGCATTTATAACTCTGTTATGCCACCTCTATTAACAATTAAGATTTTTTCTATAGCTCTACAGTAGTCTTGTAATCTTTCCTTAATTCATAGGCCATATATCTAATGCTATATCAGATATTTGGTTCATATTTATCGCTTCATATTTATCAGATTTGTTTATTGTCTTATGTTTTTTGGAATTACTTTACAAGTTTCTTGTAAGTCTGGGTGCATTGCATAGAAACTAATATTCAGCTGAGACTCAAAACTATCAATTCAACAACATAGCACTTCAGAACTGTCTAAATCAGGGTTCAAGAAATTGTCATTTATGTGTTGCCCAAAATTCTAAGTAAGTATTCAAGTAGTGAGACCAAACATTTGCCTCAGTTCACGTTAGGAACCTTACAGCTTCAAAAAATGGTTTTTAAATGTCTTCTCTTGTTTTTCGATAATTGATTGAATGGCATGCAAATCAACTGAAAAAATAGATATATCCTTGTTTATAATATATATATTTGTTTGAATGGCATCAACAATGATGAGATATTTTTTAGTTTACATTTGGTTATATTTACCAATTATCTTAATTGGTCCTAATTCCATATCAGGACTTACCTACTAAATCGAGATCTCTATAACATGCTGCAATTCTCCTAACATTTACTTCCAATCTGCATTAAGGGCATCATGAACTCGCCCATGAACAAGCAAGGCTCTCCTCAATGGTGGCTTGGAAAGGAAATAGGGTTTGGGACTCATCGCTCATAATGGTTTTCATGATTCTTTGGGAGTTTTCCTGGAAAAAGAACTTTGAAAAACTTCTCACTGCAGGGAATGGTTATTTAAGTTGTCCACTTCTGATGATGATGAGGAAGGGGACTCACCTGCACAAATAAAACTATCAAACAAATCATACATGTATTGAAATGAAATTGAAGTAGTAGTTGTCATCTATGAACACATGGCCCTGATATGTATGTGTTTGTGTGTGAAAGGTGATGCACTACCACAATAAAATTTATCCTTCACCATAGAACGCATCCTATATAGTAAGCACTACAACTTCAAAATACAATTAGTAATATCACCCAAAGAATAGCCACAAAAAGTCAACCCAACACAAATTCAATTGGGACATAGCTGGATGCCAATATAATGTCCCCTTGAAACTGCTTGCTCATTCCAGTAACTCACATCACCATACAAATTCCAAGTAAGTCTGATAGCTTCAAGATTCTGAATCAGTAAAATTGCAAATTCAACTTTGAAATTAAGCTCTCGTGTTTCAAGAAACCATATTTCCATTTCAATGCCCATGAACTAGGGGAAATATGACTACAGTCACATGATCTGTTGTACAACATCAATATCTACTGAGGTGATGAATTTTACGTATATGAAGAACAATTTCACACATTCATCAATGACATGTCAACATATAACCTAGGATTGAATTAGTTATTATCTTAAAAAAATTAATTATATATGTATGTATATCCCATCGAGAAAAATTTCCATTCATCAATAGAGGATAAATGGAAATCGAAAATATCGTAGGAAAATCAAGCATGAAGGGTCTACGACTCACCCAGATGAGTAAAATGGGGAATCTATTCTGCAAATGGTCATGCTGGAGGAGGGGCTCTCGAGTTTAAAGAAAATATGGAGATGATACCTGCAAGGAAATGGGAGGAGTCAAGGAAAAAAAAGCTTATTAATAACCCCAATTGTAATAGTGACCAATCTCACACTGTGAAGAAATATTAGGGCCTGTGGAAAGATAGGGCACAAGGCAAGATCTCCTCCAACAAGAAAAAATGAATTTATTTTTTCAATGGGAAGAAAAAACTTCTGCACCCTTCCCCCATGTAGAGAGCTAGTACCCAAGCAGTACACAGTCGAACTTGTCATATCTTGCATAGAAAACTAGAAAGAAAGCACAATCATATTCCTTGTAAGTAAGAGTAAGAAAGTAGATGCATGTTAAAATTATTGATAAGACACTTTACCTAAATACATTTTGAATATGACCACATCTGATGTATGTGGATTAATGCCTGTTATTATTTTTGTCATTCCATGGACATTGCTAGTTATTGTGAAATATACCAAAGAGGTCGAGTTCTTCTTGGGCTGAGTTTATTCCTGTGTGAAGTATGACACCAAAAATGGAGAACGCAGACTTAAAGTGAAGGGATTTTTGGTGTGGTTGGGGTTATTTCACTATTGCTAAGCATTTAAGTAATTAGATCCATGTTATTTGTGACTTTCCCAGTCATTATGGTCCAGACTTAACAAGCTACTTCAACATCCTAGAATTATGTTATTAGTTTTTTACCTACAAAAACCATTATCGCATTCTTGAATAAGGTGTTTAGGGACGAAAATTTATAACTCTGTTCTGCCACCTCTGCTCTGCCACCTCTCGTAATCTTTCCTTAATTCATAGGTCATATATCTAATTCTATATCAGATATTTGGTTCATATTTATCGCTCTAAATTTATGATCTGTTTATTGTCTTCTGTTGTTTGGCATTACTTTACAAGTTTCTTGTTAGTCTGGGTGCATTGCATAGAAACTAATATTCAGCTAAGACTCAAAACTATCAATTAAACAACATACCAATTTAGAACTGTCTAAATCAGGGTCCAAGAAATTGTCATTGAAGTGTTTCCCAAAATCCTGAGTAAGTATTCAAGTAGTGAGACCAAACATTTTCCTCAGTTCATATTAGGAACCTTATAGCTTCAAAAAATGGTTTTTAAATGTCTTCTCTTGTCTGTCGATAATTGATTGAATGGCATGCAAATCAACTGAAAAAATAGATATATCCTTATTTATAATATATATATTTTGTTGAATGGCATCAACAATGATGAGATATTTTTTATTTTACATTTGGTTATATTTACCAATTATCTTAATTGGTCATAATTCCTTATCAAAACTTACCCACTAAATCAGGATCTCTATAACATGCTGCAATTCTCTTTAACATTTAATTCCAATCTTCACACTGCACTTCTCTTTAACATTTACTTCCAATCTGCATTAAGGGCAGGGTGAACTCACTTGTGAACAAGTAAGGCTCTCCTCAATGGCAGCTTGGAAAGGAACTAAGGTTTGGGACTCGTTGCTCCTAATGGATTTCTTGATTCATTGGGAATTTCCTTGGAAAAAGAACTTTGAAAAACTTATCAATCAGGAAATGGTTATTTAAGTTGTCCGCGTCTAATGATGATGAGGAAGGGGACTCACCTCCATACATAAAACTATCAAACAACTCATACATGCATTAAAATGAAATTGCAGTAGTAGCTGTCATCTATGAACACATGGCCCTGATCTTTATGTGTTTGTGTGTGAAAGGTGGTGCATTTCCACAATAAAATTTATCCATCACCATAGAACCCATCCTATATAGTAAGCACTACAACTTAAAAAATACAATTAGAAATATCACCCAAAGAATAACCAAAAAATTTCAACCCAACACAAATTCAATTGGGACATAGTTGGATGCCAATATAATGTCCCCTTGAAACTGCTTGCTCATTCCAGTAACTCACATCACAATACAAATTCCAAGTAAGTATGATAGCTTCAAGATTCTGAATCAATAAAATTGCAAAATCAACTTTGAAATTAAGCTCTTATGTTTCCAGAAACCATATTTCCATTTCAATGCCATGAATTGGGGGGAATATGATTACAGTCACATGATCTATTGTACATCATCAATAACTACTGAGGTGATGAATTTTACATATATGAAGAAAAATTTCACCCATTCATCCACAGCATGTCAACATATAACCCAGGATTGAATTAGTTATTATCTTAAAAAAATTAATTATATATGTATGTATATCCCATTAAGAAGAATTTCCAGTCATCAACAGAGGAGAAATGAAAATCGAAAATCCAATAGGAAAATCGAGCATGAAGGGTCTAAGACTCACGCAGATGAGTAAAATGGGGAATCTATTCTGCAAATGGTCACACTAGAGGAGGGGCTCTCAAGTTTAAACAAAATCTGGAGATGATACCTGCAAGGAAATGGGAGGATTCAAGGAACAAAAAAAAAAAACTTAATAATAACCCCAAATGTAATAGTGACCAATCTCAAGCCATGAAGAAATATCTAGGGCCTGTGGAAAGGTAGGGCACAAGGAAAGATCTCCTCCAATAAGAAAAAATGACTTTAATTTGTCAGTGGGAAGCACAAAATTCTCCACCCTTCCTCCATGTAAAGAGCTAGTACCCAAGCAGTACCCAATCGAACTTGTCATATCTTACATATAAACCAGAAAGAAAGCACAAGCATATTCCATGTAAGTAAGAGTAAGCAAGCAGATGCATGTTAAAATTATTGATAAGGAACTTTACCTAAATACATTTTGAATATGTCCACATGTAATGTAAGAGGATAAATGTATGTTATTATTTTTTTCATTTCGTGGACATTGCTACTTATTGTGAAATATACGAAAGAGCTCGAGTTCTTCTTGGGCTTAGTTTATTCCTGTGCGAAGTATGACATCAAAAATGGAGAACACAGACTTAAAGTGAAGGGATTTTTGGTGTGGTTTGGGTTCTTTCACTGTTGTTGAGCATTCAAGTAATTAGCTCCATGTTATTTGTGACTTTCCTAGTCATTCTGGCCCAGACTTAACAAGTTGCTTCAGCATGCTAGAATTCTGCTATTAGTTTCTTACCTACACAAACCATTATCGCATTGTTTTATAAGTTTTTAGGGACCAACATTTATAAGTCTAGTCGGCCACCTCTATTCACTGTCAAGAAAGCTGCTACAACTTTATATTAGTATTGTAATCTTTCCTTAATTCACAGGTCAAATATCTAATTCTATATCAAATATTTGGTTCATATTTATCGCAGTAAATTTATGATATGTTTATTTTCTTCTATTGTTCGGAATTACTTTTCAAGTTTCTTGTAAGTCTGGGTGCATTACATAGAAACTAATATTCAGCTAAGACTCAAAACTATCAATTCAACAACATACCATTTCAGAATTGTCTAAACCAGGGTCCAAGAAATTGTCATTGAAGTGTTGCCCAAAATCCTGAGTAAGTATTCAAGTAGTGAGACCAAAAATTTTCCTTAGTTCATGTTAGGAACCTTACAACTTCAAAGAATGGTTTTTAAATGTCTTCTCTTGTCTGGCAATAATTGATTGAATGGCATGCAAATCAACTAAAAAACAAGATCTATTATTGTTTATAATATATAAATTTGTTTGAATGACATCAACAATGATGACATATTTTTTATTTTACATTTAGTTATATTTAACAATTATCTTAATTGGTCCTAATTCCATATCAAAACTTACCCACTGAATTGAGATCTCTATAACACACTGCAATTCTCTGTAACATTTAATTCCAATCTTCACACTGCACTTCCCTTTAACATTTACTTCCAATGTGCATTAATGGCAAGGTTAACTCACCTGTGAACAAGCAAGGCTCTCCTCAATGGCGGTTTGGAAAGGAAAAGGGTTTGGGACTCGTTGCTCGTAATGGTTTTCATGATTCTTTGGGAATTTTCCTGGAAAAAGAACTTTGAAAAACTTCTCACCATAGGGAATGGTTATTTAAGTTGTCCACGTCTGATGATGATGAGGAAGGGGACTCACCTGCACACATAAAACTATCAAACAACTCATACATGTATTAAAATGAAATTGAAGTAGTAGTTTTCATCTATGAACACATGGCCCTCATATGTATGTGTTTGTGTGTGAAAGGTGGTGCACTACCACAATAAAATTTATCCATCACCATAGAACCCATCCTATATAGTAAGCACTAAAAATTCAAAAATACATTTAGTAATATCACCCAAATAATAGACACGAAAGGTAAACCCAACAAAAATGCAATTGGGACATAGTTGGATGCCAATATAATGTCCCCTTGAAACTGTTTTCTCATTCCAGTAACTCACATCACCATACAAATTCCAAGTAAGTCTAATAGCTACAAGATTCCTAATCAATAAAATTGCAAAGACAACTTTGAAATTAAGCTCTTGTGTTTCCAAAAACCATATTTCCATCTCAATGCCCGTGAATTGGGGGAAATATGACTACAGTCAGACGATCTGTTGTACAGCATCAATAACTACTGAGGTGATGAATTTTACATATATGAAGAACAATTTCACCCATTCATCAATGACATGTCAACATATAACCTAGGCTTGAATTAGTTATTATCTTAAAAAAATTAATTATATATGTATATATATCCCATTGAGAAGAGTTTCCAGTCATCAACAGAGGAGAAATGGAAATTGAAAATCCAATAAGAAAATCAAGCATGAAGGGTCTAAGACTCACCTAGATGAGTAAAATGGGGAAGTTATTCTGCAAATGGTCATGCTGGAGGAGGGGCTCTCGAGTTTAAAGAAAGTTCAGAGATGATACCTGCAAGGAAATGGGAAGAGTCAAGGAACACAAAAAACTTATTAATAACCCCAATTGTAATAGTGACCAATCTAACATCATGAAGAAATATCTAGGGCCTGTGGAAAGACATGGAACAAGGCAAGATATCCTCCAACAAGAAAAAATTTCTTTATTTTGTCAGTGGGAAGCACAAACTTCGCCACCCTTCCCCCATGTAGAGAGGTAGTACTCAGTCGTACTTGTCATATCTTGCATAGAAAACCAGAAAGAAAGCACAAGCATATTCCTTGTAAGTAAGAGTAAGAAAGCATATGCATGTTAAAATTATTAATAATACACTTTACCTAAATACATTTTGAATATTTCCACGTCTGATGTAAGAGGATAAATGTCTGTTATTATATTTTTCATTTCGTGGACACTGCTGCTTATTGTGAAATATACTAAAGAGGTCGAGCTCTTCTTGGGCTAAGTTTATTCCTGTGTGAAGTATGACATCAAAAATGGAGAATGCATACTTAAAGTGAAGGTATTTTTGGTATGGTTTGGGTTCTTTCACTATTGCTGAGCACTCAGGTAATTAGCTCCATGTTATTTGAGACTTTCCCAATCATTATGGGCCAGACTTAACAAGTTGCTTCAGGATGCTATAATTCTGCTATTAGTTTGTTACCTACAGAAACCATTATCACATTTTTGAATAAGTGTTTAGGAACTAGATTTTATAAGTTTGTTCTGCCACCATTGTTCACAGTCAAGAATGTTGCTACAACTCTGCAGTAGTCTTTTAATCTTGCCTTAATTCACAGGTCAAATATATAATGCTATATCAAATATTTGGTTCATATTTATCGCTTTAAATTTATGATATGTTTATTGTCTAATGTTGTTTGGCATTACTTTACAAGTTTCTTGCAAGTCTGGGTGCATTACATAGAAAATAATATTCAGCTGAGACTCAAAACTATCAATTCAACAACATAACACTTTGAAACTGTCTAAATCAGGGTCTAAAAAATTGTCATTGAAGTGCTGCTCAAAATCTTGAGCAAGTATTCAAGTAGTGCGACCAAAAATTTTCCTCAGCTCACGTTAGGAACCTTATAGCTTCAAACAATGTTTTTTGAATGTCTTCTCTTGTCTGTCGATAATTGATTGAATGGCATGCAAATCAACTGAAAAACTAGATCTATCCTTGTTTAAAATATATATAGTTATTTGAATGGCATCAACAATTATGAGATCTTTTTTATTTTACATTTAGTTATATTTAGCAATTATCTTAATTGGTCCTAATTCCATATCAGAACTTACCCACTAAATTGGGATCTCTATAACACACTGCACTTATATTTAAAATTTAATTACAATCTTCACATTGCACTCATCTTTAACATTTAGTTATAATCTGCATTAACGGTAGGGTCAACTCACCTGTGAACAAGCAAGGCTCTCCTCAATGGCAGCTTGGAAAGGATATAGGTTTTGGGACTTGTCTCTCATAATGGATTTCATGATTCTTTGGGAATTTGCTTGGAAAAATAACTTTGAAAAACTTTTCAATCAGGAAATGGTTATTTAAGTTGTCCGCATTTGTTGCTAATAAGGAAGGGGACTCACCTGCACACATAAAACTATCAAACAACTCATACATGTATTAAAATGAAATTGCAGTAATAACTGTCACCTATGAACACATGGCCCTGATATGTATGTGTTTGTGTGTGAAAGGTTGTGCACTGCCACAATAAAATTTATCCATCACCATAGAACCCATCCTATATAGTAAGCACTACAACTTCAAAAAGACAAATAGTAATATCACTTAAAGAATAGCCACGAAATGTCAACCCAACACAAATTCAATTGGAACATAGTTGGATTTCAATATAATGTCCCCTTGAAACTGCTTGCTCATTCCAGTAACTCACCTCACCATACAAGTTCCAAGTAAGTCTGATAGTTTCAAGATTCTAAATCAGTAAAATTGCAAAGTCAACTTTGAATTTAAGCTCTTGTGTTTCCAAAAACCATATCTCCATTTTAGTGCCCATGAATGGGGGGGAATATGAATATAGTCACATGATTTGCTGTACAACATCAATAACTACTGAGGTGGTGAATTTTACATATATGAAGAAATATTTCACCCATTCATCAAAGGCATGTCAACATATAGCCTAGGCTTGAATTAGTTATTATCTTAAAAAAATTAATTATATATTTATGTATATCCCATCGAGAAGAATTTCCAGTCATCAACACAGGAGAAATGGAAATAAAAAATCCAGTAGAAAAATTGAGCATGAAGGGTGTAAGACTCACCTAGATGAGTAAAATGGGGAAGCTATTCTGCAAATGGTCACATTGGAGGAGGGGCTCTCAATTTTAAAGAAAATCTGGAGATGACACCTGCAAGTAAATGGGAGGAGTGAAGGAACAAAAAAAACGTATTAATAACCCAAATTGTAACAGTGACCAATCTCACGTCGTGATAAAATATCTAGGGCCTATTGAAAGATAGGGCACAAGGCAAGATCTCTTCCAACAAGAAAAAATGACTTTATTTTGTTAGTCAGAAGCACAAACTTCTCCACCCTTCCCCCATGTAGAGAGATAGTACCCAAGGAGTACACAGTCAAACTTGTAATATCTTGCATACAAATCCAGAAAGAAAGCACAAGCATATTCCTTGTAAGTAAGAGTAAACAAGTAGATGCATGTTAAAATTATTGATAAGATACTTTACATAAATACATTTTGAATATGTACACATATGATGTAAGAGGACAAATGTATGTTATTATTTTTTTCATTTCGTGGACATTGCTGCTTATTGTGAAATATACCAAAGAGGTCAAGTTCTTCTTGGGCTGAGCTAATTCCTTTGTGAAGTATGACATCAAAATTGGAGAACGCAGACTTAAAGCGAAGGGCGTTTTGGTGTGGTTTGGGTTCTTTCACTATTTTTTAGCATTCAAGGAATTAGCTCCATGTTATTTGAGACTTTCTGAGTTATTCTGGGCCAGACTTAACAAGCTGCTTCAGCATGCTAGAATTCTGCTATTAGTTTGTTACCTACAGAAACCATTATCGCATTGTTAAATAAGTGTTTAGGGACCATTATTTATAAGTCTGTTATTTCACCTCTGTTCGCAATCAAGACTGCTTCTACAACTCTACAGTAGTCTTGTAATCTTTCCTTAACTCACAGGACATATATCTAATGCTATATCAAATATTTGGTTCATATTTATCGCTGTAAATTTATGATCTGTTTATTGTCTTCTTTTGGCATTACTTTACATGTTTCTTGTAAGTCTAGGTGCATTACATAGAAACTAATATTGAGATGAGACTCAAAACTATGAATTCAACAACATACCACTCCAGAATTGTCTAAATCAGGGTCCAAGAAATTTTCATTGAAGTGTTGCCCAAAATCCTGAGCAAGTATTCAAGTAGTGAGACCAAAATTTTGCCTCAGTTCACGTTAGGAACCTTACACCTTCAAAGAATGGTTTTTAAATGTCTTCTTTTGTCTGTCGATAATTGATTGAATGGCATGCAAATCAATTGAAAAACTAGATATATCCTTGTTTATAATATATAAATTTGTTGGAATGGCATCAACAATGATGAGATATTTTTTATTTTACATTTAGTTATATTTAGCAATTATCTTAGTTGGTCCTAATTCCATATCAGAACTTACCCACTAAATTGGCATCTCTATAACACACTGCACTTCTCTTTAACATTTAATTCCAATATTCACACTGCATTTCTCTTTAACATTTACTTCTAATCTGCATTAATGGCAAGGTTAACTCACCTGTAAACAAGCAAGGCTATCCTCAATGGTGGCTTGGAAAGGAACTAGGGTTTGGGACTTGTCGCTCGTAATGGCTTTCATGATTCTTTGGGATTTTTCCTAGAAAAATAACTTTGAAAAACTTGTCAAAATGCTGGTGACATACCCTTCCCTGTTGAATCATGTACAAACCATTCAACCATCACCATACGAATTTGTCGAATTGGCGATGTGTAAGTGCATCTTGATGAACGAAATATAGAGAGTTTAACGTTAAAATAGAGTTTGTGTAAGAATCACAAATTTGCATGTTTAAAATGCACCTGATAGGGGTAGAAGCCATAAATGTAGAAGATGTTTAGACTTGATGAGAAATATAAGTGAAGAATAAATAGGGCACGGTTCAAACTCTCTAAAATATTATATGTATTCTATAATATTCCCAGGAAACTTGAAAGCAAGAGACATTAATCCCTATCAGTACCCTGAAAGAACCATTCAGAGAGTAAGGTTTTTCAGTAAGTTGATATATAGTAAAAAATATGTGGATCCTGAAAGAATCATTCAGAGTAGGATTTTTCAATAAGTTTATTATATGGAATAAAATATGTAGAAGCATAAGAATATAATAGAAAACCCATGAAAATAAATTTCAAACCCCATCGAAAAGTTCATATGCATTTACAAATACAGTGTAAATACAAAAGACAGATCCTCCTGGACTCTGGACACGAAATGTACTAAATGAAAAGCATACAAAACAATATATATTTTTATGTTTTCATAGCAGTCCAAGTGGAGAACAAAAATTTGGTTTCAACAAGTTGACACAAGTAGAAATCTGATAGTTTTTTTTTAGCAGAGAAAGCTCAGGGTTCGAACACAACCCCATTTTTGTAGGAATCCATATTCGCACGGTGGCTTGGGAGGCCTGTACTGGTTTCTTTTTTTGTCACCACAGGATATGATGTAAGAAGCGTACTGGGCCTGTAGGTTAATAGAAATGGCGTACGAACTATTTTTTCAATTTAGGCATTGATCCAATAAAAAATGAAAAAAGGATATCACCATCAACATTAAAAATAAATGGAAAATAACTCCCACTGAACGGTATCGATGATAGATGTAGTCTTACCTCAATAGAGCTTATGGCAGTTCGCTGCTGAATATCTCCTCCAACAAGATCTAAAGTTGGAGTAAGTTTCAGAGGCTTCTTGAATGGGGTAAAGGCTCTAGCGGGTTCTTGCATCATTGTGTTGTGTATGCATTGAAGGGACGGATAACAAAAACATACAGATTGAAATTGTGTATGCATTGAAGGAAAGGATAACAAAAACATACAGATTGAAATTTGGCATGCCTGCCAAATTTGGCCCAGAAAGGTGGAGACACAAACAAGTATATTCATACTTTGGAATTGTCCTCAATGGGTTGGAACATATTCATGAATCTAGCCTAGAAGAAAAATATTGAAAGTACTAATAACATAAAAATTGTATGCTTCAGCAAAGCTATATTACTGCAAAGGATTAAGTGTGTAAGAAAAGAAAAGAATGTTTTGTTTATCTTTATTAAGGAAACTAAATTGTTGTTTTGGGGTATTAGAGTGAAAAGAAAGTAAATTGATGCTTATGGTTACTATTGTGAAAGAAAAGTAAGTTATTTATTTTGGTTATTTAGAGAAAACAAGTAATATCGAGCTTTCTTAATTATGATAGCTAATTTGGTAGGGACATGTAAATATATGTTGAAGTTATCATAGGGATGTGTAAATATGTATACATGCCTTAAAAGCATAAAGTTGTTATGTTCTAAAGTGTCATAGTTCAAAAAAATTTATGTCATAGCATATACATAATTATCCATATCTGTAGTGTAGGTTAGATAGCTATATAAAGACAAATATCAATAGAGAACATGCAGTGCTTGATGTATATACCCTACAAATATATATTTATAATTGATATATTATTAATCAATTATGTGTATTTTATATATATTTCATGTTGAGTTGTGACAGTACATTAATTTACTAAATTCTAACACTGCAAATGGGGTCTCTTAATCCATTTGCAGTGTTAGAATTTAGTAAAATGTACAAATTCATTGTCAAATATGTAATTCTCTCCATTTCCGGAGTGACACAACTAAAAATAACCAAATAAATGACTAATTGTAATCTGGTCATTTGTAATCTAGATATCCCGTGATCAAATTTGGTCATTTATCTTGGTTTTTTTTTAGTTGGTTTTTATCTCGTGACCAAAAGTGGTCATTTAGCTTGGTCATTTTTAGTTAGCTCACTTAGAATTATCAATTCTGGTCATTTATCCCTTTAAAAAAACTATGGTGACCAAAATTTTTGGTCTCGTGGTCACTAATCTCTCATTTTCCACTAGTGACAAATGGGTAGACATCGACTATACGAGTCAGGAATATACTTGAAATTAGCCGACCAAGGTCTGATCAAACCTATAGGAGTTTGGAGAAATGTCGATATGACAATAAAAGGAATATCGACCAAAGTCGACTTTGAAATTACTGACCCTAAGGAAGGATCCAATTCCTTCCCAGCATTAGTAGGTCGACCTTGGGGAAGAAAAATGAAAGCATCAATATCTTTAGACAAAGAAAGGATCAAAAGAAAAGGGAATGGACAAAAATTCATAGTACCTATCCATCCATCCCAAGGAGAACCTTGGATAGAACCTATTGATGAAGAAGTCGACATCTGACAATTATATCAAATACAAAATAATGAAGACTACATAGAACCCAATGTCTATGGTGAACTTCACTTAGGCAATCAAGATTCAGTAGGATACAACTCAGATGCATAATTATATGATTAGGAAGTCGAAAACTATGAAACACAAGCAAGAGGTTGCTGGGTCATTCAAACAATACAGAAGAAACCAGTCCAACAATGTTTCTCTGTTTCCATCATCCCAAAAATATTTGAAAAGAAAAGCAGGGAATACCCTACCCTAAAACCAACAAATGTAAGTATCAAACAAATCCCAAGATACAAATAAAGAGAATCACCAGTTATGCATATAGAACAAGTACCCAAAAACATTGGTGAACATGGACGACTACAAAGCTTAGTAGAAACCTTCACAGGACAAGCTGCTAGATGGTGGGATACCCATCAATTAAGATTGCAGACATGGACAATAGCTTAGACTTACTTTGTAGAAATATTTGGAGAAAAAAGACTAACCAATCAAGCCCAAATACCTATGGTCATCCAAGGGCAGGACCTAGAAGAGCACATAAGAACATGCGAAAAAGAGTGGAAAAGACTCAGGTATAAGGATGAACGTACATGGCCACACCTATTTCCATCGACACTATCTGACATACCAAACAAATGGTACAAAATGGAAGAAGCATGTGGTGAAAAATTTCTATGGCATGAAATTAGAGAGAACTTTATCAAATATTTCAGCTTTATACCACAAGACAAAAATTTAGTCGAAACTGCAAAACAAATCAATGTGTTTATAGAACCGACTAGGAACAATACCCTAACACAAAATTATGACCAACTGACAATAACATGCAATAACATACAAATCAAGACAACATCACAGTCAACAAAACTATAAATGGAAAATGAAAATATGGAAGGGAAAAGATTTCAATGGAAATCATACCATGCAAAAACAACAAAACCAATTCGCACAGTACTCAAAGTTGAGATAGCCGACAAAGACGATATCGACCGAATGACTACAACAGACTTTCCTGCTACATTTTCACAACTTAAAGAAGGGAGCCGACCAATCAATGAATCTAAAGCAATAGAATGGTTAGATGCTAAAGTGAAAAGTAAGGAATTCAACATCTTAAATGATGATCAACCAAAAATGGCAAAAATTGGAGACTACCAGAGTGAAGAACAAACAAAAAAATAGTAAACTTACTAAAAGAATTCTAGGATGTATTCGCTAGAGACTACAAAGATATCAAAGTTCTAGTCCATGAAATGGGTGAAATAAAGATCGACATCAAACCTGATGTCCAACCTGTAAAAAAGAGGCCATATAAATTAGCTCATAAATACAAAGAGATAGTCAAGAAAGAGATTGATAATATTCTTGCAGCAAGAATTACCTACCATATTGACCAATCTGAATGGACAAACCCAATGGTCGTTCATCCAAAGAAACACGACCCGACAAAGCTAACGATCTGTGTCAACTTTAGAGAATTAAACAAAGTCATATTAACAAACCCATTTCCAACACCTTATGCAAATGAAATCTTAAATGAAGTCACAGGACATGAATGCTACTCATTTACAGATGGATTCTCAGGTTATAACCAAGTACTAATAGCGAAAGAAGACCAGAAAAAGATAATATTCGTATGTGAATTTGGCTCATTTGCTTACAGAGTTATGCCTTTTGGACTAAAGAACCCACCTGCAGTATTCTCGAGAATTATGGTCAAAACATTTAAAGAATATATTTACAAAACAATGGCAGTATATTTTGATGATTGGACAATATACTCTATGTTGAAAGATCACTACAAATCGCTAAGGCTCATGTTGGAACGATGCCGACAAATCCAGCTATCTCTTAACATAAGGAAATGCGTATTTCTAACCCCTATAGGGACACTATTAGGACACATTGTCTGCAAAGAAGGCATCAAGGTCAAATTTGCAAAAATAAAAGTTATCCTCAACTTAAAACCACCGATGAACCCAAAACAAGTTAGGGTACTACTTGGTCATACAGGATATTACAAGAAATTCATAAGAGACTATTCAGATATGACCTATCCATTGGAAGAACTATTAAGAGAATATCAGGAGTTTCACTAGACAGAGGAATGAAAGATATCATTTGAAACACTAAAAAGGAAGCTAGTCAAATCTCCCATTCTAAGGTTCCCGAATTGGTCGACCAAATTCTATGTACACATCAACGCATTAGACCTAGAAATAGGAGCAATCTTAACTCAACCAGGGGATGACGAAATGGACTACCCCATAGTTTACTGTAGCAGAAAACTAAATAAAGCATAAAGAAACTATTCGACAACAAAGAGAGAAGCCTTAGGAATGGTATTTGCAATATAGAAGTATCGACATTACCTATTAGCCAACCCTTTCATTTTTTATGTCGACCACCAAGCATTAAAATATCTTGTAAATAAACCCTTACACCATGGAAGAATCTATCAATGGATACTTCTATTCCAATAATTTGAATTTGAAGTCGTTTTCAGACTAGGAAAGTTAAATGTTGGACCCCACCACTTACCACGAATTGACATAGGAGAGGAATCGACAAGAGTCGAAGATGACCTGCCAGATGCACATTTATTTCGAATAGAAGCAGTCCTGACAGAATTAGAAGAAATAGCTCAATTCTTAGAAAATGGACAAGCACCAAAGGGCATGAGCACAAAAAAGAAACAAATCTTAGCCATGAAAGTTGCACCATATAACCTCATAAATGGATTTTTATATAAAATGGACCTGGACAACATCCTCAGAAGATGTGTATCAGAACATGAAAGAGATAATATCATGTATGAAGCACACTATGGACCGGCGGGAGGACATTTTCAAGAAGACACAATTGCCAAGAAAATACAACAGTCAGGGCTATGGTGGCCGACACTATACAAAGACTGTAAAACATTTGTGATCCAATGCAACAAATGTCAATGACTGGGTTGACCTCTGCCTAGTACATAAATTCCCTTGATATCAGTAAACCCAAGTTTGACATTTGAAATCTAGGCCATCGACTTCGTAGGACCATTCCCCATACCAGCAAAAAGAACAGGTGCAAGGTACATATTAACTATAGTAAAATATGTAACCAAGTGGGCATAAGCAGAACCAGTCGACACATGATCCAGTGAGATAGATGCTAGATTTATCTATGAAAATATAATTACCAGATTTGGATTCCCAATAACTCTAATCAGCAACCAAGGTTCACACTTTATTAATAAAACCATCAAAACACTAACATACCAGTTCAAAATTGACCACCCACATAGTACAGCTTATAACCCCTAGTCGAATGGAGTAATCAGTAACTAATCAGCAACCAAGGTTCACACTTTATTAATAAAACCATCAAATCACTAACATACCAGTTCAAAATTGACCACCCACATAGTACAGCTTATAACCCCCAGTCGAATGGAGTAATCGAGGCATTTAATAAAACATTAACAAAGGGCCTAACTAAAATCTGTAATACCGACAAGGATGATAGGGATGAAAAGATACCTACATTACTATGAGCTTACAGAATGTTAGTGCCAGAAATTGTTCTCAGACTACTAAAGAACAAGCCAACATAATCTCATAAAATAAAATTAAGTAAAACACGTTTTTAGGGTTTTGGTTTATGGTTTTGGTTGAAAATTTCATCAATCAAGGAGAAAATAAACAACAACAAGCTAATACAGAACTAAATCATGCAAGTTGGATAAACTGGGGATCAAACACATCCCAATAAGCCATAAACATTACACATGAAATACTAATTCCACCCACAGGCTACAAGCATTTACATGAATAAACCTTTAAACAGGAAATGAAATTGTAGACTGAGCAATCAACCAGATCAGAAATGAAAAAGCATGACAAGTAAAAGGGCTTATCAGTTTATATATAATCAATAACATTCATCCACTTACATAAGAGTTATAAGTGCTAGCTTGAGAAATCAAAGCTAAAAAAGTCTCTCCTTGAGTGAAGAATCCCACCTCAAAACTATATGTTTGTCTTCCTTTTATCATTACAAAAGTAAAGCAGCTCCATAACTACCTTCTAGATCAAAATTTTAAATAGTTACATCAATTAGTTATATGATAACTTAAAATCTTTAAAGACAATTAACCCAAAAATAGCAAATCGGATTTGGGGAAATTTGGCGAATTTCGGAAAATTTGGGTCTCAAAGACGCCTTCATGTCTCTTGCTCCGAAACACCTATGCAAACATTGAGAGATGTTTTTTTTAACGAGTATGTTATGAACAAAAACCTCTCTTGGTTTTTCACAATTCCTCTTCAATTGATCAAAATACATGCTGCAAAGTTGTGACTAAAACAGGAAATTATTAAATAATTAAAACCCTGAAAATAGGCCACAAAGATGAATTCCAATCTCTCAAATGATAACAGCTATTGAAAAATTGAGAGAGATTTTTTTGAATGAGTCTGTTGTGGACAAAAACCTTTTTTGGTTTTCCTGAATTCATTTCCATCTCCTCATCATCTGCTCCCAATGACAATAACAAAAAATGAAAAACAGAGCTACTACAGGAATCTCCTCATGAAAATATTTGACAAAGGACTCAAAAATGAGAGTTAGATTATAAATCAAGACTTGGAATAAACTTTTATTATAAGTTTTTGAAAGCTTCAAGATGTACATATTAAGTAATAAGCCCAAAAGACAAACCTTAAAACTAAAATAATGAAATAATTCAACCATTAAAAGCATTAAATCCAACCAAAATTATTGATTGTCCAAAATTCTTAAAATCAACATAAAATGTAAAATCATTTTAAACCAATGGTTGAAAATTAGGACAAAAAGAATAGATAAACTAAGAACAAGATCTAGTTATAACATCTGGCTTTTGCTGTGGGATGAAGTCCTATTTGTGAGGCTTCAAGAACCTGTAGACCTTGTGCCTTATTCATTGGGTGATGGAGTCATTTACCAAATCTCTGCAACTTTCTCAAACTATGAACACATACCTCTAAAATGACAAAATACTACTACAAACTAGCATACTGAAAATAATCTACATGTTCATATAGCGAGCTTATTCTGCTATTTACTCCTACTTCTAATCGAAGGAAACAACCCAATCAAGTGTAATCATACTTCCAGTGAAGCCAATAAACCATTTGACTGAGAATAATAATTCCATGCATGCTACTATTTGAGAAAACCCACAAAAGATGTGATAAATGCAATAAAGAGTCTGTAAGAAGCTGATACATATGACTGGAAATAGGAACTATGCCAAAAACTGGAGCATTAGAAACCTTTGAAAAATAAAAATCCATCCAAGAAGCCAGGGGATCATGAAATTTATGATTTAAAACTTCAGTGTCTTCATTATATTCATCATAAAGTGAAGCATTCTCTTCCTCTCCATTGCTGTTATTTTTAAACTTTGAATTAAGAATGGAAACCAAGGGATTTTCAAATTGCTTCTCGACCTTTCAATAAAACCCTTGATCAAAACTTGAACAAATAAAATTCTGAAAGTGACCATAAGTCAAGAATGGAAATTTATCTCTTATATAACTAGTAAGAGGTTGAAGAGCAGCAACTTCTTCTTCATAACATGATAATCTCATAGAAGGAACTAAGAAATTTCTACTATAATCCACTAAAAGTGTATTATCATCAAAAAAGTCAGCAAACTGATATGAAGAATCAACACAAGCGTCATTTATATCCTTGTTCATATGAAAATATGAAAATGATGAAGAAAACTGTCTTAAATCTGAATGATACCTATGTTCTTCTTCATGTTCATAAGCTTGTATATCTTCAACATCCTGATCTCGAAGCATTTTGCAAGCTTGGCTGTTCTCCTCCACTCCTTTTGCATCCTTAAACAATTGTCTTAAAGATGATGATTTCCTTTCTAATAGGAAAAAGACAATATCTGAATGTTGAGCCATAACATAATATACCATAGCAAGTTTTTCCGAATGTATGATGTCCAGAGGCATACTTATATAAAAACTTTGAAACCTCTAATTAAATTTAGTAATTGACTCATCATTCTCTCATTTCAAACTATAAAATTTGGAAATAAATTGATCATAAGATTTATTCTTACCCCAGTACTTCAAAAAGACATCATGTAACTCTTCCCACAATTCAATTGAAACAAATTTTAAATTTCGAAACCAAAACCCAACATCTCCAACAAAGGATTTCGAAAATAACCTCATGACAACATCGTCATGCATGATTTCAAAATTATCAATGAAATTATGAAAATATTCTAAATGCTTCTCTGCTGTAATATGGTCTTTTCTAGTAAAATGGGGAAAATATTCAACAAAGTAGGAAGGGTAAGGATGTAAGAGAGATGGCAGCCTAAGAGGTTTAAACATCTTCTGTCTGAGTCTAGACTGAAAATCTGTGAGTTGAAAATGAGGTTCAACAAGATGTTCGCAAGTTTCAGCAGTGATGGTAGAAGGTAATAGATTAGCTTTATTCTCTACAAGATGACCATAATAATCAGCTTCAAGAAATATGAGTATATGTATATCATGCTGCACATGTATTTCACATGAAGGAATAGGATCAATATCAATAAAACAAGAAGAATGCATATTTTCTTTTTCCAAAGAGGGATATGTACTTGAAGGTTTATGATCATCAGAATAGACAAAACAAAAAAAAAAAATATTTTGACATGCAATGGGAAAGATAGGAAAGAACTAATGAATAAGAACAAAACCTCATGGAGTAAAGTAACAAGCTGATATCCAGTCTTTCCATTTGGCTTCTTCATTTTTGTGTCAACAAAATTCTCCTTGCAGTGGAATCCTTAATCGTGGAGTTGTTGGTAAAAAATTGTAGTCTAAAATATTTTCTGACTGTGTTCACCTCTCAAAATCAGATGAATAATGATATCCCAGGGAAAATATACTTCATCTCCGTCCCCAACAATGGCGCAAAAGACGTTAGTGCCATAAATTGTTCTCAGACTACTAAAGAACAAGCCAACACAATCTCATAAAATAAAATTAAGTAAAACAGGTTTTTAGGGTTTTGGTTTATGGTTTTGGTTGAAAACTTCATCAATCAAGGAGGAAATAAACAACAACAAGCTAATACAGAACTGAATCATGCAGGTTGGATAAACTAGGGATCAAACACATCCCAATAAGGCATAAACATTACACATGAAATACTAATTACACCCACAGGCTACAAGCATTTACATGAATAAACCTTTAAACAGGAAATGAAATTGTAGACTAAGCAATCAACTAGATAATAAATGAAAAATCATGATAGGTAAAATGGCTTATTATTTTATATATAATCAATAATAGTCATCCATTTACATAAGAGTTATAAGTGCTAGCTTGAGAAATCAAAGCTCCAAAAGCCTCTCCTTGAATGAAAAATCCCACCTCAAAACTGTATGTTTGTCTTCATTTTATTATTACAAAAGTAAATTAGTTCCATATCTACCTTCTAGGTCTAAAATTGAAATAGTTACATCAATTAGTTATATGATAACTCAAAATATTTAAAGACAATTAACCCAAAAATAGCAAATCGGATTTGGGGAAATTTGGCGACTTTCAGAAAATTTGGGTCTTAAAGACGTCTTCCTATATCTCGCACTAGGACACCTATAAAACAATTGAGAGAGGTTTCTTTAAATTAGTATTCTATGAACACAAACCTCTCTTGGTTTTCTAAAATTCCTCTTCAATTGATTGGAGTACGTGCTGAAAGTTTGTGACTAAAACAGGAAATTATTAAATAATTCAAACCCTGAAAATAGGCCACAAAGATGAATTCGAATCTCTCAAATGATAACAGGTGTTGTAAACTAGAGAGAGGTTTTTGTGAATTATTTTTTGTGGAAAAAAACCTATTTTTGTTTTCTTGAATTCGTTTCCATCTCCTCGTAATCTGCTCCCAATGACAATGACAAAAACAGGAAAAACATAGCTACTACAGGAATCTCCTCATGAAAATATTTGACAAAGGAATAAAAAATGAGAGTTAGATTATAAATCAAAACTTGGAATAAAGTTTTATTATAAGTTTTTGAAAGCTTAAAGATGTACATATTAACTAATAATCCCAAAAGACAAACCTTAAAACTAAAATAATGAAATAATTCAACCATTAAAAGCATTAAATCCAACCAAAATTATTGATTGTCCAAAATTCTTAAAATCAACATAAAATGTAAAATAATTTTAAACCAATGGTTGAAAATTAGGACAAAAAGAACAGATAAACTAAGAACAAGATCTAGTTATAACACGGAACATTATAGAAGCGTTCAACCGACTAAACACCGTTTCGACTAGTCTATGGACAAGAAGCAATTGTTCCACTACATTTTCGATAGCAAACACCTATCATAGCAGATATTTTACATGTCGATGTTGAACAAGGCATGAAGGACTGACTAATACAATTAAGAAAGCTAGAAGAACACTGAATGATTGCTCTACAACACCAAGAAATCCAAAAACAACAGTAGAAGGATTGGCACGATCGCAATATAAAAAACAAGAATCTGTCGGTAGGAGATCTCACCTTACTATACAACAATCGAGTAAAAGGAAACCCAAAAAGTTACACATAGAATGGATGGGACCCTACATTGTCAAATATATTCATGCCAACAGATTAATCTGACTAAGGACATTACAAGGCATAGTATTTCGGAAACTTGTTAATGGTGCCCGACTAAAATGGTACAAAAATTAAAACAAGTTCAAAAAAAAAACATAACGACCATAACTGTCAGGGAAAAAACTATAAAAATTTAAAAAGATTAAAAACAACAAAACATAACCAACACCCATAACCTAGGATGACAGGTAACCAATGCTTCGACAGCCGACATCAAACCCATCGACATACCACCATCGATTGCTCACATGATCGACATCGACCAACGACCCCGAAAGTCAAATCACCCCTTCATGACTACAGTCAAAAGGAGTGCCAAAAGTAAATGACCATTAACACAAAACCTAGAGACTACACTGGAACATCACTTCCACTATTAATACACCCATCGACAGAAACGTCAATCACTCCACCTATAAATACTGGACCAGAAAAGGATCATTTACAATATTTTGAAGAGATAGAGCAATTCAACAATCAGAAAAGTGAGAACCAAGAACCTATAAGAAAAGTCAACCAAGAAACCAATAAGATGGCACCAAAACAAACCAGAGTCGTAGCTGCAAAGACAAAGGAATTGCAATCTGCTGAAACCCCATTGATGAGAAGGTTAAGAAACATAAAAAACGCCAAGGTACAAGAAACCTCATGGGAAAAAATGTGGGCCGAAATCAAGGAATGGGCTTTTGTTAATAAGAAATTGACACAAGCAGCAGAGAAGATAAACCAAAGCTCCATTATGAACTACATGAACACGTCGTTCATGGCGAGTTTTGGAGGAACCAAGGAAACAATAGTTAAATTCATTATCAACTGATACCACAACGAGAAATTTTACTTCGACAGACCTGTCGAAATCTCTGGAGAAGTCATATACAAACTGACTGGTCTCTCCAACCAAGACAACACAGTCCCTGTCAGTATAAAAGAAGGACTGGTAGAATGTTTAACTGGAACGCCCTCTGGGAAGAATTCAAAAGGGCTAATGATTAGCCAAATACAAGCCCGGACACCACAAATCGTGGCCAAAATCATAGCAATAGGGCTCACACCTACAGGTCGAGGGAGCAACATAAAGTTGGATATGATAGAGGCAGTAGACACAATAGTGGAAAAAAGAAAAGTATACAGATGGGCTTAGTATGTCGTCAATATGCTCAAAACTGTATATGAGAAATGCTAGGAGTCAGGCGGGATTATAAGGTTCCCATCTCTAATAATCTAGATAGTGATGTACGTACCACATGTGCCCAGTCGGGGACAAGCAGTTTCAAGAGCCAAAAAAATTCCACATGTGGAGGTTCAAGCTATTTGTACAGACTAGAACACTAGAAGAACTAGCAAATGGAAATGTACTATTGGAAAACTAGCTCCAACACCTGAAAATCCAAATGACTAGATGGAGGGTGCCTTAGAACATTTGACGAAGTCTGCCAAAAACATCACACATCCAAATCAAACTCGACCACACCATGGTTTGGTATATGCAGGGTGAAAAAGCAAAAGCAAAGCCTCTCGACTATTACCCAACAATCGAAGAGATCTTCCGCGAACTAGCTCGACAATCTGGCACAAAACTCTCAATACCAGCAAAGGCCAAGGAAGGAAACCTAGCAATTGAAGAACCACTAACACACCATGAGAAGGAAAAAGACTATGAACTCCAACTACACATTAGCACCTTTGTGTTGGAAGAAACCCCAACAAGCGACACCAATAGATTGCAAATAACAATCATACCACCAACAGCCCAAAGGGGAAGTATACTGATAGATCAGTAGGTAACCAAACTAGCTAAAGAAAGTATTAACCCAGTTCAACAGCAGGAGGGAGGGGAATAACTAGTGGAAGGCATTGGGGTCGACAATCCTGAATATGCCATAGCTAAAGACACAATTAAAAAGATAGCAAAAGAAATAACAGCCATAAGAAAAAAGGCAACGGAAACAAAAGGGAAGGGGAAGCACAAGCTGATCCTTTCATAATTAGAAGATGAAGAGGAACTAGCAACTACTGCCATTGACATCATAGAAGACGTTGTAGCGAACAAAGTTCCGGTCGAGACACAGTTCAAACACTTTGTGGAGTCGAGAGCACAGCAAGGTCGACCAAAAAAGGTAAAAAGTACAAACACTCCAACGAATGAAAATGTTGTCGATTTAGTTTCTACACTTGCACCCCCATCTTCGACCCAGATCACACAGGAATAACTTCCATAGCTACCCACTATAAGCCCAGTCGACATATGCAAAAATTCTATGCTAGAAACCTTGAAAGAAAGGTTCGAAAAAGACAGTGATTTCTAGGCATACATTGAGAAATTGCCTGAACTACTCACCTCTGTCTAGAATATCACCACCAGATGTCCTCTGATCAAAGCTAGTCAATCAAGGCAGCTCATTCCTTCACAACCTGGACAAATACCCCAGAAACCAAGGTCTGTGGGAATTATAAAATCAACATTTGTGAGGAACCCCGACAAGACAGCTCAAGTTGTTGTAAGTCAAACCTTATCCTTTATCCCGGTGGATATCCCACCCCTTCCATTAGCCAATAAAACAGCAAGATATGTAGAAGAATAAATCCTAGAAGAAATCAACCGAGTAATCGACAAATTATTCTTTGACGACCCAGAGGATTCACCACCACAAGTCAAGGACCCAACACCAAGTGACCATATCCCTACCACACCAATTACACCTGACCATTCACCATCTCCACCACCACTTCCCAATATAGAGTCTGCACCTGAACCACCCGCACATGAACTACCTTTACCTGAACCAACCGCACCTGAAACATATGTACCCAAACCCTCTTCCCAAAATCCCCTGGATACACATCTAGCTGCAGAGCTAAACCAAGATATCTAGCCAAAAGTTACACTAACCCTTGCAGATCAGCAACTAAAAAACCCAACACAAGAAAATAAACCACATGGGAGTCTAACCCTTGCATATGCATAAGCACAACAACATAAACATAAGAGGAAGAGAGATAGAAAGAAGAAAGGACCACCAAAAAGAGTCACAATCGACAATGGTCCACATTATCCAAATTGGGTCGACCACTGCAGTCGATGCAACAAAGCTGAAGGACGGAGAATTGGGACAACTCTTAGAAACTCTGGCCATTGAAGCAAAAACAAGAAGCCAGACCAGAAGTAAGGAGCTCGACGACATTGAGAAGGAACAAGTCTAATTCCTGTTAAAATGTAGAAAACTAGCACAATCAGTAATACCAGGACTGATGGACACTGACACTGACAAGCCACTTGAAAAGGCATATCAACTGTTTGAGAGTGTGGTGTCTACCCTACAAGTACATATGAAAAATACAAATGAAGAACAAAAAGAAGAGACGTCTAGATTACTGATGCAGTAGTACACAGCCTTCTCAGAAGCTTACAAAGTGCTACAAGACCACATGGAAGAGTCTGTCATTATAGAAGGGGTACTCTGGGACTGGCCTACTTATTATGGGCAAGTATTTTAGTAGACCCAACATACTTGACAACAAATTCAAGCATTGGAAAAGAGAAAGAGCACTAAGGAAGCGGTAAGAATCATAATACAAGATCAAATCGTACTGGACACAGCCAAACTACAGAGACTCAAGAGACAAGCACACCAGTGGGTGTAGTAGGAACTCTCGAGCTTGGAGAAATTAGACACCATCTGCCTGCAAATGAAAAGACTACTGGAAACAGCAGAAGAAAAATATCAGTTCATGGGACCTGACATGGAAAAAATAGTAGACCTTTCCATTCAGGAGAAGATGTCAACGTTATCAAGCATTACAACACTGACCATCGACATCCAGAAAGTACTTCAAAGTTGGACAGAATTCCAACATCAATTGGTTGTTACAACAGAAGCAAGCATTGAAGTACGTATATAGAAATGACCAACCATCTAACTTCATAGCCCGTGAAAGACAAACAAGAAAATAACTATCTTAGACAGTAAAATATTTTGAGTACCTCCCCTATTTCTTTGGGACGAAGAAAGATTTTTTTCCTGGGGGAGATGTTGGAGGAGCTAGTTGATAAGCCGACTAATTAGAGATTAGGTTGGCCATATAAGGTCATGTTGATTGACTGAACCGACAGGTAGTTATATGTAACTGTTTGTAAATCATATATATTAGGATGTTGATCCAAATGAGAACTTGGTTTAGTTCTGTGCTTGTATGGACCCTCATAATATAATATAATCTATTGTTCTACATCTATGTTCTTGTCTCTTGTCTCTATTATATATGTATGCTTTAATATGTATTATTGGTAACCCTATGTGATCTGTGAGATTGCAATAACACCTCGTCGAAATCAATAAACCGATTCCTCCACCACTTGAATCCTCCATATCAAGGAAAGCTCACAAGACAAAGGTAAGCTTGGGAAATAACACTAATGGTTGCTCCAAGGACAAAGGGATGCAGAATCAAGTATGCAAGAATGGGGCACAAATCCACTATAATTTATTTTCTCTCACAAGTCCTCTCTCTTCAATGATTCCAAGTAGCTCAGAATATAACCCCTCAATGAGAAGTGAAGGGTCGAGTCATAGCGTTTCCAGGCATATGGAAAGTCAAGAGTCAAGTTATTCATTATTTGATGAGTAAAAACTCCAAATATTTATTTTTGACCATATTTCCCGATGTACGCAGGTCATAATGAAGCAAGCTACATGTAAACGCGAGCAGGAGGCTGGTGACCCACGTAAACCCATAAATATGACTTTTTAAATAATTTTTGGAGCATCAAAGTAATACTGAGGAAAAAAGGGTACAAAGAGTCTACTTAGGAAAATGGATAGGGTATAAAAACATGATCTACCAAGTGTGGAAAATGCATCTATAATTACCATACCTATTAGGGAATCAATTTTTGCATAAAGACTGGTCACCAGAGTCTGAAATATTTCCTGAAACAACGGGTCTCATCCCAAACACAACAGAAACAGGTTATCAAACTCATGGATTATGAATATGAGATCACTTACAATAAGGGTAAGGAAAATATTGTGGCGGATTCTCTTTCTCTCACATTTGATGACCACATTTCTCTTTCAATTATTTCTATGCCTATTCCAAATTGGTTGCAATCTATTCAACAAGGTTATGTCAATGACTCTTCATTATCTGAAATCATCCAACGGTTAGTCAATAATCCTTTGGTTGTACTGCATTACTCTTGGGATGGTTCTTCTTTGTATGGAAATCGAACCCAAGTGATAGAACAATTGCACTCACAAAATTGCTAATCAAACATGCAAATTTACACACAAAGGAGACTGAAATTGGAGCATAAAACTAATCTGTATTGAATAAGTGTACAATAGAAAACCTTATGAATACATAGGCTTCTGAAATATATAATTACATGAGAGATTCTAATGCATAAGGATGCCATTCAAAATAGTCAAAAAGTAGACTTACTAAATCTAGTCAAATCCCCCATAGGTACATAAAGCAGTTTCCAAATCTACCTAGAGGCTCACGAATTGGAAAAGTCAAGTAGGCAAGATAATAAGTGATGGAAAGACAAATCATACATTCTTTTATTAGGAGAAAAGAATGGAGGATGATGAGGGAAAAAAACAAGTCAACTACACCTAGTCTTACTTTCTCCTTTTGCCATAAATCTCAATAAAGTAGGCAACTTAGTAGAAAAAATAGATATGTGCTAGGGAGGATCTGGAATAAAGTAGATATGTTAAATATGGATTCTAGGAGGTTTCCCAAGTGATCCATGACTCAGTTTTAGCAAGTTTGACTTCTAGGACATGTGGAAGACAACTTGCATAGAGTGGAATATTGGAAACTAGGCAAATAAGACAAAAATGGATTAATTAATGTCTAAGGTATCTAAATATGGGTTGATTATTATAACACCCCCCCTTAAGCATAAATTTATGAGTAAATATCATAAAACTATAGGCCCTAGGAACAAGGCTTAGTCACCCTTACATACTGCATGTCCATTTAACCAAGGAAAGAGGCAAAAACCCAGTGGGAAAATCCTCCCTTAAACATGGACAGTAAAACAAAATTTGAAAATATTGTCATCAATCATGCTTCATAGCATGATCAGTAATCCCCAATAGTGATTTAATATTGCTTAATTTCTTCTCACAAAAAACTTTAGTGAAGATGTCTGCTACTTGTTCTGAAGATGCACAGAAAAGTAGGTGAATGGTGCCATCATGCACAAGCTGTCTGATGTAGTGCATATGGATCTCAATAAGTTTGGTTCTCTGTCTCTGAACTGGATCATTGTAGATTTGAATGGTACTCTGATTATCACAATAGATAATAGTTGAAAACTCTGATTCGAAGCCACACTCACCAAGTATCCCCTGCAACCATAAACATTGAGTTGTTGCATTTACAACTCCTCTGTACTCTGCTTATGTAGATAAGAGTGCTATGGCACTCCGTTTCTTGCTTGACCATCTGATTGGTGCTTCAGCAATAAAGAACACATATCCTAATTTTGACTTTTGATCTGTGTTGTCACCTTCCCAATCACTGTCAGTAAACCCAATCAAATCAAGATCATATTTATATTTGTAGAAGATCCCATGAGTTCTTGTTCCCTGAACAAAGTTAAGGATCCTTTTGGCTGCTCTCCAATGGATCTCATGAGGCTGATCCATGTATATTGAAGCCACACTTACTGCATAAGAAATATCAGGTCGAGTGTGTGTAAGGTACAGCAAACACCCAATCAACTGCCTATACAGTGTATTATTTACCATAGGAGAAGAACCTGCTTCTTCAAGCTTAAATCCTGAAAGGAAGGGAGTCTTGCTTAGCTTGCAATATGTCATGTTGAACTTTTTTATCAAATATAAAGCATACTTGGACTTATGTACCTTTATTCCATCTTGGGATTGAGCAATTTCGAGACCCAAGAATTGGCTCAACAACCCCAAATCAGTCATAGAAAATGCATGGTTCATTGCATCCTTCAAGGACGCAATTTATTTCTTTGAACTTCCTCTAATCAGAAGGTCATCCACATACAAGACAATAATCATCAAAGAACCATGAATCAGATTCAAATAAACATTAGGATCATACTTGCATCGAACAAAACTCAATGACAGCAGAAATCCATCAATCGTGGCATACCAAGCCCTAGGGGCTTGCTTAAGCCCATACAATGATTTCTTTAACCTGCACACAAAAGATGGATTAGACACAAACCATTTAGGCTGCTGCATGTAAATATCTTCAGTAAGATCTCCATTCAGGAAAGCACACTTCACATCCATGTGATGTACCTCCCACTGCTTCGAAGTTGCAATGGCTAAGGCTAGCCTAATGGAGTCCATCTTTGCCACTGGTGCAAAGGTCTCATTGTATTCAATACCATGTACCTGTGAGTAGCCCTTGGCTAACAATATTTCCTTATATTTCAAAAGTGAACCATCAACATCAAACTTAGTTTTGAAAACCCACTTACATTGAACTAGCTTCCTCCTTGGGGGAAGATCAACCAGTTCCCAAGTGTTTCTCTTCTGGAGTGAGCTGAATTATTCTTTCATGATTGTTTTCCATATTTTATCATGTTCTGCATATTCATATGTCTATGGGTCTAATTCAACCATCAGATAGCATTTATCTGCAAACAAAGGGTCTTTCATACACAGGGCACTCTCAAACTGAGATCTAGTCCTCCTAGGATCACTAGGATTTCCAGCTAGTTCCCCAGCTGCATGAATGGTATTTGATTCCCATTTTGGTGTTGTAGGACTATCAGGATCTGCAATTAAATCATCATTATTAGACATATCAGAATCAGCAAACTCATTTGTCTCTTCACTTACATTCAATGGTTCTAGTGGTGAAGAAGACTCTCCAACTTCAACCGCTGCTAAAGGCTCTTCTTGGAACTGAACACTTCTTTGAATGAAGGATTTGTTTGTGCTCAAATTGATTAGCTTGTACCCTTTTGAATATTTAGAGTACCCAACAAATAGACACTCTTGGATTTGGGGCTGCAAAGCCTTCCTCTTTTCTGTTGGAATTCTATCCCAAGCTTGTACCCACTCCAAGCTTCGAAAGGAGTCATACCATCAAGCTGTTTATGAGGCACCATATTCTATATATAGGATGCACAGTTTATATCCTCAGCCCAAAACTTTGGTGGCAAATTCTTAGCCTCCATCATACAGGTTTCCATCTCCTTCAGTGATTTGTTCTTTCTCTCAGCAACACCATTTTGATGTGGTGTGTAAGGGATTGAATGCTGCATCTGAATACCTACATATTCACAATATTGAATGAAATTAGACTTGACATACTCACCACCATTGTCATAACTGAGGATC
>LPNX010911971.1:421177-437052 GCA_001517045.1 Pseudotsuga menziesii | reverse complement strand
CTTTGAAGAGGCCAAAAACTTCAGACTTATGCTTCAGGAAGTAAACCCAACAATACCTGGAAAAGTCATCTATGAAGGTCAATGCATATTTTTCTTGACTCATTGACATATGAGGAAATGGACCAGCAACATCACTGTGGATCAACTCAAGAGGTGCAGAGGTTCTCTCATGACTAGCTCTCTCAAATTTATGCTCTGGGTGTTTTCATAGGATACAACCTTGACAGACTCCCTTGAAAAATTTAATCTTTGGTAACCCTATGACCATTTATTTTTCACTTAGATGAGAAAGATACTTATAGTTAATATGGCCAAATATTTCATGCCAAATCTTGCTTGCCTCATTAGCATGAATCAAAAGAGCAAAGGGGTTTGAGTAGGGCAGAAAATGTGAAAACATGTATACCTTCGAAGTGTGATCTACAACTCCTTTTGCAATGACTTTACAATTCGAGATCTATGTGATCTCAACATCATCAGGGGAGAATATGACCTTCTTAGGAGACCCTGTGTGGGTCATCTGATACACTGACAAGAGGTTATAGGCAAGACCTGGAACATACAATACATTGCTAAACTTACCATGGTCATTATCAATCCTTCCTTTGCCCAAACTGTCAGTGAGAGAGTCATCTCCCAGCACTATTGGTCGACCTTTCGACATGTCAAGAGAGGAGAATGGCTCCTTGGTCAAAACCATATGTCTTAAAGCTCTATAGTCTATGATGAAGCTAGGTGAGCTTGATGTGCCAACAACCAATGCATGTAATCTCTCTCTGTCCTCTGAATTTGATCCTCCTTCCCTCTTCTTTAAGCAATCAGGAAGGGAGATGTTATTATTCTCCAGGAGTTGGGTCAGCATGTCAATTTGCTTCGTCATGCAGGAGCTTTTAGGATGATAGCCCTTACTACACTATGTGCACTTACTCATTTCTCCTTTGTTCTTCTTCTTCTGGAAGTTCTTCTCGGAGCCTTGGGGCTCCTCTTGAAACTTGTTCTTGTCTCTCTTTTTCTTAGGTGGCTTCTTAGCTTTCTTATTTCCTTTTGAATCCACCATTGAATCTCCAGCAACCAAAGCTTGGTATTTGGAAGGTTTGATGGTGCCCATAATCACCAATTTATCCTGTTCTTATGTGAGGGAATCCATGAACTCTGCAAGCTTAGGCATCTTCCAAAATCAAGCTGTCAACTTGGTGGCATGGAAGGTCAAAACAAACACTGAATATTTAGGGCCAAGCTTCAAGAGTATGGCTAAAACTAGTTGCTCCTCCTTCTTTTCAATTCCACACTGTTTTAGCTGCAAAACAAGGGCTTTAAACTTGGAAAAGTAGAGTTGCTGGGATTCAAAGCTACTAGGACTCAAAGAGATCAATTCATTCTTGATTTGATGTCCTCTCATCTCATATTTCTTACCAAAAATCTCTACAATATTCTCCCACACATCATTAGGTTATGTCAATCCATCAAGATGGAAGAGGAGGTCTCTGGATATGCTCAGACACAGAAGACCATAGGCCTCATCCCTCTTGCTGTGCCATTTAATTTTCTCTATAGCTGCATTGGGATTTGCCTCAGTTTCCATAGTCACCCTGTAGAGACCCTTCACTCTCAACAGTATCTCCATCTCTACTTTCCATTCAAAGAAATTAAATGGAGTCAAGATGAACTTCTGAGATTGATCCATAGCTATGAACTGTGCCCTTCAACCAACAGATTTTGCTCATAGTCAAGATGTTGAACCTGCAATATTAATATGGAAGGAGAGAAATCGATATACAAAGGCTCTGATACCATGTGGAAATTGAACCCAAGTGATAGAACAATTGCACTCACAAAATTGCTAATCAAACATGCAAATTTACACACAAAGGAGACTGAAATTGGAGCATAACACTATTCTGTATTGAATAAGTGTAAAATAACCAACCTTATGAATTCATAGGCTACTAAAATATATAATTACATGAGATATTCTAATGCATAAGGATTCCATTCAAAATAGCCAAAACGTAGGTTTACTAAATTTAGTCAAATCCCCCATAGGTGCATAAAGAAGTTTCCAAATCTACCTAGAGGCTCACAAATTGGAAAATTCAAGTAGGAAAGCTAATAAGTGATGGAAATATAACTCATACATTCTTTTATTAGGAGAAAAGAATGGAGGATGATGAGGGCAAAAAACAAGTCAACTACACCTAGTCTTACTTTCCCGTTTGCCATAAATCTCAATAAAGCGGGCAACTTAGCAGGAAAAGTAGATATGCACTAGGGAGGATATGGAATAAAGTAGATATGCTAAATATGGATTCCAGGAGGTTTCCCAAGTGCTCCAAGACTCATTTTTATGAGGTTTGACTTCCAGAACATGTAGAAGACAACTTGCATAGAGTGGAATATTGGAAACTAGGCAAATAAGACAAAAATGGATTAATTAATGTCTAAGGTAGCTAACTATGGGTTTATTATTCTAACACTTTGAGACACAAGGGTCATCTGGTGCTTCCCTAGAGAATAGATATTCAACAGGATGTCTTCTATGAACTCCATTCTTCTCCATCAGCTGGGAACTCTTCGTCTACAACCTTACAAGAAATATTCCCTAAAACTCAAAGGGTGTCATAAGTTGGCTTCAAATTTATATGGGCCATACAAATTTCTTCATAAAATTGGGTCCATTAATTATAAATTGGAACTTCCTCCTTCTTCTCATGTTCACCCGATATTTCATGTCTCTTGTCTTAAGAAAGTTATTGACACCAACGTTAGAGCACAAACTGTTTTAGCAGAACTAGATAATGAAGGATCTATCATTTTGGATCTAAAGGCCATCCTCAATAGGAGCACTAGTCATCTTCATTCGCAATCGATCACAGAGGTATTAATTCAGTGGCATGGCATGCAACCATAAGATGCTACATGGGAACTACTCTTTCAGATTCGACAACAATTTTCACATCTAAAGCTTTGAGGACAAAGATTTTTTAAAAGGGAGGGGATGTTAGGAACCCATGTCAACCCTTCTCTTTACCTTGTTAGTATATTGTCACGTTCCCTACTGTCTACGAGAGAGAGAACGCGACCAAGGTGTTGCGATCTAATCCAGGCAATCTAGCCCCATGAACATAAAATACAAATGCATTGAAATAAAACATACACAGATGCATAACAGATGCAACTATACAACGGAATAAATTCAACACATTAGACATTTTCATCATATTTCATTAACAAAATAAAAATGCTGAGATAAAATAGACAAGAATACTTATCTTGAAAGAATCTTGTCCCGCAACTAGCTATGTCATTGCAACGTTCCACCCAATTATAGGCTAGTGTGCTCATCAGTCTCTCAGCAGTACTGCCACCCCTGAGTTGGGCATGATTCCCACAAGGAATAAGGGAACACTAGCAGACTCACACATAGCCAAGGATTTATCAAGATTTATCCAACACAGTTGGGTTTATCGTGCTACAAAGGAGCTGGAAGAGTTGACTGCTAAGCTAGTGAGATCTACAACAGAGCTATGGACACCTGCACTAGATCTAGCCTCACTTCTAAAAAATCTACACACCCAACACTAGGAAGCATCCCCTTCTCTGCTACACAGTCCCTCAAGCTATTCCTTCCCTTCCAGTGATATTCAGGGTGTGCAAAGAAGAAAACCAACCCCCTAGATCTATCTGTGAGGTTCCTTCTCACACCAAGATTTTCAAGATAGTCAGACCTCATTTCCACTCCCAAGTCAGTTCAGACCAAAGTCAAGGGTCCACACACAGCAAAATACAAGATGTGGGTTTGAGGAAAAACGTTTTTCGACAAAAAACGAAAATGGAAAATGGGTAAAATAGCCCCCTGATAGAAATTTGATTTCCAAAATCGTTATATGAGTTCATGTGGGAAAAAATGACTCCCTTAGTACCTAAATTCATGGCTCTGTCCCCCATTGGTTGTGAAACACTGAAAACAAAAAATTCCCCAATCATGGAGATGTGGAAACAACACAAAAATACCCAGGAGTGATCCCAACCATTGAACATTAACAGAAACACTTCCCAGCCATGGGAAAAATGAATAACACTACAAAAAACGTGAATGCAAAATGCCAGAAGCTCCAAAAAATGTGGGGAAGATAACAACATGAATGCATAAAGGAATGGGCTACATTTTTGGGCAATAATTTTCCCCATAACTCAAAATCATTTTCTCAAAAATGGGTGCTTCCCCAAATTCGAATTTCGATTGCCATACCTTTCCCATCCCATGCAATAACTAACTCAACCATTTTCTGGTAGAATTAAATGATTTGGCATAAGAGACAAAATGGGTAGTTGACAGTTTGATGGTTCTCCCTTTGACATTTAACTTTTCCCCATTGGCCCAAAGGTTTGAATATTCCCTCCCCCTTATCCTTAGGAAATCATGCCCCCATCTCTTTTAATGTTGCATTCACATAGCTGGTTTTGGGTATTTAATTAAATTGCATATTTGCATGATGTCCAAAATTATAATGTGCCGGCTAGCACAAAATACCATCATCATCAATTTTAATCTTCAAAACATAAAACGATAAATCAATGGTAGGGATTTTGCCTTTAGCTCCACACCATGCTTAATTGCAATATTTACATCATATACATTTTCATTATATCGTGCATTTTCATTATTTATTGCGAAAGGTTTCCCACAACTGGATGGACAAATGGAAATATTTGGATCTCTCCTAAAATTCACTCCCTCATAAAGATAGCCATCGATCGCAATGATCCGTTACTCCCACCAAGAAAAAAAAATCATCCTCATAGGGAGTAATTGCTTGACCTCCTCCTAGCCTCAGCATAAGGGCTGCCCATCCCATTAGATCATAGATGGCTCTCTCAATTCTCTTTGTTCCACATAAGTCCTCGAACTTATGGAGGGAGGTTGTTAAAATAAAAAAGAGAATAGAATTATCGTAAATCCAAAATTCTTCATTTTTTTGGTCTTACAACCTATCAATTGGCTCTTCATGTTGCTTAGTATTGCAATGCTCCAATTATATATCGTGGATCTCATGCTCTCAAGTGCATAGAAAATTTATGGATGGCATGCTTGGTGTAATGAAGTTGGCCCCATCACATGTCCTATAGTGCTTATGCTAATTTTCAAGCTTAAATATTCGATATCTTTGATTGGGACTTGAGTTCCCATATTTTGAGTTCTTATGTTGCAATACATTGCAACATATTCATCCACGATCATACCACCTATTGATGTTCCTTTAAATTTCATAATATCTCCTCTTTGGGATAATCCCATCAAGAAGTAGATGTATTCGATCTCTATCTTGAGTGGTTTTCTATATAGAACGAATGCATCCGCATTTGGTCCTCAATATCCGAAAAATGAGTTGAAGTATGTGCTTTTGAGATCTCATACTACTTGCTTCAAATACCCTCTTTAAACCACAAAGTATTAGTGATTTTGGGTCATCAAGGACATCATTTTCCATATGTTCACGTTCTTGTTTCTTCCATTCAATCACCATTGTCCTTGAGAACATAAAAAAATTGAGTCAATTTTTTGCAAAAAAAAAAAAAAAAAGACACTCTCGACTTCATACACATCTTAACAGTTGCATCAGGTGCATATATATGTAGCCTATAATGGACTAGGGAAAATATTAGGGACCTCATATGCACCTCACATGATTAATGGACACTGTGTATGACCCCATTTTTAAGTATATGTTTTCAAACCTTCAAAAAAATTTAAAACATTTTAAACTTAAATGGATGAAATGAAAAGTAAGGATGAGAGAAACTACCTAGTGATTGTGATGCTTGATTTCGTAGCTCCTAATTCACATAATCACTCCTTGAATATTCAAGTGGTTATCCCTGAAATTTCCCTCTATTCTCAAATCACAAATTAAGCAGTAAAATGGCAAAAATTTACTATTTATACTTTTTCCTAGACCCACTTCTCTATAGTTGAGTGTTTTTTTTCATTGTTGGGATTTTATTCACTTGGTATTTTTAAGGTTTTTGGATGAAATTATTTGTATGATGTTGACTAAATAATAAATTTCATTCTTTGATCTTATGATGGACATGTATGACTGATTCTTACTAGCATATAGGTTAGGGTCGTTTCCAAAATGTATTTTGCATGATCTTTATCTACGTCATTATGCCACTAAGGCCCTTTTGTGGAGTTCTGACATTATCCCTCTTTTGATATTTGTCACAATTTCCAGATTATATCTTTCCATATTCATGGGTACCATAGTTTGATCCTCCTTCCATTAGTATAGTATGTTTCTTTTGTTGTGTTAGGATCAAGAACCTCCTCTGTAGTTTTGACTGACCTATGTTGAAGGCTCATTTATCTTCCTCTTTTGATGGACATTCCTTATAAGGGGTGTTGGGATCTAAATATTTCATATTTTATACTATAAAAAGGCTCCATTCACTAGCCATAATATTTCACTTTTAATGCATTTTAGGACCATTATTCCATCACTTACCACTAAATACATCCATCCTACCTTGTGGTTAATTATTACTATTTTCTTGTATTTTTAATGATTAAATATGTTTTTATCATGATTTTATCAATAATGGTTTAATAACATGCTTATGTGATTAAGCAACATATTCTTGCACTAGAATATTCGACCTTCATGTACCACATTGGAAATCAAACTCATATTTTCGGGATTCCTGCACCAAAATTTGATATTCCTGCACTACGGTTCGTATTCTTGCACCCTAATCCATATTTTTAGGGAGTCACATTTCCAAATGTCAAATAGTTTAGCTATGATTGGGGAGTTTGTTTGGAATTCAATTCTCACCTTTCATGTATAAATAGAGGTTGAAGGACTCCTCGGATGAAAAAAAGACCCATTGTAAAAGTTGGGTACTATCATTGTAAGCTAATTTTTTATTCTGAATGGAGAGCTGATTATTGTTGCTAATATTCTGAGTAAATTTCCAGTCTGATTGAGCTTTCTAGGAAGCATTATCCAGATTGGGAAGGGCCCCTCAATCCTAGGTAATATTTGCTCTTAAATTTCTAGTTAGTTTTCATAATGGTGTGTTGATTCATTTACTTCTCATATTTGATTTAAATTTCCATCTAACTATTTTCTTTGTGTATTTGCGGATTTGTATTTGTTTTATGTAAAGATCAATCCTTTGGAAAAAAGCACCCATATTCCTTTCTTTCTTTGTGATCTACATCTTTTCTTGTTCTTCAATTTCTTACCATTCTATAAGACTTGCGCATTCCTTCTCTGCAATTTTCCAACACATATTTATTCCCGCACTATCACTTTCATTCATGCATTGTATTCTGGAATTTCTTGTTTGTGCACTATGTATTTCATCTCTGGAATTCATTCCCACACTATAATATGTTCATGTACTGCGTTCTTGCACACTTTCCTACACTCGACACCCATTCCATCACTTTATAGCCAAGATCTGCAATTGTTCCTGGCTTCCATTCACCCATTGAAAGAGTGTAAATCTTCCCAAATCATTTGTAATATAACGATGTTCACACATAACTAAATAAAGAGTTATTTTTCATCCATCCAAAAGAAACTTAAAGTGAAAGAAGTCTCCGCCATTATTTTGAATACATACTATGAGGCAAAACAAATTTTCACACTAGTTTAGATGATAATCATCCCAATTGCAAATTCATGTTTGCTCTTCCTTTACGTTACCATTTCCAAGTTATGCCTTCATTTTATCTATTATTATTTTACATGTCAAATTTTTATATGTATATACTTATGTGTTCTAGTTGGGTGTCAAACTTTATCAAGGTTATTGTATATTACGTTGTTGTATATTACGTTGTTGGGTGTGAAACTTTATCAAGGTTATTGTATATTACGTTGTTGTATATTACGTTGACTGCATTATAGTTATAATGCTATAATAGTTATGTCATGTATATTATTATGTTATTGTTACCATTTGCTTATTATAATAAATGTAATAAATGTTGTTTGTGGTTTAAATTAGTATTTTTTAATACTTTTTTCCAATATTTGTGTTGTGAATAAATAATTTATTGGGTTAATTGGTTATTTGTTTTAGTTTTTTCAAATACATGTCATTATTTACAAATATAAGTATTTTCATTATTATGTAACATTAAGTGCAAACAAGATAATTTCATTTCATATTTTCATTTTCTCACTGCATTTTTTTCTTCAGTTTCGTTTGCATAGTTTTATTTTCTATTTTTTTTCCCACTATGCCTGATATAACCACTATGAGTCCCTTATAGCGTAGTTTTTTCCCTTTTTGTTTTTCAACATTTTTTCACCACAAGTCAAGGCTAGCACCATTATCTTCCAGTTCGGAGTCACCCGGAGCTTGTTCGAGACACCTCTCACACCTCTGGGCTCAAATTCTTCCCTCTATCTCCTCATGAGACCATCGTCTCATGTTTAACAAGTAATTTTCGGGACCACTTCCCAGAAGTTACCTCAATTTACGAGCCACAACATCATGATGCATGTGTCTCTAGACTTGTACTTGCATCCTACTGCCACTCATGCGGGTTCTCAGGCCACCGTCCGTAAGGTGCATCATTTTGATTTTTAACACATAGTTGTCTACTCCGTTCACCGCACCTGATGCGAATCTCTGGACCATCGTTCGGGAGACGGATCATTTCCTTTGCATGCATTTGGCATATAAATTCCTCCGGACTTGCACTCACATCACATGTAGTCAAGTCCGTCCACCACAACTCACACATGACTCTCCAGATCTCTATCTGAGAGCCACCTCGGTTTGTGTGCCTCTGTTGCGATCTATCCCATGCATGTATTGGTATGTTTAAAAGCCACCTGCTCCATCCATATTGCATGGATGACCTTTGGACCACTGTCCACTGTCCCGACATGGGGCACCCCCTATGCCACCGCAATCGATTGACCATAGTAGAGTTTCTTTTAAGCTCTTTTCTGACTCCTAAAAGAATGAAAATATAGTTGAGCACAATTGCTTCCTTTCCCGCTTGTTAAAGTATAGGAAAGGGCATATACATCATCTAGTTTATCTCCTTCTATGGACTATGTAGACCATCAAATGAAACGGACCACCGTGGCACATTCAAGCCAAGACTGTTCCCCTCTGCATACTTTTATGCTTTCTTGGGTAGAGGGGCCAAACTTTATGAAAAAGCTCACTATGGGTTGTCATTAAGCTCTTTTCCAGCCTTCTCATCAAGAAAATATCATCGAGCAAACTTGGATTCGTTCATGCTCGTAAAAGTATCTGAATAACCGTCCAGCCAGTATAGGTTTAAACTTTCCCCACCTGACTGGACTACCAATGGTAAAGAAGTCTCTCATCCCATAAAGGATGGGAAAGCTCTCATGTGTATACTTTTATCCTTTTTCGATAACATGAGACTACCAATGAAAAAGATCCCCCACTGGAGTCTTCTTCATGCTTTTAGACTCTCTAAAATTGAAAGCACCATCGAGCATTTACTTTCTTGGGCTCACCAAAAATCCATGAGATCGTACCACAATGGTGTCTCTAGACACCACCCCACAGATAACAGTTTGGCAACATTCCCACTTTAGGTCACCTTTTTTCAGAGTACTCTACAATGTGTCTTCCTTGGATCCCATCAGTACCAAAAGTATCTACCTTCCCCAAGTATTTACCATCTGCAGTGACATTCCCGTTATTACAGCTATGATCCCATTCCCATGAGTCAGTTTCATTTTCTACTTGGTCTGCCCTGTCGTCATACTCTGAGAAAAGGAAGTTAGAGTCTACTTCACTCCCTCTTCTCTTGTTCAACTCTTTCCCTCCCCCCCCATTCATTGGGTTAGTCCTCATATTGTCTCACATCTTTGAGTTATCTCCCTCGTGCTTCTGGTCAAGGAAACACCATTGCCTTAACCAGGGGAACATCTCCCTCTGTCGATGACAACACACATATTCTAGAGGATAGACCTAGAGGTTCCTGTATCTTGGTTTCATTAACCTCATTGATGAGTTCCTTAGACCACTTGAGACGAATCCTTAGTTCCTCTCAGGATGGTTGTTTCTCACGTGCTCGACTCCAACTACATCATCGCATCATTGAGATTTGTATAGGGTATTGATCCATGCAGTATTTGGTCGAAGACCTTGGATGTCACCTGACTCTAACACATTGATGAGTCTATTCGAGGGACCTAAACAAGTTTATGTCCCTTATGATTTATGGGTTGCGTTGGAGACAATGTTCAAAAGCCCCAGCATTGCTTATATATAGATTTATGATTGATGCAGCATATTTGTACCACGAAGACTATAACTCTCCATCAATGAGTCCATATAGCTATGTACTGTTCCAGATCTAGCAAGCCATCAGTCATGAAGATATAGCATTCCATGAGAATTCCATGGGTCCAATGTAGCAGTTCTTCAGATTAGTATTGTATTCAGCCTCTCATTGAGGCAACCACTATGTATCATTAGTTGTACATGATCGACTCTTCTGTAATAGAGCATAGATCACATTATTCTTTTGACATTATTATGCGCATGGGGATTCCTCCCTCGTCCATATACATGTCACACATTATTTGTATCTTACCCATTGATGGGAACCATACCACACATGCCCCATGCCCAGGAAGCACCACCTCTCCCCAGAAAATCCTATGATGTACACTGTCCATACAATGTGCTCCGGCCCTCACATATCAGGGGGAAATCTGTTAACCCAAAAAATCCCTCACTCAACTCCACATGGCCAACACCACTCAAGGACACCTATACACGACCCTCATTTGACCCCATTTGACCCCCACACCCTAAAAAAGGCTCAAAAATATACAAAAGGGCTTAAAATCCACTAAAAAGAGCCAAACTAGCTCTCATAGGGGCTAAAAGCCTCCAAAAAGCTAAAACCCCTCAAAGGAGCCTAAAACCCCCAAAAGAGCTAAAGATTGAGCAGAAGGGGCTAAAAGCCCAAAAAAGGGGCTAAAGCCCTGACCATGGGCTTAGAACCCTAAAAAGGCTATAAATAGAGGGGTGGGGGTCACTCTCAAGACATTCCTTCTTTGCATATTTTTATGCTACCCGAGTGAGTGCCTTGAAACCATTTTCCTCTCAAGCCATTCACCCTCCCTCTCATCCATTCTCCCATTGAGCCATAGCTCCCCGTGCTCTCCCAAGCTAGGGCATGGTGGCCCATTTCCACCTAAATAAGGTATAATTTATATTTTATGTTGTTTATCTTATAGTTTTCTAACATATTGACTTGCAGATCTATTGATTAACATGTACTTGCAGGTTTTCATTGTTTGCTTACAGGTCTTTGGGTTTTTCTAACAAGTTGTATGCAGGGTCTTGCAGCTTAACCCATAACCTTGTGTGCAGAGGGGTTTCTTTATTTATGTTCTATTTCATTTTCTTTCTGTTTTTCTTGCACAACCACGAGGAACCCTACCCTTCCATCCTATAGATGAAATGTATCCATTCCTGCTTTGTAGTAAGGGAGAAATCCTTGCTACAGTGATCGTACCCTATATGCCAGTTCAATGTTATACTTGTTACAGCCACTGATAGGTTAAAACCTTGGAAAACATGCATCCAAAATGAGCTCCTACACATCAATATTAGGCCAAACAACTCAAAAGAGTTAATAAAAGTCCAAACTATAGACTATGTGGGTAAAAGTTTAAATTTTTTTTGATAAATATTAAAAATTGTCGTTTTCAACATACCATTTTTTTTTACCACAAATAGCGGATATGGAGCCATTTGGACTACGAAATTTAAAATCCAATTCTGGGAGCTAGGAGCAACGAAATCAGGAGCCGCTAGGACTAGGTAGATCCTATTCTCATCCCTCATCTATTCCATGCATTTATTTTAGTTTTCATGGTGGATTTTTAATATTAAAGCAACCAGAAATGGGTATCCCGACCCACGTGGGTCACTCACTATCTGTTCATGTATAGGTCCTGATGTACACGGGAAAAGCAAATCCTTCCCACATACATACACTACTTTTACCAAGAAAAATTGCATATAGCACCAGGTATTGTCAATTCAATGGAAAATTCTCACAAAAATGGATGTTTTTGGCATGATGGTTTTGGAATGGAGAGAGCGTGAGCATGAGGATGTCAATAGGGAAGTCCATTGAGACATAATTGCTCAACAAGCTTTGAAAGAATGTGGATTGTACAAATTTTGGAAGATTTTGGGTTTGAGGGCCCAGTTAATACTTCTTCAGATGTTTGTTGACTACCGGGACCTAAACACAAAGGATTTTCAACTAGATGGTATTCCATTGAGACTAAAAGTGGAGGACATCTACTTCACTATCAGAATCTCCTCCTAAGGCAAGGTAGTAAACTTGTGATCTAGTGGGGTAGGTGGAGGGATCACTATCGAGGAGTATATAGCCGTATATTTACTTCTGGATACATAGAATATCGGAAATCAGGTTCTGGTGAACTCCATTCAAAGCCTTAGTCTGAAGGTGATAGTTCAGGTACTAGCCAGGATAGCAGGTTTGACATCACTTCATCAGGATTCCAAGCCTCTCATTTTTTATTTAGTAGAGTGTATGATACCTACAATGTATGATTGGAGCACATCATTTCTGAGCACTATGAAACATTAACTAATGGGTTGTAAGCTGGAAAGGATAAATAACTTTGGGTTCACCAACATACTTTGCACTTTCTTCTTTGAGAGGGTACTAGGCCTCATCCCTAGAGTCGAGGTTCCTCCACATATTCTATGATATCCATCCCAAACCCATTGGGAAGAGGTGATGTGGCGGTTAGTATGAGGTCAAACACCCAGTCCTTTCCCACAAGACTTCTACCACTAGTGGAAATGACAAATTGTGGACGTGGATGACTATCCCTATGCAGGGATAGACTTCCCAAAGACCCAGACATTCCACTACCACTGGTGATCACATATGGTGATATAGGTAAAATCCCAAATGTTTTATGAATTATTTGATTTTTTGTATTTTTGATATATAAGGAAATAAAAAACATGTTTTTTTGTGGTATCACATGGTGACATTGATCGTGTATGTGCAAATGTGGGTTCAAGACGTCCAGATGTCTTCCCTTAACATCATCGGAGGGGACGAGGGGATGATATGATCGATGTAGATGTGGAGCGGATGCTCCAAAAAACACATGGAAACTTCTACAGGTTGACACATAGGGTACCCATGGTGCAAGTCGAGGACTTTCCCAAGTCTATACAGAGACATGTAGTAGGGGTACCCTATCCATGAGTTAGACTATTCTGGTAGTTGGTCAATGCAGTTCTTTGTTATCATTATCATCACCCACGCCCACAAGAATATATTCCTAGATAGAATTTTTGTATTGACCGTATATTTTGGTGGCTTGAAGCCTCGGTTTTGTATCATGACATTTTGTACTGTGACACCATTTTAAACTATATTCAGAAATAAAAAAACTTATAGTGATCGGATTGATGTATTCACATGCATATTTAAATGTGAATGGAATGTGCATGCTTCATTAATGATGTGAAAAATGCCAATATAGAACGTAATTTGCATGTGGATCAGCAACATGATTGTAAAGCCTAGGTATATGAATGTATGTTATGTAGTCAAATTTTCGTTCTAACAATCTTACCGTAAGAACCTTCATAATAAAGTAGGATCCCTGATACAGTACAAACCATTTAACTGTGACACAATTAGATGTGATTCAAGGCGGACTTCAAGAGATTGAATACCATTAGAAATGGCATCATGTAGTAGTTTAATCATGGTGCTATATTTATCAACATTGTTTGATGATGGCCAGAGACACATACCTTCTGAAAGACACCACATGACCCTCTAGTGCATAGATGACCCAAACAGTCGAAGCGAATTTATGGGTATGGTGGATGGAACCATCAGTGAATCCTAAGTATACCAAAGAATCCGTAGACATCTGCCACAAAAAGAGGAAGTGTGTCAACAAACCAATAACACTACAAGGGTACCAAAAAGCAAGTTATGCAAACTGTACACTAATATACACAATATCAGACTTGGATCATAGTTAGGCATAGTATTTTTGAGATAGAGCCCATTTCTAGGCTCTGCAAGGTACCACCTTCATAATCCTCTAGCTCATAGGTTCCTTTCTCTAATACATGTTTCACCATTTAAGGACCATGCCACATGGGGTTAAACTTACTCGCCTCTAACGGCTCGTTGACTTGATCATAGAAGAGGACCAAGTCACCTTCATTAAATCTACGGGGATGGACATACTTATCATATGGAGCCTTAACGTGATGGTTATTAATATCTAGGGCCACTATGACATCCTGACACTGCTATCAAGGTTCTCTAAGTGGACCAAATGCTCTTCCATTTCAAAATTTTCCAGTAAAATCTCCATGGCTAGTTTCAACAAGGGAATTTCACATTCAATCAGTAAAACTGACTCTGAAGTGTTAGTTTTTCAACATTAAGATAGCATTATGTTAGGATCTTTACTGAGAGAATAACAAGTACAGCAATATAACATAAGCACATCACCAGAGACAAGAGACACAAAGAGTTTTTCTTGGGGAAACCATAAAGGAGAAAACCCCGCAACTTCCTCAGAGATAGAATCAGCACCAAAAATAGTAAAAGCCCCAAAGCAGTAGTCTTCTTCTTCTGTCTAGTCCCAGTGTATTTCCTTCCTCACTAATGTGCGACACTTAAGTGAGTGAATGATGTGTGTTACAAGTGATAAATAGAGAGTCTCTCACTCTCTATTTATATTCTTCCGTTCACTTGAAGTGCACTCAATCATGTCGGCCCAACTTAACAATTACTTACTAGAGCCTACATCTCTATGAGTGTATAATAACCCTGGTGCCCCAAAACTGTGGGGACTTTAACAATGACTTGACATTACTTGTTTACATTATTGATCCTCTCGATCGGAACATCAGGGCATGACAACATGACTCAAATACATAATAGAAACATCCCAAAATAAACATCGGGTTAAAATACATAAGATACATAGATGAATACATTCTGAAGTTACATATACATCAACACTGGTCTTCTTCTCTGTATCAACTGGATCATCTCGTCATCTACATCTTGAGTCTTCTAAGTCTTCAAGTCATCTTCACTGGATCTAGATCATCATGGAACATCAACACTGGATCTAAATCATCTCTCGATCTGGATCAACATCACTGGACTGGATCTGGATCATCTCTCGATCAGGATCAACATCACTAGACTAGATCTAGATCATCACTCGATCTAGATCATCACTATTGGATCTGGATCATCACTCGATCTGGATCATCACTACTGGATCTGGATCATCACTTAATCTGGATCATCACTGGTTGTCATCACTGGATCTGGATCATCACTCGATCTGGATCATTACTGGTGCTATCTCATGATTCTTCTCGTCATAGGAAGTTCTACAGAGCCAGCTCTTTTTCATGCTGGTTGTAGGCCTACCATCATGTAGGTCTTCGCCCAGCACTTACATCTGACCTACTCGTCAGAAAGGCATGCCCAGCACTTACATCTTATCATATAGGAACCAATCCTATAATCACATCAGAAAGGCCCAGCACTCACATTCACCAGCATGATAGGACATCACATCACTAACATCTGTGAAAAGGCTCAGCACTTACATCTGACCTACTTGTTAGAAAGGCACATCCATCCAGATAGGAACACATCCTATCACAGTGATGGAAGATTTTCCCACTTTCATCTAGGCTGGAACACATCCTGCTCACAATGATGAAAGACTCCCATCCAGGCTGGAACACATCCTACTCACAACGATGAGAGATTTCAGCACTTACATCTAAGCATGTGGGAA
>LPNX010911971.1:386331-417605 GCA_001517045.1 Pseudotsuga menziesii | reverse complement strand
GTCTTTCCTTTTGGCCACATAATGACTTGACCATCTATGAATGCAACCCGCATTCCTTTTGCATCCAATGCTGAAATGGAGAGAAGGTTCTTCTTGAGTCTTGGAACAAATAATACTTCTTTCATTGTTAGAGACTTACCAGAGTCTAGATTGTATGAATATTCCCCACTACCTTTTATTGGATATTGGTAGTCATCTCCTAGTTTCACCTTGTGAGGTGATTCATGTTCTGACAGTTTTACAAAAGATTCCTTGAATCCCGTCATATGTTTGGAAGCCCCACTGTCTATAAGTCAATCATCACTACCATGAGTAATGTTACCTGTGAGAGCTGATATCAGAACATATTCATCCTCGCTTGAAGAATCTTCACTTTCATATCTGGATCTCTTCTTGGATGGTTCATCATCCTCTGCAGCATGAGCATGGTGGCTTCTTTTGTTGCTCTTTTTCTTATGAGAGTGGCTCTTCTTCTTAGGACAATATTGATCAAAATGTCCTTTTTCATCACATGTATAACATCTAAATCTAGATAGATCCTTTTTAGAATGAGAGCTCTTACCTTTGGAGTAATGATGTTTTCTTCTTTCCTTCTTGGAGTGAGCTGTGAGGGCTTGATCTTCACTACCCATCTTCTCTTCCTGAGCTGCTATCCGTGCTTCTTCTTGAGAACACTCTTCCCATAGTCTGCTGAATTTAACTAGCTTCTTTCTCGCACAGATTCCTTGGATAAAAGCATCCCATGACCTAGGAAGGCCATTCAAAGTAGTCATCACAATCTCTGCATTTTCCACTTCTTCATCAACAACTTCTAATTGCTCCTTGATCTGAGAAAACCTTGTTAAGTAAGACTGGATAGTTTCTACATTATGGATCTTCACATTCTTCAGTTGGTTCCTCAAGGTCATCTTCCGATTGATGTTCTTTCCTTCAAACAATTTGGTTAGGGCATCAAACATAGCTTTAGGTGTCTTGAGAGAGGACACCTGTGGGATAAGATGATCCTTAATAGAATCAGCAATGATCCTCTTTGCCATAACCATCTTCTTCTTATGTAAGGCCTTTTCCTCATCTCCCTCTAGAACTGGAACCTCCTCATGAATGTAAGAGTCTAATTCATTCTCTTCCAGAACCAGGGAGATCCTATACTTCCAGGATCGGAAGTTTTCAGCTCCCTCAAGCTTTTCATAAAGCTTGGTATGATGAGACATCTTAAATAAGAACCTCAAATGGAAATACAAAAGATTTTAGATCTTACCAGGTTCAAGATGTCGGATCTGAATCTTGAGCTGAAATCCTGCAGGGCTGGTTTAGGAGCAAATTAGGGTTTTGCTTTTCCAGAGTTCTGTCCACCCAAATGCCTTGAAATTTGTCCCTAACTTCGATTTTGGGGAGGAGATCAATCCAGGCCTAGGCTCACTAAAAAATTCCTCTTCTGTAAAAAGCCCTAATTTTCGACCCCATTGACAGGTCCAAAACTAAAAAACCTCGGAATTGGATTATGTTTCAACAGAAAGATGCGCCCTAAGGAGGAGAGTTGTTCCACCTTAGTTTTGCTGAAAATATGTGGAGGAAGGTCCACAAACTAGGAATCCCTAGTTCCCGCAGCTGCACAGTGTCTTCTTCTCAGGTTAGCTCTCATACCATGTTAGTTTTTCAACATTAAGATAGCATTATGTTAGGATCTTTACTGAGAGAATAACAAGTACAACAATATAACATAAGCACATCACAAGAGACAAGAGACACAAAGAGTTTTTCTCAAGGAAACCATAAAGGAGAAAACCCCGCAACTTCCTCAGAGATAGAATCAGCGCCAAAACCAGTAAAAGCCCCAAAGCAGTAGTCTTCTTCTTCTGTCTAGTCCCAGTGTATTTACTTCCTCACTAATGCACGACACTTGAGTGAGTGAATGATGTGTTTTACAAGTGATAAATAGAGAGGCTCTCACTCTCTATTTATATTCTTCCATTCACTTGAAGTGCACTCAATCATGTCGGCCCAACTTAACAATTACTTACTAGAGCCTACATCTCTATGAGTGTATAATAACCCTAGTGCCCCGAAACTGTGGGGACTTTAACAATGACTTGACATGACTTGTTTACATTATTGATCCTTCCTGATCGGAACATCGGGGCATGACAACATGACTCAAATACATAATAGAAACATCCTGGAATAAACATCGGGTTACAATACATAAGATACATAGATAAATACATTCCGAATTTACATATACATCAACATGAAGAAGAGGAAAGGTCATTATCTAATGAAGCTAGGGTTCACACCAAACAGGATATACATACACATTCTGAAGAAGAGACAATGTCACTAGGTAGGAAAATGAAAGTCGACGAACTATATTCTATTACACATCAAGGGAAAGTTTAAAAAATGTTAGGAGAAATTGGAACAGCTTGGAGGCCCAAGACTAGGCCAAAGAACAAACTTAGATAAAATATGAAGAAGTTGTTAAACCCTAAACTAACTAAAAAGAATATTACAGTAATTGAAGACTCTTCATCTCAGGAAGAATTAGAAGACAATGAAGATCAAAATAAAAAAGGTTATGAAGGGTAAAAAGCAAATAGTTTCAGAAAATAAACCAGTTTTCACTGAAACCAAGATCTCAGAAATATTCAAGGAAGTTCGAAAGAAGATTATTTTAGACCAGTATCAAAATGATTTAAAGAGCTCTTGTGTAGAGAAAGGAGAGGGTGCTAAGCAATCAGTCCAAGGCAATATTAAATCCAATGAGTATTCAGAAACCCCTGTGACCTTGATAGAGAATATGGAAGAAGATGAAGAGATCTTCAGAAAGCTGAAAATCCCTTGGATGCCATAAGTAATGCATCCAATATCAGAAAGAAGGTGCATTGATTCTGGAAATGAAAATTTGCAGAGGAGTATAAAACAATACAAATATCATATTGAGTACCTAGATGAGACCAATGAAGGATTAGTGACTGCAAATAGAAGACTGAGGGAAGATTTGGAAGAGGTAAATAGTCATTATCAGGAATTAATTTCAGTTTCTAAAGAGGCTTTAAAAAGAAAGAGACAGACAGAGAGCCTGTTTACAAAACTAAAACAAACTATTCAAGAGCTGACAAAAAGAGTTGAAGATTTGGAAGCAGATCACCTGAAAGCAAGAAGGAAGACCCAAGTTTTAGAAGGAAATGTTCTTTTAGTAGAGGCAGGAAAGGACTTGTAAAAGTACTTTAAGAAAAGCAGTTATTAGTTAGTTTGTAAAAGTTATTTCATTTTTGTATAATGATAGTTTTATTGAACAATTCTATAGATGACCTAAACATAGTTTGTTCAGTTATGGAACTGTTTTTGAAAAAACAAGATAAATGTAAGTTCGGGAAAGGACCAAGGGTTCGATTTTTGTTGCAAGGGAAGGCTATCAAGCTATGGTTTATGAGCTAAGTGTAAAAACTCTTATGTATTTTTTATTACTGAATATGAAATATATGCAACTATAAGCCCTTTTTAGTCTATTGGTTGATTCCATTTCTGATTTGTCTAATCACTCTGTTGATATATTCATTTCTTGTTAAGGTTATTATTCATGAAGTGCTTGTTAACTGTGGATGGAATTTAATGCTGTGATTATTGTATCTGGTTTGTGTTTTATATGTTATGCATCTTAGTATTTAAATTGTGAATGATTTAGTGTTTGCTTTAGCCTTGTGAATTTTTTACCCCCTTTTTTACAAACTGTACAACCAAAACCCTAAAAAACCTATCTTGTTTTATTATGTTTTATGAGATTGTGTTGGCTTGTTCTTCTGTAGTCTGAGAACAATTTCTGGCACTGACACATTCCAAAGCCAACATTATTAGTTGTTAGCTGAGAATTCTCAATAGGCAGGCTGGTGGATCCTGACGATGTATACGAACTAGAATTATTGAATGAAATTTGATTGATCGTGACAATCTGATCCTCAAAAAGAGAAGAAAATGGCACAAAAAATGGAAGACGTGACTGCCTTTATAACATAAATCCAATTATGGCCTAGTAAAGATTGTATTCAAGGGGCACAACAACCACCTCAACCTTGATTGACACGGTCTTCGCTCCCAACTAGAATTGAAGAGATGGAAGGATACCATGTTGTTGAAATGAACGCACATCGAACATAGTCAACTTGGTCATAGATTTCAACAATGTGGGTTAGCCAATACCTTTCCAACAAGATAGAGACATCACAGAGGTCACAATGCATTAATCAAGGATGGTGTGTTTGACCGTGTTATCCAGACACTCCACATGGAATAATATAGCCATATGGTAAGTGAAGTGAGGCTAGACCTCGTCAGTTTCAAATCTAACTACCGTGGAAGGATTAGAATTAACCACCCTAAGAGAAGTCAACAATGCTCTCCTTTGCGAAGGACAAGCCTTAAGAACTTCAAAAGATGGCATCGCATAGGGAGTGTGACCCAAGTCCTCGACAATAGAATAATGTTGGGAAACTCGAGCATTAGGAATGTTCCCTGAGTTATTTAAGACTCCCTTAGGTATATAAGGTATTATTTTAGGCTTATCGATATGCAAAGGACTCTAAGGAGGTGCAGGCTCTTTACCCAAGTTGGGCTGTGAGGGACCATAAACTTTTACATGAGTCAAAACATTAACGAATGACATCATGTTGATACAACCATGGCCACCTTCTTCATTCGATGGGTTTTGATGCCCATCGAAAGTACTTCCAGTATCCACATTCCTCGAAACCATATGTTGATTATTCAGTAAAGGGTTAGTCAACATAGATGGGCTTTGTGCAATAAACTCAGAGGCATCTTCAATAAAAGGGAACAATTATGTGAGATGGTCTCCCCCACAAAGTTTGCAAGGGAATTTAACCTTCCTCTTAGGTTTATTTCCCCCCTATAATTATCACCATTCTTGTCATCATTATGGTTCTCCTTTCTATTCCCATCCATTTTATTATTTCTTCCCTTCTTTCTATTCCTTTCGGGTTGCTGGTTATCTTTCTGGTCCGATGAATGTACTGAGAGAACATCCTCTAATTAGGTGGGATTGGGTGAAGTTGTAGCTTGTACGGTCACAGACTGATTAATATACAAATTTTTCATTTGATTTGTATCCTGGTCTACAACTTTGGTACTCGCGGAGCCAACAATACCATCATCATGTGGCCTACATTTAAACTTAGGTTCAAAGTTTGACTGTGGTGCATCAGGGATAGTCTCATAAAGGAGCCCAGATTGAGCATAAATAAAGTCCAACTACTGATCTCTAAAGATAGCTTGCTCCTCATTCATTACTCCGGATGTTGAAACATCCTTCACGATATAAGGCAACAAATATATGGGGAATTATTCCAACAAAAACTCAAGTGGAATGGTGGCATTAATCAACCTCTTTTGTCTGTGCCACTCTTGAATATGATCAGATATGTGTGTGTATTTATCTTGTCAAAATGTCAACAAGAGCTCGGTGTCAGTATCATAACGTATTGATAGCTAAAAGTGGTTGATAAATTTCATGTCTAAGTCATTAAACATCTGGTATGTGCCCCCAAGAAACTCTATATACCATTTCACGGCAGGACACATGAGGGTGCATTGAAACAATCATAGACGAAAAATAATCATCATTCAATGAGTTTAAAGAGAACCAAAGGTGGAAAGTAGTCACATTCTCTCCATGGTCCTCACCACTCTTACCTTCAAACTTTGGGATGTCTGAAGGAATCTTAGGAGGAACAATTGAACACATTATATCATTGGTCAAATTCAAAAGGTCAGGAAAATTCAACGTAAACAAGAAAGGGAGACTAGGTTTTTCCATCTAGTTCCATACTTCTTGAAAATGTTGGTTCATATAAGGTTGATTGTGATAAATACAGTGGCCTTGGCCAGTCGGATAATCACCCCCTCATGCATGACCCCTAAAAGGATGCACGGGAATGTGATAATTCAGTATACCTTGAGAACTAGGTGTCACATAACCATAATTATAGGACTGATAAATAAGTTGGCCCCTTGAAATACAAAGAGGTATGTAACCTCCCAATGTAGCACCACATCCCAAAGTTCCATGCAGGACATGAGGAGGTTGTGTCATAAGAAAGGAGTTTGACAGAATAGGTGTGGTGGACGATGGGGCATAAGATGGGATGTAAGTTGCGCCTCCAACATTCAAATGTATATGATCACCTCCATAAGAGGGAACACCAATGTTAATACCGGGTGTAAATCCTCCCACAAATGGATTGAAAGGAGCGATATGACCACTCCCAAATCTATCAGCGAGAAAAGGGTCTGCCGTGCCCCCAAGCATAACACCAGGATTAACGACAAATGATAGTATCGGTAACATCTAGAATTCCAAAACTAAAAGGACCTATGTTGGAGGGAACATGATGAGTCTCACTACTCGACCTTCCCAAGGAATACCAGTGACAAGAAACTACAAAGTCTGATAGGTGGGGTCATGCATTATAGGAAGTACCAACCTTGTGAGGGTCAGTGTGAACCAGAGTCTGAGGTCTCAATACGACCACGTTCCCCATTCCATAGGGTGAAGAAGGAGGGAGATCTGGTATCTCATATGTAGTACTCATGGTGATAAAAATTTGTAAAATTTTTCCTAGAATAACTAGTATTCTTCTAAGGAGGAGGAGGAGATCCACAAGGCGAAATCCTTGCTAAACGTCGAGATCAATGCAACACCAAAATGTGATCCATGATGAATCTAGGAAAGTAAAAAGACTCAATAAATTATGATCCCTAAATCAAGCTAGCGTAAAAAGAGCACACCCCTAAGTAAATCTATGTTAAATGAAAACAAGTCAAGAGGGAGGATAAGTGAGCTCCCAAATGAAGCAGGTATGTTTCACCTAGGAGAGGCCTGAGACTCCCATAGACTACAAGTGGAGGTGTGTAACCAATTATAGTGGCCATCAACTTTAACGCATATAGAGGTTGTGTTTCCTGACCCCTACCTGACCAGGACATTGACATAATAACCTCTACAAGTACCCCTTGTGATACCTATGTAAGGAAACTAAGGTCACCTCAATATAACCAATTATAAGGTGGACAATCACAGGATAAATCTACCATATGGGAAAATAACAAAGCCCAAAGCTCGAAAGTACCAAAGGTACCTCAAAATCCCCTAGATACGAATAAGATCTTGGAATTATCTTTGATGCTCAACGAAAAATGGAAAGGGGCTATCCACCCCACAAACATCTGTGTTGCCTTGTGCTTAAATCCCGTGTAAGAGGAGCCTCCCGAGAACACCAATTATATCAAGGATTTCAATTCTCACCTGGACAGATACCTAATTGTTTTGTTTCATAGTGTTGGAAAAATTTACTCATGACACCCTATTCCAAGACTCTACAACCTATGCTTGCTAGTGCACCTATATCAAATAAAAAGTGTTTTCAATTTTAAGTTAAGCGATAATTTTAATGGTTGTGATTACTCAAGGGTAATGATCGTGCAACTAGCGATATTATGACTCAGCAGTGAAATAAATATGCACCCCTAAAAAACAATGTGAAGTGTAATTTGTCTTTAAATATGAAAAAGGGGTATGTCACTACATGAGATGCACAAATTACTTCTTCAAATGCCAATGTAATCATTCCTATATGAAAGTATGATCACTATTTCATTTAAGCAAACCTAATGCAAGTATTATTCCAATGCAAACGCATCATGCAAAACATGCCAAAAATAACCATATTTTTGTATTTGATTATAAGTGATATGAAAATGTAACAAATAAACCCTATAAACTCCCAAACCCTACAACAAGTATCAGACACAAGCTAAGAAAAATGTTGAGACCAAGAAGTCTAATGCACTAATAATAAAACAAAAAGGAGATAAATGAGAAGAAATTTTTTTAAAGAAAAGCAAAGAAAAAGACATCTCTAGTCAGCACATAAGCAATAAACTAGCACTACATGAACCCAAGAAGACTCAGCAACACTCACAATCCTCCCATAATATCCCCAACATCAAGATCTCAATCACAAAGATGGATGTACGCGACTGTTCACAGAAAACCCGGGTGTATACGTGATTGTAAGTACTACAACCTACACGTATATGAAACTATTACCTCCATGACCTGCGTAAATAAAGAGATAGGTGGTAAAAAGGTAGGTGAAGACTCAAATTACTTCAAAGGAATACCAATGAGCTAACACACTCCTGAATGCGACACAAAAACATAGAGAAGCATATATAAAATCAAGTACATTATGCACCCAAACCCTAACAAAAAGGAAAATCCCCAGTGGAGTCTCCAATTCTGTTACAGAGAAAACTTGCTATGGCTTGGGGTGGACCACAACAGACAGTATGACACCAGAAATTGATCCATTTCCAATATTCTAAGGATATAAACAAGTCTAACACTAAGGGATGAGAAGCATACCTTATTACGGACATTTGTAGAAGATCCCCATTGAGATTTCAATCACACTTGTACCTAAATTTCATCCTGAACAACAACGAAATACACAAACATAATATATATTAAGTGTTAGAGACTAATCTAACATATACAAATCCAATATATAATCAAAGAAACTACATCCATGGATACAAATATTCATAGTTACACATATAATGGACAAGAAATGGATATTTCTATTAATGTAAACATAGATACTAAAGACAACCTCTATCAACACCTATTGGAGGAGCTAGTTGGTAAGCCGAATTAGTCAATGAGCCGACTAATTAGAGATTAGGTCAGCCATATAAGGTTGTGTCGGTTGACCGAACTGACAGGTAGTTATATGTAACTATTTGTAAATCATGTATATTAGGCTGTTGATCTAGATGAGAACTTGGTTCAGTTCTGTGTTTGTATGGACCCTCATAATATAATATAATATGTTGTTCTACATCTATGTTCATGTCTCTTGTCTCTGTTATATCTGTATGCTTTAATATGTATTATTGTTAACCCTCTGTGATTTGTGAGATTACAACATTGGTTCCATTTTCGGTAGTACATATCTGAGATGACTATAAGCAGATGATATCATAATAGGAGATTAAGAATTGGTGGGAGCGTAAGATAGCAAATTATTTACAGAATTACGCAAGGAGAAACAGATGGATGACTGCTCAAGCTAAGGAGAGATTCTTCATTGAAAATCATGAGAAGTTCATAGAATCGGTACCCCGGCTTTTGAAAAAAATTCTGGATGAAAAATCCAGAAGCAACTAAGGACCAAGAGCAGCTAGAGAAACGGATTCAAGGAGGAAGAACAAACCTGTTGAAGTGGTTTGAAAAGATCACCGACGAATTCTGCAAGGAGCAAGATATAGAAGAAAGAACTTCAATGGAAATCATTCAGAAGAAATTATATACAGACCTTACTGAGTAGTTCTTGTGCTCTCTACCAACCCTGCTATTCGAATTCCTGATAAAAAAAAGAGTGAGTCATATTGTTGAAGCTCGTCCGTCACTGCACGAACTACCACCAAATTCTAGCTGGGCAGAGAAACAGAAAAAGTGGGAGAAATTTATTGTCGAAAGGGAGTGGGAATATTTCCTAAGCAAGTAAATAGAACTATCCGAGCTTTCTAAAGCGTTGGGTAGGCTATGGGGGGGTAGCTGGTCGTATGTCAGGGTAAAGTGAAGAGAATTCTAGTTGACTAAAAAGATATACCATCACCAACAATGAAAAGTCAACCTAAAAAAAAAATCGAACGGACAGTGACACACAAAGGTACGATGGATTTACAGAGAATAGAGAGAGAGAGAGAGAAGAGGCTGAAAAGAAAGGAATAAAGAAGAGAAAGGGCTATAGCACTAAAAAGAGGAATGAATACTAGGGTGACAGACCAAGAGAGAAATACGTCGGAGTCGGTTCATGGCCGACATGAAGAAGGCATGGAAGAAGAGGCATCACCCATGGAAGAAGACTTATGGATAGAGTAGTGTGACGCTCTCGAAATAGAATTTCCCTAGGAGATAAGACCTCTGTCTCCAACGAATCCAAGTACCAGGATGCAAGCCATTGTCAAAGAATACTTAAGACTGAGAGCTGGTGAGTTTGGTATATGGAGTCGACTAGACGATGAGGTAAATGATGATAATCATCTAGTGATCCATCGACCGGAGGAAGGAAACTAGGTCATGCTTCAGGTGTGCCCTTCCAACCGAATTATCAACTTACTTTACCTGACACATGTAGGAGCACCCCCCATGCCAAATACAGCTTTGGAGAATACAGAACAGTTGGACCTGTAAACAAATAATTGCATTTAGACATCAACAGGATAAGTCAACCCAAACCGACTGCTTGTTGGAGAAGAAATGACAAACAAAACAACCGATGGGAACGAAAGTTTAGTCAGCAACAAATCTGTACAAAGAAAAAAGAAAAACATCCCACTACCCCCCCCACCACCGCCACCTCCTGGAGGAGACAGCGACGGTGAGTCCGACATGTGTCACAGATTAGCACATATCCCTCTATACAAGGATGACAAAGATCCTAGACAACATTGGTTCGTCTGTGAGTCAACATGGGAGGAAAATCAGGTTACAACTGAATATTGATAGATGGCACAGTTCGTCAATGCCTTGAGGAAAAGAGGACTAACATGGTACATGAATTTTACTGAGAGAACCCCTCAAGCATCTAAAGAAGAAATGAAAGCACAATTCTTGTCGTTCTTTAAAACCCCAGATGCAAAACATCTGGCAGCTAAAAAGTTGAAAACAACATCGCAAAAGCCAGTAGAGTCTATCTGAGAGTACGGCAAATGTTGGAAATACCTCCTCAGCCAAATGGATTATGTAATTGATGAACAACTATTAATTCATTGATTCCTTGCAGGCCTATCATAGAAGATTCGGTGGCACATAAGCCTAGAAATGTTTAAAACATACGAAGATGCGCTTACTAAACCTCTGCAAGTGGAGATGGATGAATATTTCCCAGCATATCCCACGGATACTAGACTGGAAGAATAGTTAGAAATCATGCAAAAATCATTGAAAGAGATGAACCTTAAGAATCAGGATATCTGGTGCACAAAATGCTCAACGATCGGACACACAAAAGATAACTGTTGACAAGACATCAGCTGATAGGACGTTCAATTTGTTCAGACAAAGTGCTTCTGCGACATCTATCAAGAACATGGAGAACACACAATTAAGGATTTCCCATATAACATGAAAAATGACAAAGCATCTTGGTGTGCAATCTGTGAAGTAAACATTCACGCCACAGTTGACTACCACCTAAACTTAAAGAATCGAAAAAACTACCAAGAAGTCTACCAGACAAACACAGTTGCGTAGAACAACGATAACAACCAACGGAGCAATGCTACAAATGAACAGAATAATCAAAGGTATGAAGGTCGTCGATATGAGCGTCGGTTTGACAATCGTCATGGAGGGTATGGAGGTTGAGGTCGATTCTTTGGAAATCGTGACAACCAACCACGTCAGCCCATATAGTGTTTCACATGCTATAAATAAGGTCATTGATATGCAGACTGCCCATACAACGACAAAACCGATTTAAAATTTTTTGCTAACTGTGGAGTTGGGGATCACTCATTAGAGGATTGCTCTACTATGCTTGATAAAATCAATAAAAATAAACATTTTAATGTTTTGTCATGCATTCAAAAACATGATGTAATCAATACAAAGAATCTGCATATAGTAACCCAACAAGGGACAAAAATTGGGAGTGATAATCCATGCATAAGCAAAATACAAGAAAAAAATGATTATCCTAACCCAGCTAAACAAAAACAATTGTATAAAGATGCAACGAATATATTTAAAGAATTTTCTCAACAACAAGAAGTTGATGATAGTCGACGAAGCACAGTTAACGAATTAATACGTTTAGTACAAGATGATAAAGCGGTATCTCAATTCATTGACTTATTATATAATATGAAACACAACAATAATACAGAAAAACAAACAAAAAACATATGCAGTTTAAACCAGAAGGACAAAAGCACTGTCGACCCACTTGTCGACCTAGAAATTGAAGGATACCGTGTCTGACAAGTTGTGCTTGACTTCGGCTCACAAGTAAACATTATGACTCACGACACTTGGGTAGACCTCGACTATATGAGTCAGGAATATACCTGAAATTAGCCAACCAAGGTCTGATCGAACCTATAAGAGTTTGGAGAAATGTCGATATGACAATAAAAGGAATATCGACCAAAGTCGACTTTGAAATTATTGACCCTAAGGAAGGATCTAGTTTCTTCCCAACGTTAGTAGGTCGACCTTGGGGAAGAAAAATGAAAGCATCGATATATTTAGACAAAGAAAGGATAAAACTAAAAGGGAATGGATAAAATTCATAGTACCTATCCATCCATCCCAAGGAGAACCTTGGATAGAACCTATTGATGAAGAAGTAGACATCCGACAATTATATCAAATACAAAATAATGAAGACTACACAAAACCTAATGTCTATGGTGAACTTCACTTAGGAAATCAAGATTTAGTAGGATACAAATTAGATGCAGAATTATATGATAGGGAAGTCGAAAACTACGAAACACAAGAAAGAGGTTGATGGACCATTCAAACAGTAGAGAAGAAACCAGTCCAACAATGTTTCTTGGTTTCCATCATCCCAAAAATATTTGAAAATAAAAGCAGGGAATACCCTACCCTAAAACCAACAAACGTAAGTATCAAACAAATCCCATGATACAAAGAAAGAGAATCACTAGTTATGCATATAGAACAAGTATCCAAAAACATTGGTGAACATGGCCAACTACAAAGCTTAGTAGAAACCTTCATAGGCAAGCTGCTAGATGGTGGGATACCCATCAATCAAGATTGCAGACATGGACAACAACTTTGACTTACTTTGTAGAAATATTCAGAGGAAAAAGAATAACCAATCAAGCCCAAATACCTATGTTCATCCAAGGGCAGGACCCAGAAGAGCACATAAGAACATGCAAAAAAGAGTGGAAAAGACTCAGGTATAAGGATGAATGTACATGGCCACACCTGTTTCCATCGACGCTATCTGACTTACCTAACAAATGGTACAAAATGGAAGAAGGACGTGGTGAAAAATTCTCATGGCATGAACTTAGAGAGAACTTTATCAAAGACTTCAACTTTATACCAAAAGACAAAAAGTTAGTCGAAACTGCAAAACAAATCAAGGCGTTTATAAAACCGATCGGGAACAATACCCTAACACAAAATTATGACCGACCGAAAATAACATGCAATAACATACAAATCAAGACAACACCATAGTCAATAAGACTACAAATGGAAAATGAAAATCCAGAAGGGAAAAGATTTCAATGGAAATCATACCATGCAGAAACAACAAAACCAATTCGCATAGTACTCAAAGTTGAGACAGCCGACAAAGACGATACCGATCGAATGACTGCAACAGACTTTCCTGCTACATTTTCACAGTTTAAAGAAAGGAGCTGACCAATAAATGAAGCTAAAGCACCAGAATGGTTAGATGCTAAAGTGAAAACTAAATTATTCGACATCTCAAATGATGATCGACCAAAAATGGCAAAAATTGGAGACTACTGGAGTGAAGAAAAAAAAACTGAAATAGTAAACTTACTAAAAGAATTCCAGGATGTATTTGCTAGAGAATACAAAGATCTTAAAGGTCTATTCCATGAAATGGGTGAAATGAAGATCGACATCAAACCTGATGTCCAACCTGTAAAGAAGAGGCCATATAAATTAGCCCATAAATACGAAGATATAGTCAAGAAAAAGATTGATAATATGCTTGCAGCAGGAATTATCTACCCTATTGACCAATCAGAATGGGAAATCCCAATGGTCGTTCAACCAAAGAAACACGACCTGACAAAGCTAAGGATCTGTGTCGACTTCAGAGAATTAAACAAAGTCACATTAACAGACCCATTTCCAACACCTTATGTAGATGAAATCTTAAATGAAGTCGCAGGACATGAATGCTACTCATTTACATACGGATTCTCAAGTTATAACCAAGTACCAATAGCCAAAGAAGAACAGAAAAAGACAACATTCGTATGTGAATTTGGTTCATTTGCTTACAGAGTTATGCCTTTTGGACTAAAGAATGCACCTGCGGTATTCTCAAGAATTATGGTCAAAACATTTCAAGAATATATTTACAAAACAATGGAAGTATATTTCGATGATTGGACAATATACTCTATGCTGAAAGATCACTGCAAATGGCTAAGGCTCATGTTGGAACGATGCCGACAAATCCAGCTATCTCTGAACATAAGGAAATGCATATTTCTAGCCCCTATAGGGATACTATTAGGACACATTGTCTGCAAAGAAGGCATCAAGGTCGAATTTGCAAAAATAAAAATTATCCTCGACTTAAAACCACCAGTGAACCCAAAACAAGTCAGGGTACTACGTGGTCATACATGATATTACAGGAAATTCATAAGATACTATTAAAATATGACCTATCCATTGGAAGAACTATTAAGAGAAGATCAGGAGTTCTACTGGATAGAGGAATGCAACATATCATTTGAAACACTAAAAAGGAAGTTAGTTGAAGCACCCATTCTAAGGTTCCCGAATTGGTTGACCAAATTCCATGTACACATCGATGCATCGGGACTAGCAATAGGAGCAATCTTAACTCAACCAGGGGACGACGGAATGGACTACCCCATAGTTTACAGTAGTAGAAAACTAAATAAAGCAGAAAGAAACTATTCGACAATAGAGAGAGAAGCCTTAGGAATGGTCTTTGCACTACAGAAGTATCGCCATTACCTACTAGCCAACCCTTTCAATTTTTATGCCGACCACCAAGCATTAAAATACCTTGTAAATAAACCCTTACACCATGGAAGAATCTGTCGATGGCTACTTCTATTCCAAGAATTTGAATTTGAAGTCATTATCAAACCAGGAAAATTAAATGTCGGACCCAACCACTTATCACGAATCGACATAGGAGAGGAACCGACAGGAGTTGAAGATCACCTGCCAAATGCACATTTATTTCAAATAGAAGCAGTCCCAGTAGAATTAGAAGAAATAGCTCAATTCTTAGAAAATGGACAAGTGCCAGAGGGCATGACCATGAAAAAGAAACAAATCTTAGCCATGAAAGTTGCACCATATAGCCTAATAAATGGATTTTTATATAAAATGGGCCTCAACAACATCCTCAGAATAGAACATGAAAGAGATAATATCATGTATGAAGCACACTATGGACCGGTGGGAGGACATTTTCAAGCAGGCACAACTGCCAAGAAAATCCAACAGTCAGGGCTATGGTGGCTGACACTATACAAATACTATAAAAATTTTATGAGCCAATGCGACAGATGTCAACGACTGGGTCGACCTCTTCCTAGTATAGAAATTCCCTTGATATCAGTAAAACCAAGTTTGACATTTTAAATATGTGACATCGACTTCGTAGGACCATTCCCCATACCAACAAAAAGAACAGGTGCAAGGTACATAATAACTGCAGTAGAATATGTAACCAAGTGGGTAGAAGCAGAACCAGTCAACATATGTTCCAGTGAGATAGCTGCTTGATTTATCTATGAAAATATAATTACCAGATTTGGATGCCCAATAACCCTAATCAATGACCAAGGTTCACTCTTTATTAATAAAACCATCAAAGCACCAACAGACCATTTCAAAATTGACCATCGATGTAGTACAGCTTATCACCCCCAGTCAAATGGAGCAATCGAGGCATTTAATAAAACATTAACAAAGGGCCTAACTAAAATCTGTAATACCGACAAGGATGATTGGGACGAAAAGATACCTGTAGTACTATGGGCTTACATAACATCATACAAGCGTTCGACTGACCAAATACCGTTTTGACTAGTCTATGGACAAGAAGCAGTTGTTCCACTACATTTTCGACAGCAAACACCTATCATAGCAAATATTTTACATGTCGATGTCGAACAAGGAAGTAAGGGCCAATTGATGCAATTAAGCAAGCTAGAAGAACACCGACTGATTGCTCTACAACAGCAGGAAATCCAAAAACAATAGCAGAAGGCTTGGCATGATCGCAATATCAAAAACAAATTTGTCGGTAGGAGATATCGCCTTAATATACAACAGTCGAGTAAAAGGAAAACCCAAAAAGTTACACAGAGAATGGATGGGACCCTACATTGTCGAAGAGATTCATGCCAACGGATCAGTCTGACTAAGGACATTACAAGGCATAGTATTTCAGAAACTTGTTAATGGTGCCCGACTAAAACAGTACAAAAATTAAAACAAGTTCAAAAAAAAACATAACGACCATAAATGTCAGGAAAACAACTATAAAAATATAAAAAGATTAAAAACAACAAAACAAAACCAACACCCATAACCCAAGATGACAGGAAACCAATGCTTCTACAGTCGACATGAAACCTATCGACATACCACCATTGACTGCTCACATGATCGACATCGACCAATGACCCTGAAGGTCAAATCACGCCTTCATGACTATGGTCAGAAGGAGGGCCAAAAGAAAATCACCATTAACGCAAAAACCAGAGATCGCGCTGGAACCTCACTTCCACCATTAATACACCCTTCGACAGAAACGTCAACCGCTCCACCTATAAATATACGACGAAAAAAGGATCATTTGCAATATTTTGAAGATATAGAGTAATTCAGCAATCAGAAAAGTGAGAACTGAGAATCTACAAGAAAAATCGACCAAGAAACTGACAAGATGGCACCAAAACAAACCAGATACGTAGCTGCACAGACAAAGGAACTGCAATCTGCTGAAACCCCATTGATGAGAAGGTTAAGAAACATAAAAAATGCCAAGGTACAAGAAACCTCACGGGAAAAAGCATGGGCCAAAATCAAGGAATGGGATTATGTCAATAAGAAACTGACACAAGCAATAGAGAAGATAAACCATAGCTCCATTATGAACTACATGAACACACTATTCATGGCGAGTTTTGGAGGAACGAAGGAAACAACAGTAAAATTCATTATTAGCCGGTACCAAAATGGGAAATTTTACTTCGACAGAAAAGTCGAAATCTCTGGAGAAGTCATATAAAAAATGACTGGTCTCTCCAACCAAGGTGACCCAGTCCCTATCGGTATAAAAGAACGACTGGTAGAACATTAAACTGGAACGCCCTCTGGGAAGAATTCAAAAGGGCTAATGATCATCTAGATACAAACCCGAATGCCACAAATCGTGGCCAAAATTATAGCAACATGGATCACACCTACAGGTCGAGGGAGCGACCTAAAGCTGGATATGCTAGAGGCAGTAGACATAATAGTGGAAACAGGAAAAGTATACAAATGGGCTCAGTATGTCGCTGACATGCTCAAGACTATCTGTTACAAATGCCAGGAGTCAGGTGGTATTTTAAGGTTTTCGTCTCTAATAATCTAGATAGTGATGTACCACTTGTGCCCAGTCGGGGACAAGTAGTTTCAAGAGGCAACAAAATTCCACATGTGGAGGTTTAATCTGTTTGCACATATTGGAACACTAAAAGAACTAGCAAATGGAAAGGTACTGTTGGAAAACTGGCTCCAACACCTGAAAATCCAGACGACCAGATGGAGGGTGCCTAATAACATCCAATGAAGTCTGCTGAAAATAGCACACATCCAACTCAAACTTGACCACACCGCGGTTTGGTATATGCAGGGTACAAAAGCAAAATCAAAGCCTCTCGACTATTACCCAATAGTCGAATATATCTTCCGTGAACTAGCTCGACAATCCAACACAAAGATGTCGATACCAGCAAAGGCCAAGGAAGGAAACCTAGCAATTGAAGAACCACTGACAAACCAAGAGAAGGAAGAATACTATGAAATTTAGCTACACATCAGAACCTTTGTGTTGGAAGAAACACCAGAAGAGGACACTAATAGATTACAAATAACAATCATACCACCAATAACCCAAAGGGGAAGTATGCCGACAAAGCAGTAGGTAACCAAACCAGCTGAAGAAAGTATTAACCTAGTTTAATAGCAGGAGGGAGGGAAAGAACTAGAGGAAGACATTGGGCCCAACAATCCTGAATATGCCATAACCAAAGACAAAATTGAAAAGATTGCAAAAGAAATAGCATCCGCAAGAAAAAATGCAATAGAAACAAAAGGGAAGGGGATGCGCAAGATGATCCTTTCAGAATCAGAAGATGAAGAGGAACTAGAAATTACTACTGCCATTGACATCATAGAAGACATTGTAGTGAACAAAGTTTCGGTTGAAACATAGTTCAAATGCTTTGTCGAGTCAGGAGCACAACATGGTCGGCCAAAAAAGGTAAAAAGCACAAACACTTCAACTGCTGAAAATGTTGTCGATTTAGTTTCTACACCTCCACCCCCATCTCCGACCCAAATCACATAGAAATAAATTCCACAGCCACCCACTATAAGCCCAGTTGACATATGCAAAAATGCTATGCCAGAAACCTTGAAAGAGAGGTTCGACCAGGATAGTGATTTCCAAGCATACATTGAGAAATTGCCTAAATTACTCACCTCTGTCCAGAAGATCATCACCAGATGTCCTCTGATCAAAGTTAGTGGATCAAGGTAGCTCATTCCTTCATAACCTGGACAAATACCCCAGAATCCAAGGTCTGTGGGAATTATAAAATCAACATTTATGAGGAACCTCGACAAGACAGCTCAAGTTGTCACAAGTCGAACCTCATCCTTTATACCTGTCGACATCCCACCCCTTCCATTAGCCAATGAACCAACAAGAGATGTAGAAGAAGAAATCCTAGAAGAAATAAACTGGGTAATCGACAACTTATTCTCTAATGACCCAGAGGATTCACCACCATAAGTTGAGGACCCGACACCAAGTGACCATATCCCTACCACACCAATTACACCCGACCATTCACCATCTCCACCACCACTTCCCAATCCAGAGTCTGCACTTGAGCCATTTGCACCTGAACCACCTACACCTGAACGACCTTTATCTGAACCAAGCACACCTAAAACATTTGTACCCGAACCCTCTGTCCAAAATCCCCCAGATACACATCTTGTTGTAGAGCTAAGCCAAGATATCCAACTAGAAGCTACACCGATCGTTGCAGATCAGCAACCAGAAAACCCAACACAAGAAAATCAACCACAGGGGAGTCTAACCCTTGTAGATGCACAAGCACAACAACAAGCAGAACAGCATAAACATAAGAGGAAGAGAGACAGAAAGAAGAAGGACCACCAAAAAGAGTCACAATAGACAATGGTCCACATTAGCCAACTTGGGTCGACCACTGCAGTCGACGCAACAAAGATGAAGGACGGAGAGTTGGGATAACTCTTAGAAACTTTGGACATTGAAACAAAAACAAGAAGCTAGACTAGACGCAAGGAGCTCGATGACATTGAGAAGGAACAAGTCGAATTCCTGTTAAAATGCAGAAACCTAACACAATCTGTAATACCAGGACCGATGGACACTGACACCGACAAGTTGCTTGAAAAGGCATATCAACTGTTTGAGAGTGTGGTGTCGGCCCTACAAGTACAGATGCAAAATACAAAGGAAGAACAAAAAGAAGAGACATCTAGATTACTGATGCAGAGTACATGGCCTTCTCAGAAGCTTACAAAGTGCTACAAGGCCACATGGAAGAGTTTGTCATTACAGAAGGGGTACTTCGGGACTGGCCTACTTATTACGGGCAAGTCTTTTAGCAGACCCGGCAGACTCGACAAAAAATTCAAGCATTGGAAAAGAGAAAGAGCACTGAGAAGCACAATACAAGATCAAATCGTGCTAGAGAAATCCAAACTACAGAGACTCGAGAGACAAGCACACCAGTGGGTGCAGCAGGCACTCTCAATCTTGGAGAAATTAGTCACCTTCTACCCATAGATGAAAAGACTGCTGGAAATAGCAGAAGAAAAAGACTAGTTCATGGGACCTGACAAGGAAAGAATAGCAAAGCTTTCCATTTAGGAGAAGATGTCGACTTTATCAAGCATTACAGCACTAACCATCGACATCTAGAAAGTACTTCAAAGTTGGACAGAATTCCAACATCAACTGGTTGTTATAGCAGAAGCAATCATCGAAGTATGTATACAGAAGTGACCAACCATCCGACTTCATTTCCCATGAAAGACAAACAAGAAAATAACTATCTTAGACAGTAAAATATTTTGAGTACCTCCCCTGTTTCTTCTGGACAAAGAAAGATTTTGTTCCTTGGGGAGATGTTGGAGGAGCTAGTCGATAAGCCGACTAATTCGATTAGCCAACTAATTAGAGATTAGGTCAGCCGTATAAGGTCGTGTCGGTTGACCGAACCGACAGGTATTTATATGTAACTGTTTGTAAATTATATATATTAGGCTATTCAGCCAGATGAGAACTTGGTTTAGTTCTGTGTTTGTATGGACCCTCATAATATAATATAATCTATTGTTCTACATCTATGTTCTTGTCTCTTATATTTGTTATGTCTGTTTGCTTTAATATGTATTATTGGTAACCCTCTGTGATCCGTGAGATTAAAGCAACACCTCATCTAAATCGATAAACCGATTCTCCACCTAGGTGTCCACCACTTGAATCCTCCATATCAATGGAATCTCACAAGACAAAGGTAAGCTTGGAAAATAGCACTAATGGTTGCTGCAAGGACAAAGGGGTGCAGAAATAAGTATGCAAGAATGGAACACAAATCCACTATAATTTATTTTCTCTCACAAGTCCTCTCTCTTCAATGCTTCCAAGTAGCTCAATATATAACCCCTCAATGAGAAGTGGGGTCGATTCATAGCGTTTCTAGGCATATGGAAGGTCAAGAGTCAAGTTATTTGTCACTTGATGAGTAAAAACTCCAAATATTTATTTTTGAGCATATTTCCCGATGTACATGGGTCATAATGAAGCAAGTTGTGTGTACACGTGAGCAGTAGGCTGGCGACCCATGTATACCCATAAATATGACTTTTTAAGGGTTTTTTCTGGAGCATCAAAGTAATACTGAGAAAAAAGGGGCACAAAGAGTCTGCATAGGGACATGGATAAGGTATAAAAACATGATCTACCAACTGTGGAAAATCCACCTATAACTACCATACCTATTAGGGAATCATTTTTGCATCAAGACTGATCACCAGAGTCTAAAGTATTTCTTGGAACAACAGGTCTCATCCCAAACACAACAGAAATAGGTTAGCAAACTCATGGATTATGAATATGATATCACTTACAATATGGGTAAGGAAAATATTTTGGCGGATGCTCTTTCTCTCACATTTGATGAACACATTTCTCTTTCAGTTATTTCTATGCATATTCCAAATTGGTTGCAATCTATTCAATAAGGTTATGTCAATGACTCTTCATTATCTGAAATCATCCAACAATTAGCCAATAATCCTTTGGTTATACTGCATTACTCTTGGGATGGTTATTCTTTGAGACACAAGGGTCGTCTGGTGTTTCCCTAGAGAATAGATATTCAACAAGATGTCTTCTATGACCTCCATGCTTCTCCATCAGTAGGGCACTCTTCGTCTACAACCTTACAAGAAATATTCCCTAAAACTCAAAGGGTGTCATAAGTTGGCTTCAAATTGCTATGGTGCATATAAATTTCTTCAGAATATTCGGTCCATTACTTATAAATTGGAACTTCCTCCTTCTTCTCACGTTCACCCGATATTTCATGTCTCTTGTCTTAAGAAAGTTATTGACACCAACATTAGAGCACAAACTGTTTTAGCAGAACTGGATAATGAAGGATCCATCATTTTGGACCTAAATGCCATCCTTAATAGGAGCACTAGTCATGTTTGTTCTTGATCCATCACAGAGGTATTAATTCAGTGGCATGGAATGCAACCAGAAGATGCTACATGGGAACTACTCTTTTAAATTCAACAATAGTTTTCAAATCTAAATCTTTGAGGACAAATATTTTTTAAAAGGGAGGGGATGTTAGGAACCCATGTCAACCCTTCTCTTTACCTCGTTAGTATATTGTCACATCCCCTCCCATATACTAGAGAGAGAATGCGGCCAAGGTGTTGCGATCTAATCCGGGAAATCTAGCCCCATGAACGTAAAATAAAAACGCATTGAAATAAAACATACACAGATGCATAACAGTTGCAATTATACAATGGAATAAATTCAACACATTAGACATGTTCATCATATTTCATTAACAAAATAAAAATGCAGAGATAAAATAGACAAGAATACTTATCTTGAAAGAAGCTTGTCCTGTAACCAACTACGTCGTTGCAACATTCCACCCAACCATAGGCCAGTGTGCTCATCAATCTCTCAGCAGCACTGCCACCCTTGAGCTGGGCACGATTCCCACAAGGAATAAGGGAACACCAGCAAACTCACACATAGCCAAGGATTTATCAAGATTCAGCCAACACAGTTGGTTTTATCAGGCTACAAAGGAGCTAGAAAGGTTGACTGCTAAGCTAGTGAGCTCTACCACAAAGCTATGGACACCTGCACTAGATCTAGCCTGGCTTCTAAAACATCTACACACCCAACACTAGGAAGCATCTCCTTCTCTACTACACAATCCATCAGGCTATGCTTTCCCTTCCAGTGATATTCAGGGTGTGCAAAGAGGAAAACCAACCCCCTAAATATATCTGTGAGGTTCCTTCCCACACCAAGTTTTTCAAGATACCCAGACCTCATTTCCACTCCCAAGTCAGTTCAGACCAAAGTCAAGGGTGCACACACAACAAAATGCAAGATCTAGGTTTGAGGAAAAACATTTTTCAACAAAAAACGAAAACGACAAATGAGTAAAATAGCCCCCTGATAGAAATTTGATTTCAGAATCGTTATATGGCTTCACGTGGGCAAAAACGACTCCCTTAGTCCCTAAATTCATGGCTCTATCCCCCATTGGTTGTGCAACACTGAAAACACAAAATTCCCCAACCGTGGAGATGTGGAAACAACACAAAAAACACCTAGGAGTGATCCCAGCTACTGAACATTAACAGAAACACTTCCCATCCATGGGAAAAATGAATAACACTGCAAAAAACATGAATGCGGAATGCCAGGAGCTCCAAAAAACGTGGGGAAGTCAACAATGTGAATGCATGAAGGAATGGGCAACATTTTTGGGCAATAACTTGCCCCATAAGTCAAAAATCGTTTTCCCAAAAATGGGTGCTTCCCCAAATTCGAATTTGGACTACCATACCTTGCACATCCCATGCAATAACTAACTCAACCAATTTCTGGCAAAATGAAATGATTGGGCACAAGAGACAAAATGGGTAGTTGACAACTTAATGGGTTCTCCCTTTGACATTTGGCTTTTCCCCATTGGCCCAAAGGTTTCAATATTCCCGCCCCCTTATCCTTAGGAAATCATGCCCGTGTCTCTTTTAAAGTTGCATTCACATAGCTGGTTTTGGATATTTAATTATTTGCATATTTACATGATGTCCAAAATTATAATGTGCCGGCTAGCACAAAATACCATCGGCATCGATATTAATCAGCGAAACGTAAAATGATAAATTAATGGTGGGGATTTTGCCTTTAGCTCCACACCATGATTAATTGCAATATTTACATCATATACATTTAATGCAAACTGGGTAACTGAGGTGTTACATATATTGTTGTTGGATGGATATGCTTTGTAAGTCATCCCGTGAGTATATTGTATTATCCCATATTCATGGGGAGTAATAGTTGTTTAGATTAGAATTATTATATAAGTACTTGTTGAGGCCAATGAAGGCATCCACGAGTTATTTGTATTGATCATTCTCAAAGGAGGTTTCCCCCTCGAAGTGGCCTATGATCAATAAATTCCTTTTGTGTTCTGTTATTTGTGTTATATCGTGCATTTTCATTATTTATTGCGAAAGGTTTCCCACAAATGGATGGACAAATGGAAATATTTGGATCTCTCCTAAAATTCACTCCCTCATAAAGATAGCCATCGATCACAATGATCAGTTACTCCCACCAAAAAAAAAAAATCATCCTCATAGGGAGTAATTGCTTGACCTCCTCTTAGCCTTAGCATAAGGGTTGCCTAGCCCATTAGAGCATAGATGGATCTCTCAATTCTCTTTGTTCCACATAAGTCCTCGAACTTATGGAAGGAAGTCGTTAAAATAAAAAAGAGCATAGAATGATCGTATATCCAAAATTCTTCATTTTTTTGGTCTTACAACCTATCAATTGGCTCTTCATGTTGCTTAGTATTGCAATGCTCCAATTATATATTGTGGATCTCCCGCTCTCAAGTGCATAGAAAATTTATGGATGGCATGCTTGGTGTAATGAAGTTGGTCCCATCACATGTCCTATGGATGGCATGCTTATGCTAATTTTCAAGCTTAAATATTCGATATCTTTGATTAGGACTTGAGTTCCCACCTTTTGAGTTCTTATGTTGCAATACATTGCAACATATTCGTCCACAATCATGCCACCTATTGATGTTCCTTTAAAGTTCATAATATCTACTCTTTGGGATAATCCCATCAAGAAGTAGATGTATTCGATCTCTATCTTGAGTGGTTTTCTATATAGGATGAATGCATCTGCATTTGGTTCTCAATATCGCAAAAAGGAGTTGAAGTATGTGCTTTTGAGATCTCATACTACAGGCTTCAAATACCCTCTTTAAGTCACAAATTATTAGTGATTTTGGGTCTTTAAGGACATCATTTTTTATATGTTCACGTTCTTGTTTCTTTCATTCAATCACCATTGTCCATGAGAACATAAAAAAATTGAGTCAATTTTTTGCAAAAAAAAAAAAAAACATTCCCGACTTCATACACATCTTAACAGTTGCATCATGTGCATATATATGTAGCCTATAATGGACTAGGGCACATATTAGGGACCTCATATGCACCTCGCATGATTAATGGACGTTGTGTATGACCCCATTTTTAAGTATATGTTTTCAAACCTTCAAAAAAAATTTAAAACATTTTAAACTTAAATGGATGAAATGAAAAGTAAGGATGAGAGAAACTACCTAGTGATTGTGATGCTTGATTTTGTATCTCCTAACTCACATAATCACTCCTTCAATATTCAAGTGGTTATCCCTCAAATTTGCCTATATTCTCAAATCACAAATTAAGTAGTAAAATGGCAAAAAATTACTATTTATACTTTTTCCCAGACCCACTTCTCTATAGTTGAGTGCTTTTTTTCATTGTTGGGATTTAATTCACTTGGCATTTTTAAGGTTTTTGGATGCAGTTATTTGCATGATGTTGACTAAATAATCAAGTTCATTCTTTGATATTATGAAGGACATGTATGATTGGTTCTTATTAGCATATAGGTTAGGGTCGTTTCCAAGATGTATTTTGCATGATCTTTATCTTCGTCATTATGCCACTAAGGTCCTTTTGTGGAGTTCTGACATTATCCATCTTTTGATCTTTATCACAATTTTCACATTAGATCTTTCCATTTTCATGGGTACCATAGTTTGGTCCTCCTTCCATTAGTATAGTATGTTTCTTTTGTTGTGTTAGGATCAAGAACCTCCTTTGTAGTTTCGATTGACCTATGTTGAAGGCTCATTTATCTTCCTATTTTGATGGCCATTCCTTATAAGGGGTGTTGGGATCTAAATATGTCATATTTTATACTATAAAAAGGCTCCATTCACTAGCCATAATATTTCACTTTTAATGCATTTTAGCACCATTATTCCATCACTTACCACTAAATACATCCATCCTACCTTATGGTTAATTCTTACTGTTTTCTTTTATTTTTAATGATTAAATATGTTTTATCATGATTTTATCAATAATGGTTTAATAACATGCTTATGTTATTAAGCAACATAATCTTGCACTGGAATATTCGACCTTCATGTACCACATTGGCAATCAAACTCATATTTTTAGGATTCCTGCACCGGCGGTTCCTGCACCAAAATTCAAGATTCCTGCACTAGGGTTCGTATTCTTGCACCCTAATCCATATTTTTAGGGAGTCACATTTCCAAATGTCAAATGGTTTAGCTATGATTGGGGAGTTTTTTTGGAAGTCAATTCTCACCTTTCATGTATAAATAGAGGTTGAAGGACTCCTCAGATGAAAAAAGGACCCATTGTAAAAGTTGGGTACTATCATTGTAAGCTAATTTTTTAATCTGAATGGAGAGCTGATTATTGTTGCTAATATCCTGAGTAAATTTCCAGTTTGATTGAGCTTTCTAGGAAGCATTATCTAGATTGGGAAAGGCCCCTCAATCCCAGGTAATATTTGCTCTTAAATTTCTTAGATAGTTTTCATAATGGTGTGTTGATTCATTTACTTCTCATATTTGATTTAAATTTCCATCTAACTATTTTATTTGTGTATTTTCGGATCTGTATTTTTTTTATGTAAAGATCAATCCTTTGGAAAAGAGCACCCATATTCCTCTCTTTCTTTGTGATCTACATCTTTTCTTGTTCTTCAATTTCTTACCATTCTACAAGACTTCCACATTCCTTCTCTGCAATTTTCCAACACATATTTATTCCCGCACTATCACTTTCATTCATGCATTGTATTCTGGCATTGCGTGTTTGTGCATTATGTATTTCATCTCTGGAATTCATTCCCACACTATAATATGTTCATGTATTGCACTCTTGCACACTTTCCTACACTCGACACCCATTCCATCACTTTATAACCTAGATCTGCAATTGTTCCTAGCTTCCATTCACCCATTGAAACAATGTAAATCTTCCCAAATCATTTGTAATATAACGATGTTCACACATAACTAAATAAAGAGTTAGTTTTCATCCATTCCAAAAGAAACTTAAAGTGAAAGAAGTCTCCGCTGTAATGCCCCGGTTTTGACCCCATTGCATTAAATGTATATGATGTATATATTGTAATGATCATGGTGTGGATCCAAAGGCCAAGGCCCCACCATTGATCGGTTATGTTATGTTTTGGGATTTAAATTGTCACCAACGGTATGTCGGGGCATGCGGCATGAATTATGTTGGTCATCATGTAAATGTGCATCTATAATTAATTAAATAAACACAACCAGCTACGGTCGCGGCAACTAAATCGAAAGGGGCATGATTTTTCCAAGGATAAGGATGTGGGGGGGGATTTGTCAAACCTTGAGCCAAAAGGGGAAAAACCCATGTGTTATCTTCCTTTTTATTATTATCCCAACCACCTTTAATTAATAATTTCTACTGGTAGCTGAGGGAAGTTATGACAGTTAATTGTTTTGGGAGTGGGGTGGCAGGACTGTCAGTCCATGCCTCCACGCACACTCCACCCATAGTTGACTTCTGAATGGAAAGGGAAAAACGACCATCAATCCCTCATGCAGGAAATTTCCTCTCTCACCCACGATTTTGTATGATCCTCCTCATGCACAAGCTCTGGTTGGTTTTGGTCTCACGTAGACAATTTCTCTTAGCTCCACGAGTTTGCAAAAACACCCACACATTGCAATTTCGCGTCCTGGCTGTTGATTGTTCATCCATGGACAAAAACGGAGTTGTTTTCTCCTCACGCAGGGCCTCCAATGTTATGCAATCTCACGCAGAGGGATTCTTCCCCCATTTTTCCTCTCACGCACAGGAATTTCTGGGTTTTCCCATGTTGTTCTTTTCCCAGCGAAATCGTGGGTGCTGTGGCTATCGAAAGTCGGTATTTTTCCCCTTCCTATGCGTGGTATTTATGTGTTTTCTCCGTGATTTTGTTGCCCAGGACGGGATGTATCCCCCACGTCTTTGGTAATGTGTATGCTGATGCCTTTTGGAGCTGTGGTGTTTTCCCCCTATTGTAGTTTTGTTTGTTGTTGTGCTTTTGGGGCTGTGTAAATCATTTTCCCTGTTTAAGCTGTAACTGCTAATTGGTTTCCTGAGTGCAATGGTTGGTATTCAGACTGTGAGAGGGGCAGAGATGTTGGCTTAGATTGCTTGATAAACCTGGTGGCTGGAAACCACACAAACAGAGCTAGAGGGCTGGCCTTCTTCTCCATCACCCTTGAATAGCACTGGAAGGGAACGTAGGGCCTAAGGGACTGTGTAGCAGAGAAGGGACTGATTCCTTGTGTTGGGTGTGGATGGGTGTTTTAGAGGTCAGGCTAGTTCTGGTGTAGGTGTTCTTGGCTCTACAATGAGCTCACCAGCTTAGCAATTTGCCATCTCCAGCTCCTTAATGGCCTGATAAACCCAACTCTGTTGGCTTGGCTATGTGTTTTGGATATCCTTGGCTACATGTAAGCCTGCTAGTTCTCTTATTCCTTGGAGAATCATGCCCAGCTCGGGGGTGGTAGCGCTGCTGAGAGATTAAGGAGCACGCTGGCCTATGGTTGGGTGGAACGTTGCAGCGACATAGCTGGTTGCGGAAGGAGTTCTTCATAAGATAAGTGCTCTATCCATTTTACTTCTGCAACTGTAAATTCTGTTAATGAAAATGATGAACGTGTTTAATGAATGCTTGCTCAAACGTATGATGTTTCCGCCATGTATGTTAAATGAATGCATTTGTGTGTGTTATACAATGGCATTTGGGCATGTTTTACCATAATGCATTCCTAGCAGTATTCTGTTTAGCAATTTTTATGTTTGTATGTGTTCATGGGCTCTTAGACACGTGGTTAACCCCATGGTGATCGTGTCCTCTTCGCCGGTCGGAGGCATGGGGACGTGACATCCGCCATTATTCTGAATACATTCTATGAGGCAAAAACAAATTTTCACACTAGTTTAGAGGATAATCATCCCAATTGCAGATTCATGTTTGCTCTTCCTTTACATTACCATTTCCAAGTTATGCCTTCATTTTATCTATTATTATTTTACATGTCAAATTTTTATATGTATATACTTATGTGTTCTAGTTGGGTGTGAAACTTTATCAAGGTTCTTGTATATTACGTTGGCTTCTTTATAGCTATAATGTTGTAATAGTTATGTCATGTATATTATTATGTTATTGTTGCCATTTGCTTATTATAATAAATGTAATAAATGTTGTTTGTGGTTTAAATTATAATATTATTGTTTTACAAGTCAAATTTTTATATGTATATACTTATATGTTCTAGTTGGGTGTGAAACTTTATCAAGGTTATTGTATATTACTTTGGCTACATTATAATAGTTATGTTATGTGTATTATTATGTTATTGTTACCATTTGTTTATTATAATAAATGTAATAAATGTTGCTTGTGGTTTAAATTAGTATTTTTTAATACTTTTTTCCAATATTTGTGTTGTGAATAAATAATTTATTGGGTTTATTGGTTATTTGTTTTAGCTTTTTCAAATACATGTCATTATTTACAAATATAAGTATTTTCATTATTATGTAACATTAAGTGCGAACAAGATAACTTCATTTCATATTTTCATTTCCTCACTGCGTTTTTTTTCTTCAGTTTAGTTTGCATAGTTTTATTTTCTATTTTTTTTCCCTTTAGTTAGTTTGTTTTAATTTGGTTTTCTGATAGTTTAATTCCTTTTAATTTTTCCACACTTTAATACTTGCATTTGGTTTCAATTCCCTTGCTTTGGATTCCTAAACTTTAATTTCTTATAGTTTCAATTACCAAAAGGAAGATTAATGGCTTAACTCAAGAGATATGGCCTCCCCATTATGGGGATTGAACCTAAGGTGTTAGTTTATTTCTCCTCAATTGAATTCATTTTCTAGTTACTTGTTTTGTTTATCGCATTTAAGTGTGTTTGTTGGCACTCAGATTAGGGTAGATTAGGCTCTAATCTTACATATGTTGTGCCTGCACCTCGAAGCTTACAACCTCCCTAGTTGACAATTTAATGTTGCATATTAATTGACATATAATTTCACCAACAAGGGGCTTCTATGGTATTTTTGTATTTGAGTTGTAAATGTGTTGCATTTTTTCAACTTGCACTTTTTAAGTCTTATGTTGGCTTCCATCATTTCTCTATTCATAAGCCCTCATTTATTATCTCATTATCACTAATGTTTGCATCATTTTTCTTTTGCAACTTGACAACCATTTACTGGGAGGGAACACATCCTAAGTGTCTTTATCTTGTTCATGCTCCTTGCATTATGCGAATTGAACTAGTTCACCTTCCCTTGACACTTGCTTCATCACATGTATTTTAACATTCTTTTATTCTCTATTTAGTAATATCAAAAAGATAAAAAAAGACAATTATTCCAAAAGACAAACAGGGAAGAGTCATGTTGTTATTCTTGTTTGGCAACAAGTTGCAATTATTCTTGTTTGGGAAAAATAGAAATAGTTAATGGTCAAAGCATGAAAAAATTGGAGTTTTAGTTAATGGTCTAAGCAAAAGAAAGATGGTAATGGTATGGAGAAGAATGAAAAAATTGGAGTTTTAGTTTAAGAAAACTGGTAATGGTGATCGAGATGAAAAGTTGTAAGATAAAAATGAATAGTAATACTTGCTCCATGTTAAAAAGGTTGTTGTGAGATAAAACATAATAAGAATTTTTCAATTTTTCAATTTATAAATTTTACATTTTTAAATATTTTCAATAATTTTATGGAAAATTGATTTAATAAAAAAATATCAAAGACTCTATAATGCATGCTTATATATTTGATAAATTTGAGAATATAAATATAAAATCCATTTTATTTAATTTTTGATTTATTATATATAAAGAAAGATAAAAAAAAAAAAATATAAAAATATTTTGATATTTAAAAGACTTTAATTTAATTACGGTTTAAAATTTGTTGTTACCATAGGCTAAATGTTAGGAATCCATTTTTTTACAATTATATATATTAAATACTTGCATAGTCCAGGTCTAATGAGAGTATTTGAGAGATCTGAATTTATATATGAATTCAAAACACTTTCAAATTTAAATTTTAATAAACAAAACCCATAGAAAATTCCAAAACGTAGAATAATTAGACTAATCGTATCTTCTTTATTGTCTTACGGAACCTTAGTTCAAGTTTTAAATATCTTATCCATTTCCCTTTTATAATTTTCACAATGCTATAGTTCTAGGTAAATGATGAACATTGATTTCAAAATATGTGTGTGAAGTCATTTCCTCCATGCTATTGTTATAATACATAAAACTATGATCCTTTTGGATTTCATTATCATAACATTTTTTTTATAATGTTAACAACTATAACTATACTAGAGTTAAAATCTTTGAGAGTTTTAAGTCATTACCACTACTCCTTTTCATAAAAACA
>LPNX010911971.1:363387-383906 GCA_001517045.1 Pseudotsuga menziesii | reverse complement strand
CTAATTATGTTAATCCATTTCCATTAAACAAATAAGGGGGGTTGACATTCAAATAATAATGCTCCCTTATGTTGTAAAGTAATAAGTCTTATGTTGTAAAGTAATAAGTCTCACCAAAATGATAAATTCTCTTACTCTCTTATTATGGTTTCTTAGTTCATTTTATTCCTCCTCATTATCATTACTCATATTTCATATGGGTTGACCTTTTGAAAATGCTTATCACCAAACTTTTTAACTTTAGATAATTAGGGCCTAGTTATTAGAATTTGAGGAATCACCAAGGTGATTTACAATGAGTGGGGGCAACTAAGAGATTGGCAATGTATTAATAGTGCTCTTCTATGTAATGTGAATGAAGTGAGGTGCCACTTTATTCTCCTAATCCAATGCTACTTTTCCATTAAAAAAGGGACTCATCAAGTCATGCATCTATCATATTGCATGGTTAGGTAGGTCTTCACCACTACCTTTCCTCTTTTCATATCATGCTCTTATATCATTTTTTTTAAGATTACATCATCACCTAATAATAAATTTAAGAAAGGAAAAGAATACCTAAGCAAGCTAATTATGCTCATTGGTGGGGCTTGGGCCCAAACCCCCATTAGTAACTTTACAAGGTCAGAAGGTCATAACTCCATATGTACAACACATAAAATATAAGGTTCCCTTATAAGACATAATTCTATTAATAAGTTTCCCTTATAAGACGTAATTCTATTGATAATATGTTACACCATGATCTATGTATAGAATAAGGATAGAAAAATGGGCATTGTACTACCTTGTGCAATTTCATAGCAAGGTAAAAAAACAAGCAACTATAACTCACATCCTCTAAAACAAAGTACAAGTAAACAATAAGCATAACTTGTGTATAGTGTAGTTTCAAAATAGTTCTTAATTTGCAAATAAAACAATCCATGCATCTAAACTTTATTATGATAATACATATGTGTCAAAACTAGCTAATAATCCAATGTTTCATAAATGAACAAAACCTGTGGGAGATTGATTATCACTACAACCACTGGCTTGTATATAATGGAGAGACCGAACTACAACACTCTACAACCTAGGAGTATATTATAAACATTCTCACCAAACCTCTTTGCCTAAATTAGTTTTTTAAGTTTAGGGATAAGCTTGCTAGGGATTTTGAAATTTTGCTTCTGGAATTAGGCTTTATTTCTTGACATATAGGTTATGATTTACCATAGTCTTAGCTCCCATCCCGATTCTTTCCAAATTGATTTCATGTTAATGGTAATTTTCTCAAGAATTGTACAAATTTCCATTATGTGAAGATCTATGCAACAATACATTGGGGGTTTTTAGGTATTCGTTTGCATGTTAGATTGCATAATTTCTTGTTTTGCATATATCTATTATTTGTTTTTATGTTTCCGAATCTTTATATTTCTAATTTCAAAATCTCGGGCATTAGTTCACCTTTTCAACTTTGTAGCTTGAGTAAGGGACTCCTTGTAGGGTGATGGTTTCCCTTGCTTCAAAGTGCTTTTCATAAAACTTTATCTTTGTGTATTCTAAAGTAGATCATCTTTCCCAATATCAATGTTGTCTTGGCCTAGCCATTAAAAAAATGGGATTGTTGCTAAGTGGTTGTGCTTCATATGAGTGGCCACAATTTTGTCAAAAGTAAGTAGTGCACTATACACTCGATCTAGATCACTTGTTGTTTTGGAAAGTTATTTGGTTGCTCCAATAGAGGTGTGATGTAAGGCTTGGAAAACTTAGCATTGAAACTAGAAGAAATCTAGCACTACAAGGGAAAGGACCCTTAGCAAAGGTTATCATGGAGGATCCTCTTAAAAGAGTGTAAACACACCTTTATAGCATAGGTCACTAGTGGAGGAAATCAGGTGGAGGTTTTTATAGAAGTTTTTATTGGTGTGTTTATACAACAATAAATCCGTAGTGCATATAAACATAAAATGCATGGGCAATGACAATAAAATCATCTAATACCATAACCAAAATCAACTTCTAATGAAAAAGAATAAATTTTTACAACTAGTGCTTTTATATTACAAAGGCACATGGAGGTGCCACATACTTGAAAGTACCAAAATAAGGTAAACAGATAGTGCAAAACACCATAATACTATAATTTGTTTTTCCATCACTAGTGATGTATGTCTAACATACAACACTGAGATGGTAAAGACAACACTACACCACACTAGGGTTAAAACATTCCAAATAGAAAACACGACTCTATTTTTTTCAAATTTATGTTCGTGATGCATTTTACACCACACTAAAGTTAAAACTTTCCAAATAGAAAACACCACTCTATTTTGTTCAAATTTATGTTCGTGATGCATTTTATATAACCAATAGGAATTGGAATGCACCAATTGAATGCCCATTGACTCACACATGTTAACCAATGCCCCGAATTTAAAAGTTGGTGCATTATCAGTCACTAGCCTTACTGGGCAACCAAATCTGATAAAGATGTTCTCATATAAAAATTTCATGATGACTTGGTGAGTGGCATTCTTTGTGGGGACTGCTTCTATACACTTGGTGAAATAGTATGTGGCTACTAGGATCCACTTGCGCTGACTACTTGACGAAGGATTAATCTCACCTATGAAATCAAGACCCCACTGCTGGAAAGGACCATTCACTACAATAGGTCTAAGGGGCAAAGATTTGAGATGCTACTTTCCTATGAATCTTTGGCACTTGTCATAGGCTCTCACAAAGGTAAACACATCAGAGAAAAGAACATGCCAATAGTACCCAACCCTCAAAATCTTGTGGGCTGTGGTCTTCCAATAATGATGGCCCTCACATGTGCTTGTCAAATGAAACTGATGCATGACCTGAACTGATTGTTCTTTATCTAAGCATCTCAATAAAACAGCAGAAAGATCTCTGCAATACAACAACTTATCAATTACACAAAATTTAACAGACTTAAGCTTAAGAGCTCATGCCTGATTTAGACTAAGTCCAGGGGGGACTTCTAAACTTTGCAAGAAATGAATAATACATGAGTACCAATCACATGAGGACAAATTCTCAGTTATTTGTTGACCATCATGCTGCTCTTCAACTATTTCTTTTGTTGTTTTTGTTGCTGCTGCCTTTGTCTCCAAGTTGGTTTAGCTTATGCCAATGAGATTCATGCTGAGTAGCTCATAATTTTCTTCTTCCATAAGATTAGCTAGGCCTAGTCCTTTCACCAACTTGGTGGGATTTACTTCTATGTCAAACTCAATCAGCTTTGCCACCCACTTAGCTCTCTTTCCATCAATATCAATTTGTGTCAAAACATCCTTCACAATAGCTGAAGGGACATAAGCCAAGACATTTGCATGTAAAATGTAAATTATGAAGGATTTTAGTGACTTGATGAGAGCATAGGCCTTCTTCTCAATAGGATCATACTTCAATTCAACAACCCTCGATGTTTTGCTAAAAGAGGCAATGGGGTGATCAAGGCCTTCATTATCTTTTTGTTACAGAACTGCTACCACTGTCTCATAGGATGCAAAGGAGAAAATGTAGAAACCCTTGGTGTAGTATGGACTAATTAGAGTGGGAGCTTCCATGATATCCTTCTTGATGTCTTCAAAAGCGCTTCTTGCTTTCTCTATCCATTTGATTTCAACTTCCTTCCTCAACATAGAGGTTATGTGTTTTACCAACTCAAAAAAATTTGGAATAAACCTCCTAAATTTTTTTATCTTACCCAAAAACGACTAAATACCCATTTTTGACCTAGGTATGGACAACTTCTGGATTGCTTCAACTTGAACAGGATCAATCTTCACACCTTCAGTTGAAACTATGTGACCTAGGAGTTTTCCCTCACTGAGTGCAAATTGAGACTTCTTCGTGTTTAGAGATATCCCAAATTTTCTACATTTCAGAAACACCCTCTTCAAGTGTTGCAAATACTCTTCATGGATGTTTCTGTAAACAGTGAGGTCATGAAGATATATGAGAACAAATTTGTCTTTCAACCCCACAAAAGCTATGTCCATGGCCCTTTGGAATGTGGCCCCAACATTCATCAACCCAAATGGCATTTTGGCATACATGAAGGTTCCCTAGGTAGTGGTAAACATGGTTTTTTCTTGATCACCAGGGTGTACAACAAGTTGGTTGTATCCAGAGAAGCCATCTAGGAATGACATGACACTAGCCCCTAAGACTCTTTGCAATATATGCATGCTCCATCTTGGGTAATGGATAGTTGTCTTTCTTGGAGCATTTGTTCAGGTTTCTGAAATCCACACATAACCTAATCTTGTCGTTCTTCTTCCTTACCACCACTAAATTTGCAATCCATTTAGAATACCTAAGGGGAATTATGATTTTGGCTTTAAGGAGATTTTGGATTTCTTTTTCAATCACATGTAGTAGGAGAGGACTGATGGATCTCAGCTTCTGTTTAAAAGGGATGGTGTCCTTCTCCAGGGGAATCTTGTGTTGGATGATATTAGTGTCATAGGTTTCCAGGTCACTATATTCCCAAGCAAATATATCGGCAAACTCTTTCATCATACTACAAAATTTCGACCTTTGATCAGCAATCAACTCAGTGGACAGATTTATGGATTTTGGATGACTTTGGCTACCTATGTTTTTCTCTTGGACAGCAGGATCTTTCTCCTTTTTGGCAGGTTTAAAGGGGACATCATTATGATCAAATTGCTCTTCCAGGGGTACCAGACCACAAGGTATATAATTACTAGGCAACTAAACAATGTTTTGATTACCTATTTTATCTTTTAACTTGAGCCTCTGGGATTCTTCAATATTTAGGTTTTCTTGATCAATATGCATATCAGAAAATTCATCTAATACCTGGAGAAATTTACGAAGCTCATCATCATTCTCAAAGACCTTCTAAAATTTCACATTATCAGGTAGAGATGGCCTGTACTTAACTTGGATATCATAGCTCAGTTTAGGAGGCAAAGGGGGGATGAACATACTTGCAGAGACAGCAAGGGAATCAGCTAGATGGTTCATAGATCTAGGTATGTATGAGAGGTCAAAAAACATCAAAGAGTCCCTGAGTTTCCATACCTCATCTCTGTAAGCCTTCAGTCTGACATTCTTCGCTTGAAAAGTGTTGTTCACCTGCTGTATGATAAGGTTTGCATCTCCAAAGATCTTCAGGCACATGATTCACATTTCCTTGGTAGCCTTCACTCCCAACAATAATTCTTCATATTCTGCTATATTGTTAGTAGTTTTGAAATCAAGTTTATAAGACAAATGGATAGTCTCTTTTGATGGAGAAATCAAAACTACACTTGCACCTGCTGAGGCTTGAGTACTGGCCCCATCAAAAAACATGCTCCAGACAGAGGTGGTTACTTCTTCAAGTGGCTGATAGGTAGGCCTTGTAAGCTGCATGGATGTTGGCTGGGAATCACCTATCTGCAGGATGCATGCCCCAAAGTATATGTCTATTGCATAGATGGGATGATTTACAAAAAAAGAATGCAATTACAGAGAGGAAGACTTTAAGGGAGGAGTTTGAATTTCCCCCCGACTCGACTCTACTATCAAAATTTGCTTTGCATCTCCATCGTGAGTCATTTATGAGACTTGACTTGACTTGACTTCACTGGGCGAAGAAAATGTCAAAAGAGTTTAAATAAATTTGCCCACCCAGTGCCCACTCCATTGTCGAAAAGACACTGCGCATCTTCAATGCTACTTCTTTAGTAGAGCCAACCCTACTCATACTACAGTTTAGGGTATGAAGGATGGCATAAGTACAACATTATAAATATAATATATAAACCTAAAAGGGAAGAGAGATGCACCCTAATCTTTGATATATAGTTTCAAATCCTAAATAAGGTTTCTAATTATGTTAATCCATTTCCATTAAACAAATAAGGGGGGTTGACATTCAAATAATAATGCTCCCTTATGTTGTAAAGTAATAAGTCTCAACAAAATGATAAATTCTCTTACTCTCTTATTATGGTTTCTTAGTTCATTTTATTCCTCCTCAGTATCATTACTCTGTTATTATGGTTTCTTAGTTCATTTTATTCCTCCTCATTATCATTACTCGTATGGGTTGACCTTTTGAAAATGCTTATCACCAAACCTTTTAACTTTAGATAATTAGGGCCTAGTTATTAGAATTTGAGGAATCATAAAGGTGATTTACAATGAGTGGAGGAAACTAAGAGATTGACAATTATTAATAGTGCTATTTTATGTAATGTGAATGAAGTGAGGTGCCACTTTATTCTTCTAATCCAATGCTACCTTTTCATTAAAAAAGGGACTTATCAAGTCATACATCTATCATATTGCATGGTTAGGTAGGTCCTCACCACTACCTTTCCTCTTTTCATATCATGCTCTTACATAATTTTTTTTTTAAGATTACATAATCACCTAATAATAAATTTAAGAAAGGAAAAGAATCCCTAAGCAAGCTAATTATGCTCATTGGTGGGGCTTGGGCCCAAACCCCCATCAGTAACTTTACAAGATCATAAGGTCATAACTCCATATGTACAACACATACAATATAAGGTTTCCTTATAAGACATAATTCTATTGATAAGTTTCCCTTATAAGACATAATTCTATTGATAGTATGTTACACCATGATCTATGTATAGAATAAGGATAGAAAAATGGGCATTGTACTACCTTGTGCAATTTCGTAGCAAGGTAAAAAAACAAGCAACTATAACTCACATCCTCTAAAACAAAGTACAAGTAAAAAATAAGCATAACTTGTGTATAGTGTAGTTTCAAAATAGTTCTTAATTTGCAAATAAAACAACCCATGCAACTAAACTTTATTATGATAATACATATGTGTCAAAACTGGCCAATAATCCAATGTTTCATAAATGAACAAAACATGTGGGAGATTGATTATCACTACAACCACTTGATTGTATATAATGGTGAGACCGAACTGCAACACTCTGCAACCTAGGAGTATATTATAAACATTCTCACCAAGCCTATTTGCCTAAATTAGTTTCTTAAGTTTAGGGATAAGCTTGCTAGGGATTTTGAAATTTTGCTTCTAGAATTGGGCTTTATTTCTTGACATATAGGTTATGATTTACCATAGTCTTAGCTCCCATCTCGATTCTTTCCAAATTTATTTCATGTTAATGGTAATTTTCTCAAGAATTGTACAAATTTCCATTATGTGAAGATCTATGCAACGATACGTTGGGGGTTTTCAGGTATTCATTTGCATGTTAGATTGCACAATTTCTTGTTTTGCATCTTTCTATTATTTGTTTTTATGTTGTCGAATCTTTATATTTTTAATTTCAAGATCTTGGGCATTAGTTCACCTTTTCAACTTTGTAGCTTGAGTAAGAGACTCCTTGTAGGGTGATGGTTTCCCTTGCTTCAAAGTGCTTTTCATAAAACTTTATCTTTGTGTATTCTAAAGTAGATTATCTTTCCCAATATCAATGTTGTCTTGGCCTAGCCATTAAAAAAATGGGATTGTTGCTAAGTGGTTGTGCTTCATATGAGTGGCCACAATTTTGTCAAAAGTGAGTAGTGCACTATACACTCAATCTAGATCACTTGTTGTTTTGGAAAGTTATTTGGTTGCTCCAATAGAGATGTGATGTAAGGCTTGGAAAATTTAGCATTGAAAACTAGAAGAAATCTAGCACTACAAGGGAAATGACCCTTAGCAAAGGTTATCATGGAGGATCCTCTTAAAAGAGTGTAAACACACCTTTATAGCATAGGTCACTAGCGGAGGAAATCAGGTGGAGGTTTTTATAGATGTTTTTATTGGTGCGTTTATACAACAATAATGCCCGAGTGCATATAAACATAAAATGCATGGGCTATGACAATAAAATCTAACACCATAACTAAAATCACCTTCTAATGAAATAGAATAAAGTTTTACAACTAGTGCTTTTATATTACAAAGGCACATGGAGGTGCCACATACTTGAAAGTACCAAAATAAGGTAAACAGATAGTGCAAAACACCATAATACTATAATTTGTTTTTCCATCACTAATGATGTATGTCTAACATACAACACCGAGATGGTAAAGACAACCCTACACCAGAGATGGTAAAGACAACACTACACCACACTAGGGTTAAAACTTTCCAAATAGTTCAAATTTATGTTCGTGATGCATTTTACACCACACTAAGGTTAAAACTTTCCAAATAGAAAACACTACTCTATTTTGTTCAAATTTATATTCGTGATACTTTTTATATAAGCAATAGCAGTGGTGCATTATGGAATAGGTGCACCGGGTTAGGGTTAAAACATTGAAAATTAATAACAAAACATGGCTTCATTTTTTAATTTGAAATTTTTCTATTTGCAGTGCGTTTAGTATTATGAGAACAGTATGATTAGATGGATAAACGAGGATGGTGAATAGTGTTCGTAAAACCAACTCCAGAAAAAGAACGCCTAATATTTTAAAAAACTTATAATAATAATTTAAGTTTTTTACACAATCTAAAGTAAAACCATCCGTGCATAAGATAATGTTTTGGGCACTTATCTTTTTTTTTTAACCTTTTATTGACAAAGACTTCAATTTACTTTTCCACAACCGTGAGAATCACGTTGTACGAATGAATGGTAGCCTAGAACACAATTGATCACGGGCTTTGAAAGACTTTGTAGTGAGAGAGGAGAATGGATCTTGAAACATTAAATATCGATTATTTGAAAGACTTTTCTACACAGGTTTTCCCTATTGGAACCGCGGCCGTTTATATAAATGGATGTGTGTAGATAGCCAAGAACACACAACTCACTGGCTCTGAAATACTTTGTAGTCGGAGAGCGTTCTAGAAATGGATCTTGTCATATTGTTGCTATTTTGCTGCATGGCAGCTGCCAGCTCTTTGCCTGCACCAACGCCTTTTCATTACTCGATTCCCAAGCCATACTCCCATACTCATCATGGAGAATACGCTCTATACGACCACATGGACGTTCGATCTGATTCTGAACGCATGACGGTGGAAGCCGGTGAATTCATATTATCATCAATAGATGCCCACGATCAAACAGACGCCAATGATAAAAGGGATCTTTATGCTCTCTTATCGTTCAGAAATGCCATCACAAGGGATCCATCGGGCATGCTGTCCAACTGGACGGCAGAAAATTCGGAGAACATATGCTCTAATTGGTATGGGATTCGCTGCACATCGCACACCAGAAGAGTGGTCTCCGTTGAACTCTCTCCTTTAACGGACGATGGAACGACGTCATTGCAAGGTACCCTTACACCTTCTCTTGGGAACCTCTCATTGCTCTGCACTTTCAATCTTTCTTTTAACGCTTTTACTGGAAGCATTCCACCTGAGTTCGGTAAACTTAAGAAGTTGAGAGTGCTTGACCTGAGCTTGAATTCTATCAACGGTTCTATTCCAGTGGAATTGGGCAGGCTGCAGAAACTGCGCACCTTGGCGCTTTCTGGTAATGCGTTGACAGGACGAATTCCAACAGAGATTGGTCAACTGACAGCGCTAGAAACACTGGAACTCTATATGAATGTGCTCAACGGTTCTATTCCAGTCGAGTTAGGCATGCTGCACCAACTAAGGTACTTGGGTTTGGAATACAACAAATTCTCAGGCAGAATACCATGTCAATTGGGTAATTTGACACTGCTTACATCTCTATCCATTTCTAGTCCTAGTATTTCCGGTTCTATTCCTTCTGAAATATTTAGGCTTCCCCTCTCCTCTCTGTTTCTCAGTATTAACCTAACAGGGAACATACCTACATCCATTGCCAATTTGACCAAATTGACCAGCTTAACTATTTATGACAGTGGAGTCTCTACGATATGTGAACCCGTAACCAATTTGACCGAGCTGACGTCTTTAGATCTTTCTCAAAACAAAATCACTATGATACCGAAAGGCATTGCTAAGTTAGCTATGTTGAGTTTCTTAAGCTTTAGTGAAAACAAACTCATAACATATTTAAAGTTATTCTTAATTTGACCCAATTGACTGAGTTAGATCTCTCTCACAACAAACTCAATGGTTATATACCTAATGCAATTAGTAATTTAAAGAAGATTGATACCCTAGACCTCTCACACAACAATTTCACAGGGACAATTCCAAAAGCTATTGGTAATTTGACCCAATTGACTCAGCTAGTTCTCTCTTATAACAAACTCAATGGCTATATACCTCATGCAATTAGTAATTTAAAGAAGATTTGTGGCCTATATCTCTCACACAACAATTTCATAGGGACAATTCCAAAAGCTATAGGAAACCTTTATTCGTTGCAGTATTTATATCTGGATTCAAACAAATTAATTGGGAGTATTCCAGCTAATATTAATAGTTTGGTTTCACTTTGGAAATTGAGCTTAGAAGAAAACAATTTAGAGGGAACTATTCCAAATATGTGTATCTATAATTCAACTGTTTTAAAGATTTTCTCAGCTCATTCTAATAATTTTTCTAGGATTTTACCTTCAGCTTTTGCCTATTGTACTGAGCTCTCAGTGTTGGACTTAAGGAATAATGAATTTATAGGTGAACTTCCTTCCCTTGCAAATTTAGGTAAATTGGGAGTTTTAACACTGGGTTATAATAATTTTTATGGTAGTATCCCACAATGGATTACAAATCTCACCCACTTGTTTTTGTTGGATTTATCCAACAATAAATTTAGTGGAAGAATACCATATAATCTTGAAAGACTCCAAGGATTTATAATAGATGAATCTCATTACACTGAGTATTATTTCACATTAATAGAATACATAAAAGGTTTTGAGTATAATATCTCAGTTGTCTCTACTACAAACATTATACTTGATTTGTCAGGGAATAACCTTACAGGAGAAATCCCTCTAAGCATAGGAAGTATGAGAGGCTTAAGATTGCTAAATTTTTCTAAGAACCATTTGGAGGGGAAAATACCTGCAACTTTTAGTAACATATCTACTTTAGAGCAATTGGCCCTCTCCAAAAATAAATTGAATGGAGAAATTCCTCAAGAGCTCTCTAAATTATCAATGTTGGCTTATCTAGATGTTTCATCTAATAACCTATGTGGACCAATCCCATCATGCACACAATTTTCCACTTTTAATCCGTCTTCATTTCAGAGTAATAAGTGTTTGTGTGGGTTTCCTCTACCACCATGCATTGTGAAAGATAATTCAAACAAAACACCTACTCGGAGTACTATTAAAAAAGGATGGATGCAGTGGATAGATGAAAAGGTGTCTTTGATAGCATTGGAGATGGGACTGGGGATTGGATTTGGAGGAGTTGTTGCTATGTTCATTGTTTGGGACAAGGCAAGGCGTTGGGTAGTGTGTTTGCCTCCCAATAGCACAAGAAGACCCTTTTATGGCCTCTACCGGTTTCCTACATAACATGCCTGTGTATCTTAATGTACGTGACTATCTTAATGTATGTAATGTCACTTAAAATGGTATATTGTTTGAATACCATTTGTCATATGTTGTTTTAGTAATTGTAATGTGAGTTTCCTAAAGTCACTTAGTGGTATATTGCATGAATACCATTTGTCCATCTGCCATCTTAGTATTTGTAATGTGAGTTTCCTAAAGTCACTTAGTGCTATATTGCCTGAACACCATTTGTCCATCTATCATATTAGTATTTGTAATGTAAGTTAATGGTTAATGGTGTAATGTTTAAAGTGGGTAAATGCCAACACAATTGTATAATCCACTCATTTATTACAAAGGGCTCAATATGAGCAACATGTCACTTACAAGAATTGCAAATGGGAGCACCATGCCACTTATAAGAATTGAAAATAAGTGAGGAGGGTAACACTCATTCCTCCCAACCACCCAAATTACATCTTTGATTATTTACCAATTATAATTTAAATTTTAAATAAAAAAATAATTTAATTTTTGAGTAATATTTAAAATTAAATTTTATTATAAATAATTAAATCAATGCAATGCATCCAATCAATTATAATAAATATAGAATAAAAACATGATTTTATCGTGTGTATATATATATATATATATATATATATATATATATATATGGAATAATTTAAAAACCTTTTCAAATTCAACACCAAAATTAGCTTTCAAACTTCATTCTATGAGAAGAATTGGATAATCCACTTCACACATAATGCCAAAACTTTATTTTAAGTGATAGTGGTCTTGAACATAGATTTTTGTTTCCTCAACCAAATTCTTACTTAGTGGAAATTTGGTAATAATCAAATAGATATAAGGTAGCTATTTCATTATTATATATTAAAGTTTCAATTAAACTAATTTTCAAAGATTTCGAAGACAAATTTGAAACATAATGCATGGCTAAATTAAAAAAAATAGTCCTAGTTGGATTTAGATGTAGTTCTTTTTTCTATAAATACTTTATAGTAAATTAAGATTTTTTTCAAACAGTACTTTTATAATAAATCAAGGTTTTCTTAATCATATATTATTATATTTCAGCCGGTTGTATGTTGTATGTTGGAGCACGATGTTATTCAAAATGTATCTAAGCATTGTAGTGATTTTTTATTATTTTTTATAAGTAATACTTATAGTGTTAAATGTACAATATTAGGAGTCATTCTTGCACAACCAAGATTAGGACCTTCTATATAAACGTTAGTCCTTATGTATAGATGAATCTTAAGTTGGACTCAAGAAATTGGAGTATATTCTTAGGTTGGACCTAAGGATGACTAAGCCTTTAGTTATAAAGGTCATTCCTCATGTATTGAGGTGAATGTTTTGATTTATTAAAGTGATGGTGTTATAAATTCTTGTTGGACAAGGCTCCGACTTGTATGTATTAAGTCATAATTCTCATATGGACCTCAGTTATTGTAGGTACCTATGATGCGGACCTCTAGTTATAGAGGTGATTAATTCTCATGTGGACCTCTAGTTATAGTAGCTAACAATGGGGTGGACCTCCAATTATAGAAATGAATGCTTTGCATGTTGAAGCATAAATGTTATGTTATGTATTACTAGCCATGGTTACCGATTACTATTAAGTATCCTTTAGGGATTAGCTACCTCTAGAGTGAATTACTTTAGCATATGACTATATGGTTCGAGAGTAATTAAATATGGTCATAACATGTGACAAATATTCTTAGTATAATAGGATAGATAATTAATGTTAACACATAGACCATGTAATAAAGATAAAGAGATGAGAATAGAGATTAAGAGAATTCAAAGTACACATGAGTTCACATCAGTTGATTAAGATGAACTTGAATTATAAAGGTTCAATGAATGCTTCAGTTAAATATTGTTGTGCTTCAGTTAATTAAGGAACTCACACTGATGACTCCAAAGTAAATCAATAATCATGATTCAATTAATAATAGTTAACTAAGTGTTAATAAAGATGGACTAGTTAACTAAATTGTTTACATTTTAGTTAAACTAAAATATGACACATAAGTTAATCAAAATATGACACTATAGTTCATAAAGTGTTTGCATGATGACATTTGAGTTAAAGCACTATGACACTTAAGTTAGCACGTTAACTAAGTGATCATACATTCACTTAGATGGTGAGTTCACTCTATAGCTAGTTAAGCATCAATTAATATAAAAAATGAGAGGCATGGAACATATGTTACGGTTGATGAAGAATCCAATGTACTTGATTAATTATTCATGAACACAATTCATAGTTTTTTGTGTGTATTTTACACTATTCTCATGCGACTATTCACTAGTGTATGTATAGTAGTGATTGTATCTTGTTATTAATGTGCTAGGAACATGGAAAGTTGTTATAATTCATCGTTATTCTTTATTGCTTAGTATTCGCTCTTATCTAGCACTTGGGGTGACAAAGACAATCTATCATTTTGTAACAAACATTCTCTGCAATCTATCATAATTATACTCTCAAGATTTGCTGGGGTTTTTCATCCTAGTAGTTTTGAGGGTTTTCCCGAGGGAACATCTTGTGTTGTGGATGGACGATTTATGTGATTGAATGTTCTATTGATTTCAGTGTTCATTATTTTTGCAATTAAATGTTTTAAAGTACAAATCTCTTCATATTTGCTCAAAATTTAACATGGTGTCAGAGTTTAGGATGTGAAGGATCTGAGTTTTGCAAGAAAACTAGAATCCTACATAGATCTTGAGGAGTTGAATTTTTTTTTTGAGAGCCATGAGAATGATCCCTATACAATCGGAGGACCATCTTGAGGGTACTTCCATTTTCAACACTTGGAAGGTCAGCGTGTAAAACATCATGAACAAACATGACTTGGATAGCTATGTATCCAGTGGAGGATCATGAAGCTAATGCAGGGTGCATCAACATCAAGAAGAACCAAGATAAATCTAAATAGATCATCTATGATTAGGTTAAGGATAATTTGATGCATGTGATCACTCCATTAAATACTCCAAAAGAATGTTTTGATACATCGACAAACATATACGAGAAGAAGGACCTAATTCAAAAAAGTTCTTTGAAGAATAATCTCTGGAACCTAAAGATAGAGAAGGATGAGTCTATGGCAACATTATTCACCAAGATCTCTCAAGTATGGGATCAACTTGTTAATATTGGAGTTGTGGTGGATGAAGATGATATTCTATAAACCGCCATTGATTGTCTCCCATCCTCATGGGATACATTCATGGCTATAGTAAATTATCGAGAGGTACAACCTAACTTTGAAAGGTTGTGGCATGACTATCTCCAAGAGGATGGATGAATCCATAACAAATGAGTGTGCACTAAAGAAAAAAATATTTTCCTCACAACAAGAATGAAGAAATGGAGGAAACCATTTTCTCCAAAGAAGTTCTCTCATATGAATAAGAAATTATTAAACAAGGACTTAAACAAGTCGAAGGTTCAGTGCTACACTTGTCAAAAGAAGGGCCATTTTGCAAGGGAGTGTAAATCAAAGAAAAATGAGAAAGGAATGTTTTATGCATCTACTGAAGTAGAAGAAGAATCCTATCAAAAGAATGCACCTAAGCAAAAGGATACAAAGAGAGAGTATTACCTTGTTTAGGAACTTTCCTAATCTATGATCACAAGTGAAGATACATGGTTGATTGATAATGGTGAATCCAAGCACATGTTAGGTTATAAGAGTGCCATGTTTGACCTAAAGGAGAAATTGTTTACATGCATGGTAAAGTTGGGGGACAACTCAACATATTCAATATAAGGAGTTGGATCTACCTCCTTCCAGCTAAGATCAAGAGATATATAACATGTGAAGGACATTCTTTATGTCCCAGGATTGAAGAAGAACCTTCTATCTATTTAGGTTCTTGAATATAAGGGAATTCCAGTTATCTTCATGGATAACAAAGCACTATTATGGTCGAAGACCTAAATCCTAGAATCTACTACAATGATTGGAGTTTGAGAGGGAGGACTATATAAGGTACCCGATAAGCATCTTCAAGCTATGGTTCATCACACTATCAGCCCATGTAAGCCATGGAACAAGAGGCTTGGTCACCTCCACTACATAGCGATACCATGATTACAACGAATGGTTAAAGGTATGCCAATACTTGGTTTTGAGCATGATAGTGTATGCCAAGATTGTGCACTTAGGAAGAATGTTAAAAGGAGTTTTTCTAGCAATAATACTATATCTAAAGGGATTTTAGATTTAGTACATTCTGATGGATGTGGTCCCATGTCATCCCTCTCCCTGTGTGTCTATTTATATTATGTATTGTTGATTGATGACTTCTCTAGAAATTCATGGATTTACTTCTTTAAGGATAAGAGTGAAACCTTCATCAAGTTCTAGGAATATAAAGCCTTAGAAGAGAATCAAACAGGGAAGAACATCTGTTCTTTGAGGTTTGAAAATGGAGGTGAATTTCATTCCCATGCATTTAATGAGTTATGTAGTGATGCAAGAAGTTGTAGATAGTTTACAGTTCCATACGCCCCCCAACAAAATGGGGTTGCCGAGAGAAAGAATAGAATTATATGTGAGGTTGCAAAATCCATGTTTCAATATCAAGATTTGTATGCCTCCTTATGGGTAGAAATCACTAGTACAACAACGTATATCCATAATAGAAGTACATATGGCATTCTAGATGAGAAGACACCTGAAGAGGTGTTCATTGGTGAGAGACCATAAATTTCACACTTGAGGATCTTCGGATGTCTGGTATACATTCATGTACCAAAAGTAAAGGCGATAATATGGATATTAAGGAAGAAAGGAACCTTTTATGTGTTATAGCAAATCATCCAAATCCTACATGATATATGTGCTAGCAAAGAGACACATAGAGGTCAACTCAGATGTCACCTTTCATGAAGAGGAATCATTTAAGGGATCGAAATATCTTACGTATGATATAGGCATAGAGGGTCACGAGAATCCTATGTAAAAGGACCCAGACACTGATTCTCCCTAGACAAATGTTCAGAGGGAGAATCCAACAGAGTGCACAAATTCGCTAGTCCCTGATGAACTAGTGGAACTGGTTGATGAACCTCCTTCCAAGAGGAGGTCTACATGGTGACGAGATATACTAAACGATGTAGAGAAGCATGGAGCACCATTGGGCTCTAGAAGAGAGTGAAATAAACTTGATAGATATGTAGGGTATGTTGCACATATGAGTCACATCAATGACTTTGATCCTTCCTTCTATGAAGAAGTCACAAAGCAATATGTTTGGAAAGATGCAATGGTAGAGGAATATCAGTCTATATTGAAGAATGATGTTGGGGAAGTTGTTCCCAAACATGAAGGGAAGTCCATAGTTACTTCCAGATGGATTTACAAGATCAAGCATGCTACAGATAGTATTTTGGGTAAGTATAAGGCCAAATTTGTCTCCTGAGGTTTCTCTCATAAGGAGGGCATAGACTATGAGGAGACATTTTCTCCTGTGGACAAGTATACCATAATTAGAGTTGTAATATCACTTGCATTTGTTCGAGGATGGAAAATTCACCAAATGGATGTGAAGACATCCTTCCTCAATGGTGAGGTTGAGGAAGAGGTTTATATTGAGCAAATTGGAGGATTCATGATTCATGGGAAGGAGCCCCATGTGTGAAAGTTGAATAAACTCATATATTGGATTAAGCAAGTTCCCTAAGCTTGGTATGCCATAATAGAAAACTATTTTAAGAGACTGAGATTATCTAAGAGTGAAGCTGATCCAAAATTTGTACTTGAAAGTAGTGAAGAGACAAATGTTGATATTGGTTATAGATGTTGATTATTTGTTCCTCACCAGAGAGGAAAAAATGGTTGCTTGGTGCAAGAGGGAGCTCACCTCTGAGTTTGAGATGAAAGAGTTAGGTCTAATGCAATACTTTCTAAGCCTTGAGATTTGGAAAAGAAAAGATGAGATATTCCGGTCTCAACAGAAGCATGATGTTGACATATTACATAGGTTTTGCATGGTGGATTGAAAATCCATGAGTACTTCAATGGTTTCGAATTTGAGTAAACTTCATGAGTATGATACTGGATGAGATGCAATAAACCCCACTTTGTACATATAGCTTATTGGATGATTGATGTACTTGATACACTCAAGACCATATATTTGTTATGTAGTTACCATGCATCAAAACTAGGTTGCTGCTAAGCATGCATCGAGGTACCTTAGAGGTATTATTGCTTATGGACTTAGGTATGAATCTAGTTGACGAGTGTTATTACTTGGTTATACTGACTCTGATTAGGGTGGAATCATTGTGAACCATAGGATTACATTAGGATACTGTTATAGATTGGGGTTTTCCATGATTTCTTGGTCCATTAGAAAGTAGGGCTCGATTTCCCAGAGTTCTATAGAGGTAGAGTACATTGCTCCTATTATTGTTTGTAGAGAAGTAGGGTGGCTGAGAAAGCTGCTTGTGGGATTGTTCAGTGAGAAGGTTGAGACTATAGTTATTAGGTGTGACAATTAGATTTGTATAAATATTTTCGACAATAGTGGAAAAAGTCAATTTTGTGGCAAAAAGTTTCAACGTTATGCTGAATTTCATCATTTCAGATACAATTAGAATTGCGATGAAAATATGAATTTTGGTCACAATTCCGATGAAAATAGGGAAAATAAACATATCGACATGGAAATTCCAACTCAAATTAGGATTTTCATCACAATTTTGATGGTAATATGTGAAACAACAAAATTCAACCAAATGTTGAAACTTTTCGTTGCAAAAATAACATTTTCCACTAGTGCAAAAATCCAATGTTTCATGATAAGTTGAAACACATCAAAATGAAGTATTAATTCATTTTAGACATGGTCTAGAAAGGTATAATGAAACCTCAGTACATAGATACTGATGAGAAGATTGCAAATGTGTTAACAAATCCTCTATCAGTGACAAAGTTCAGGTGCTTTCGAGACAAGCATGGCATGGCAGAGAAAGCCTCCCTCACTGGGAGAGAGTGTTAAAGGTACAACATCAGGTGTCATTCTCCAAGCCAATCTTGCACATCCAAGATTAGGACCTTCCGTATAACGGTTTCTCCTCTTGTATAGAATAATCCTAAGTTGGACTCAGGAACTTGGAGTATATTCTTAGGTTGGACCTAATGATGACTAAGCCTTCAATTGTAAAGTCCATTCCTAATTATTGAGGTGAATGCTTTGATTTTTTATAGTGGTGATGTTGTAAAGTCTTGTTGGAAAAGGATATGGACTTGTATGTATCAAATCATGGTTCTCATATGAACCTCCAATTATAGTAGGTACCTATGAGGTGGACCTCCAGTTATAGAGGTGATTGATTCTCATTTGGAACTCCAATTATAGTAGGTACCCATGGGGTAGACCTCCAACTATATATGTAGTCATATTCTCATGTGGAACTCCAACTATAGTAGTTACCCATGGGGTGGACCTATAGATATAGAGGTGAATGCTTTGCATGTTGAAGCATTAATCTTATGTGATGTATAACTAACCATGGTCACCGATTTCTATTAAGTCTACTTTACATATTAGCTACCTCTAGAGTGAATTACTTTAGCATATGACTATGTGGACCCTAAGAGTAATAAAATATCATCATAACATGTGACAAATATGCTGAGTATAATATGATAGATAATTAATGTTAACACATCTAGACCATGCATAACGATATAAGATAAAGAGATACACATGTAGATTAAGAGAATTCGAATTGGACATGAGTTGACTTCAATTGAATAAATGAATTCGAATTATAAAGCTTCAGTGAATGCCTTAGTTAAATATTGTTGTGCTCCAGTTAATTAAGGAACTCAGAATGATCACTCCAAAGTAAATTAATCAACTTGATTTAGTTAATAATAGTCAACTAAGTGTAAATAAAGATGGACTAGTTAACTTTACTGTTTACACTTTAGTTAAACTAAAAGACAACACTTAATTTAATCAAAAGATGACACTTCAGTCAATCAAGTGTTTGCATGATGATGCTTGAGTTAAAGCACTATGAATCTTAAGTTAGCATGTTAACTAAGTGATCATACATTCAACTAAATGGAAAGTTCACTCTGGATTCAGTTAAGAATGAGTTAATATCAAAGATGAAATGCATGGTGGGTGCATCCATGGAGGTGGGTAACAATTTTTGGCAACATATTTTCGGCGAAATGCAAAAAGTGCACCCTCGATCGAGGTTTTACTACCTCGATCGAAGGTTTAACAAGCGCTCGATTGAGGTTATTTTAAACCCTTGATCGAGCTCTTGTTAAACCCTTAATCGAGGGTTTACCAAGAGCTCGATCGAGGGTTTAGCTAACCCTCGATCGAGGTAGTGACCTCGATCGAGCTACGAACCTCGATTGAGATTCATACCTCGATCAAGCTTCCTCGAGGGTTTAGCTAACCCTCGATAGAGGTAGTGACCTCAATTGAGCTACGGACCTCGATTGAGCTTCGTACCTTGATCGAGCTTCCTGTTTTTAAAAAATTATAAAAAGGGTCGCGCGCACCCGCGGCCATAATCCATTTCGCCACAAAAACCCCTCGATCAAGCACATACCTCGACTGAGCGTCCATGTCCCTGAACACATCACCCATGTAGCCGCGCCCCTAGAGACCTTGACTGACTGACCATGCAAGCGACGCCCCCTTTCACCAGAATGTTGGAGGAGAGAGGTAACCCTCAATGCTTGTTTTTTGAAATAGAAATGGAATTTTAATTTTTTAATTAAGTTTTAAAATGTTAGGTGAAAAGTGAAAAAATCATTATTATAGATGTTTTTAGGTTTTTATTTTTTGCCTAGTATGTTTGCAATATGTATATGTGTCGACAAGCAGAAATGCTATTGGTAGCGTTTAAAATATTTATAAAATTGAAATTTGTTTTTTATTAATATTTAATTTTTTGTTATCTATATATATATTGTAAACCTGTATCGTTTATGCTGCCGGTTTAATTTTTAAATGAGAGCCCGACAAGTAGAAATGTTGCCTGAATTTTTTCAATCCTCTGAGAATACACGGAGGATTGAAAAAAATCCAAACCC
>LPNX010911971.1:338830-360222 GCA_001517045.1 Pseudotsuga menziesii | reverse complement strand
TGCATCACCTGCATCAAGATTTTCAAATATTAAACAAATCTTAAATATATATATATATATATATATATATATATATATATATATATGCATGTGTACAATACTAGAGGTTTAAACATTCAATCGACTATCATGTACCTTGCTTAACCAAATCATAAACCCGATCATGATCTAGTGAAACCACTGCCTTGTCAGTGTGCATCTCTTGCCATGTCAGAATTGCATGTGGCCCCTTTGGATTAAGAGGGACATATTTCCATTGTTTGACATATGCATCGTTCACGCAATGATAAACCCCCAGTCCATTGGCGTCAATGCAGAACTCACAGAAACTTACAATTAATATCGATTGTAATTAGTAGATTTAATGAGGACGCAATAAATGTATGTGTTGTTCTTTGGATTGCATGTCACTAACAATTTACAAGTTTACAATTTACAAGTTTACAATTTACAACTTGTTTATTCCTAGGTACAGGTGTTCATGGACATAGAGTACATATGTGAATGCACATGTACTCTCATATATATGTTTACAAAAATTACATTTAAATACAAATGATATATTTTAGAAGAAATTTTGATTTCCTACATTTCAAAAGCATGTCAACTATGTCAACATTAAAAGTGACATATAACCTTCATTCATCTGGCCAATGGGTTATAGGAATGCATGTCTCCATAATATGATCATGGTCAACTACTAACATCTTCCATCTCTTTGGTTCACCCCTCTTCACCTTCATTTCAATGAGATGTATCTAAGCTGCCACCACCAGATGACTGTACTGACAAGATATATATTTAGGCATGAAATCTCTGTAAATAATATAGTCACCTTGTCTTCTCACTTTTTCAAAAAGTGGCCCATCACAACTAGGTCACCAACTTGGTACGTAAAATCTCCGTCAACATAGGGCCGCACCAACCTGCTTTTGATTTGTGTAGACTGCATCGAAAAGTATGCCACATGATCAACATTTCCCAGTGGTGCAATTACAACAAATACATCACCATAATCAATATTTTCAAATATTAAACAATGTGTGTGTGTGTGTGTGTGTGTGTACAGGACTAGAGACTTAAACATTCAATCAAGTATCATGTACCTTACTTAACCAAATCAGAAACCCGATCATGATCTAGTAATACCACTGCCTTGGCAGTGTGTATCTCTTGCCATGTCGAAATCGGATGTGGCCCCTTTGGATTAAGAGGGACATATTTCCATTGTTTAACATATGCATCGATCACGCAATGATCAACCCCCATTCCATTGGTGTCAATGCAGAACTCACAGAAGCATGCATACTTCCTCGTTTTAATGGAAAATATGTTGCCCATGTCTTTACTACAAACTGAATCCAGTTCTCTCGTACCAGGTATGGTCTCGCAATACCATGGCATGGATCTATTCACATCACCAAGGGAAACATCCCTAAAAAACCTGCTTTGAATAACAAACATCACACACACACACACACACACATATATTAATACAAACACATTTATTAAATTCCAATTAAGTTGTTGGTTTTTCCTACTTGCACACCGATCTTGCTTGTTCATGACCTTGGTGACCCAAATTTTGTGTGCACCAATCAACTACTTCTGCTGAGCACTTGATTTGAGATGCCCTATGACTCATTTGGTACCTCCAAAGTGCTCATTTCACGCATGAACCTATGCCATCATGTTCACCCTTTCCATGCCCTGTTTCAAAAAAGCTCCAGTTGTGTCGAATTCTCCTCTCTTTGTGAACGCGACTCAACCAATAAAATGAGTGTGTCGATTTGAATTGCTCCGCACACCCATCTAACCAAATCCAATGTTCTGTAAATGACACCCCATTCTTTTTGAATGAATCATAAATCAACCCAAAGCAGTGTTGAACAAACAATGTGTCATGCTCACGATCATCACTGACATAAAAATGATATTCCTTAATCACATCGTGTGACTGAGGAGTGCTATCACTACCATCAATGCTCGCATGAGCATGTCTATACAATACATGTATGAAGATGGACACCTGGTCGAAGTGATAATACTCACTTTGTATCTCTCTCTGAGGAGCAAATGTGTAATTCTCAGCAAAGTCTACCACCGATAGGATTGTGCCTGGCTCAAAAACCTCACGAGAATGCTTAAATTCTAAAGCTTTCCACCTAGACCTATGGGAGTGTTTAAAGTATTTGTCAATTTGACTTTAAAACTTGTCCATGAAGTCTGAAATAGGAATATCATCCTCGAGCAAGTCAATCCTCTTAGATGGAACATGTGAAGAAGATGATTGATTCATGGAGACATACTCATATCTCTTCCACTTAACTGTGATACCTCACAATCCAAGGTGTGTTGGATCGATAGGAAACTTCCTATGGAACAATGCCAAATCACCACATTCATGGCATCTTCTCCCACCTACACACCTTTTATTGAAAAACACATTTTTAGGATTCCTATTGCATAGTATTATAGAAATAAAATCTCGCACTGTGTGAGGAGCTAGTTCACCATCCCAATGATTTTTACAAAAATCCACAAATGTGTCATAGTATAACTGGAATTCAATGTGTTATCGATAACAACAAGTGTCCCAAATCGTATTCGGAATAATATACCACGGTTTCAACTTACTGAACATGGTAAATGAGATCTGGACAACGGGATTTGATTCTTTGAATTCCTCGAACAAAGCAACTACTGTCATCTCCATAACATGCTTGCAATGCTCCTGTTAGCACTCCAGGAAACTCCTCTAGGTTGCAGCTTGAGGATGCTTGGTAACTTCAATATTTTTCAATGGTTTACTAAATGGATCAAGTCAGATGACCAACAAGACCTCACTCTCTCAAGACATGCATAAAACTCAATCAAATAGATAAGGCTTCTAACAATCAATGTTTAGAGGGTTGATAATAGGGTGAATAGATGGAGAACTCACTATGCTGGCAGATTCATATATAAAGCAATCACATATAAATGGCTAATCATAACAAGGAAAGATACTTGCAATTCAACTCATCAACACAAAGGTAGGATGACAACTATCTAGTATTAGACAAAAAAAATAAACCTGAATCAAACATCCAAGCACGAGTACATAACAGAAAAAAGATGGAATCTAAACATATAATGGAAAAAGAGATTATATTAAATGATGAATAACATGAGAAGCTTGATTACAATAAGGTTCTAAAAGTCTCCGAAGTCGAACCCTTGCTTCAACATTAGTCATAGGCTTTATAGCCTTTACAAAATTTATTTCAGATCCTCAAAAGTTGGATCGAATTTACTAAAAATAGATAACATAACTATTTTTGCAAAATTAGGTCAAAAACCCTAATTTAAGTGCTAACCTATCTAACTCTAATATTTGTTCACTCCTTGAACTCTTTGATAACTGCAGTGACCACTGAAGTAGAACTAGGCCCTGCTATCAGATAGATAAGTCTTGGTTTTCCAAAAGTAGGTAGGGTTTGTGACCCATTTCACCTTGTTGCACCTTCAAAACTGGAATAGACCCAATCCATTGGTGTCTTTCATTAATATTAATCTTCATAAATCATCCTTGAGGTGTTTGGATCCATCAAAATTGGTTCTATGTGGAAGCATATCTTTCTGCACCCTTTTGTGCTTTCGGTGGTTAAGAAAAAAAAATTCTGGGTCTATAAGTTGCTGAAAGCTTTGCTTTCAGTGGCTAATGAACAACTGCTGCATTCGCCTAAGCCACCGAAATCTTTGTTTTTGCAAAATTTAATTAGTCTTTTAATCAATATTTTACAACTTTACTCCTGACCTTCTGGTACTTCTTCAACCTGCATAAGATTTGGAATATCAGCAACATCATGGGATACCTCTAGGTCCTGAAGGCTTATTGCTTCCTCTTCTAGGGTTTCCAGCACAAGGTGAGCTTGAGAGCTAGGGTTTGAGTTTTTATTCTGCAACCTCGACAATCTGATCATTATGTAGAGCCTGGAGTTGTCCTTCATTAATCTCAGATTTTGTCTTTTCAGTAGGATATACATCCCTCTCATTTCTAGGAGAGAATTATGCAATTCAGTATTTTTCTTGGTTAATATTGCATTATTTATTTTGATCTCTCTATCTAAGACCTCTATTTCATGTACCTGTCCTAATAGCTAGTTGATTCTCTGGGACGTAGGCTTGCTGGAGGAAGTTTATGCCACTGGTTCACCCTGGTCTTCTTTTGGTGTGGGTGATGGAAACTCTTCTTGCCTTTGTTGAGACTGTTCTGCTAGTTTATCTTCTTGTTCATCTTGATCCTCAGATTCTGAGTAAGGCAAGTTGAGTATGTTTATGTTTGGAGCTGAAAATTCCTCTACCTTCCCACTAAAATTTGGTCTCGGTAGTTGGAGAGGGTTGATCAACTATCACTGGTGAGATGGCCCTCCTCTTCCTCTTGCCACTCCTGAGAGTGGTGGACTTATTTGAAGGGGAATTTCCTTTGTCTTGTGGCTGTAAGCATGTTTCAAACTCATTCCAAAATAAGAAATATGTTCATGCTATGTTTCTTCTTTGCAGCAATTCTTGGACAATGAGTTTTATCAGGCCATGGTGAGATAGCCTACCTACAATTTTGGTGGGATGGGCCTTGACCTGGTGGGCCATCTTGGTTAGGCTCTTATGGAGGTAGAAAGGCAGGTTCATTGGGATCCTGCCTATGAAATGGTTCATCAATTTCAAGTGGTATATTATCACCCTATTATACCTGCCTTCACAGGTTATAAAAACCAGGATTGCTTTCAACAACTGCTGCCACTTCTCCTCAATCCAAGTTGAAGGGATGCTTTTCTTCCATACTACATTCTTGTGTTTAGGCTTCAAGTAAGACCTGAATTCCACGTCCTTCATGATGGTAGTCTTGAACCATTTCTCTCTAGTCCTTGGGAGTTCTTCTACTTCTGCTATTAGGACCTCATCAACCTGGAACTCTTCTTTTCCTATCAATGCCTTAGAGCCATCAAAAGAGAGGGCAAAGGCTTCTGCCACTTGCTGGTGGGATCCCTGGATCTTCTCACAGAGCCTATAACAACCTACATTTTTGAAAAATTGGCATATTTTTGGATGTGACTCGAGATAGCCAATGTCACCCAATTCCTGTCTAAGGACAGGTCTTCCTCCTTTCTTCATGTCTGGACTGTGCTTCTAGTACCTGCAAAAAAAAAAAAATTGAATTCTGTAAAGGAGATTACCGTGATGGTTTCAGGGATGGCCTGAAGCAGTGAGGATACATGCAGGGAAATGTGGAGTGGACTGAGGATAGGGTGCTGATTTTGAGGGGCTAATCAGTTGATTGCTACTTGGGCAAGATGCCGGTAAACTCTGGTGAGAACCACAAGATGTCCAATACAGTGATCATCTTAACTGGAACTTGATGTCTTGTGGTGGTTATATTGTAGTCACGGGACAGATGGAGGGAAGCGATGGTTTTAGGTCTTTGAATAGTCATTTCAGTTTCATAAGGACCACTTCTCTGCCAACTCATTATTTCTTCTGTAGTCCCAGTCTTTTCGATGGCTAAGAGCTTGTCAGTGGCGCTCTTCATGATGACGGTGGTTGATTTTGACAGCGGCGCTAACCTTTTTCCTTGTTTTGAGCTTTCGATGGTTTAGGTAATCTTGGGTCTAGTTTTTTAGCTTTCAAAAGTTGGGATTTTCGGTGGCTAATGAATCGTTGGTACGCTCGCCTAAGCCACTGGAAGCTGAATTTTCAAATTTTATTAAAAACAGAGTCAACAGGATTTCGGTGGTTAACGTAGTCCTGAGTCCAAATTGTTAGCTACCGAAAGCTGGGCTTTTCAGTGGCTAATGAACTATTGAAAAGTTCTCCTAAGCCACCAAAAGCTAAACTTTTAATTTTTTTGTGAAAAATTCAAAATACAAGTCATTCCAATTTTGTTAATCACCCAAACATATTTTATAATATTCCCTGACATCATCATCACTATGCAAAAAATAAATTGTTCGATTTTGACCTTTAGAAAACTAATTTATTTAGGAGATAACATCTAGCTCCTACTCGGGGATGGGAGACTCCGTGTGAGGTCCCAAGAACCCAGACCAAAATTCCTTTCTTGAAAAATAAGAATTAAACCTATCTTCTACTATTCCATTGGGCATGGAGTTTATTTTGCAAGAAACAAAAACAACAATAACTAAATAATATTTTATAATAATAAGGCCTTAAAGCCTCAAATGAAATAGAGTTTCAGAAATCACCCATTTATTAGGCCATCAAACACCTCCTCGCCTTCCATATTTTGTTAGTTTGAAAGTGTTGTTCTGTTGCACCTGAGCTATCATAAAAGGGCCTATCCATAGAGATTCAAACTTACCATGATTTCCCTTGTTTTTCCTGACAGTGTCCCATTTGAGAACCCAATCCCCAACCTGAAAATTGTCCATATTTTCCCTTTTGTCAAGAATACTCTTAATCTTATTTTGATGAGCTTTTGACTTTTCCACCACCTGTTCCCTGACTTGTTGCAACTCCACCAAATCAAGCATCCTCCTTCACATGTCATTTGGTTCATCATGTTCCTACTGAAAGAGTTTTGCAACTGACAGAATCAGCTGAATGGGAAAAATGGCCTTAGTACCATAAACCAACTAGAAAGGAGAAGTCTCTATGGATATTTTGTTAGTCACTCTATCAGTCCATAGAGAAAACTTTAGCTTAGAATCCGAGCTCTTCTGATTATTCTCCAATAGTTTTCTGATGATTCTAACTAGGATTTTATTGGATGACTCAGCAAGGCCATTTCCTTGAGGGTAATAGGAAGTGGAATGCAACAATTGAATGTCCATCGACTCACACATGTTAACCAATGCCCTGACTTTAAAATTTGGTGCATTATCAGTCACTAGCCTTGCTGGGAAACCAAATCTGATAAAGATGTTCTCATATAAAAATTTCATGATGAATTGGTGAGTGGCATTCCTTGTGGGGACTACTTCTATCCACTTGGTTAAATAGTCTGTGGCTACTAGGATCCACTTGTGCTGACCACTTGACGAAGGATTAATCTCACCTATGAAGTCAAGACCCCACTGCTAGAAAGGACCATTCACTATAATATGTCTAAGGGGCAAAGATTTGAGCTGCTACTTTCCTATGAATCTTTGGCACTTGTCATAGGCTCTCACAAAGGTACACACATCAGAAAAGAACATGCCAATAGTACCCAACCCTCAAAATCTTGTGGGATATGGTCTTCCAGTAATGATGGCCCTCACATGTGCTTGAATGAAACTGATGCATGACCTGAACTGACTCTTCTTTATCTAAGCATCTCAATAAAATAGCAGAAAGATCTCTCCAATACAATAGCTCATCAATTACACAAAATTTAGCAGACTTAATCTTAAGAGATCATGCCTGATTTAGACTAATTCCAGGGGGAACTTCTAAAATTTGCAAGCCTAATGAATAATACATGAGTACCAATCACATGAGGACAAATTCTCAGTTATTTGTTGACTATCATGCTGCTCTTCAACTGTTTCTGCTGCTGCCTCTGTCTGCAAGTTGGTTTAGCTTATGCCAATGAGATTCATGCCAAGTAGCTCATAATTTTCTTCTTCCATAATCTTATCTAGGCCTAGTCCTTTCACCAGCTTGGTGGGCTTTACTTCTATGTCAAACTTAATAAGCTTTGCCACCCACTTAGCTCTCTTTCCATCAATATCAGGCTATGTCAAAACATCCTTCACAGCAGCTGAAGGGACATAAGCTAGGACATTTACGTGTAAAATGTAAATTCTGAAGGATATTAGTGACTTGATGAGAGCATAGGCCTTCTTCTCAATAGGATCATACTTCAATTCAGCATCCCTCAATGTTTTGCTAAAAAAGGCAATGGGGTGATCAAGGCCTTCATTATCTTTTTGTAACAGAACTATTGCCACTATCTCATAGGATGCAAAAGAGAAAATGTAGAAACCCTTGGTGTAGTCTGGACTAATCAGAGTGGGAGCTTCCATGATAGCCTTCTTAATGTCTTCAAAAGTGATTATTGCTTGCTCTGTCCATTTGATTTCAACTTCCTTCCTCAACATAGAGGTTATGTGTTTTACCAACTCAAAAAGTTTGGGATAAACCTCCTAACAAAATTTATCTTACCCAGAAATGACTGAATACCCCTTTTTGACCTAGGTATGGACAACTTCTAAATTGCTTCAACTTGAACAGGATCAATCTTCACACCTTCAGATAAAACCATGTGACCTAGGAGTTTTCCCTCATTGAGTGCAAATTGAGACTTCTTCGGGTTCAGAGATATCCCAAATTTTCTACATTTCAGAAACACCCTCTTCAAGTGCTGCAAATGCTCTTCATGGATGTTGAAGTAAACAGTGAGGTCATCAAGATATATGAGAACAAATTTGTCGTTCAACGCCACAAAAGCTATGTCCATGGCCCTTTGGAATGTGGCCCCAGCATTCATTAGCCCAAATGGCATTTTGGCATACATGAAGGTTCCCTAGGGAGTGGTAAGCACGGTTTTTTCTTGATCACCAGGGTGTACAACAACTTGGTTGTATCCAGAGAAGCCATCTAGGAATGACATGACACTAGCCCCTGAGACTCTTTGCAATAGAAGCTCCATCTTGGATAATGGATAGTTGTCTTTCTTGGAGCATTTGTTCAGGTTTCTGAAATCCACACATAGCCTAATCTCCCTGTTCTTCTTCCTTACCACCACTAAATTTGCAATCCATTTAGAATACTTGAGGAGAATTATGATTTTGGCTTTAAGGAGATTTTGGATTTCTTTCTCAATCACAGGTAGTAGGAGAGGACTGATGGATCTCATCTTCTGTTTAAAAGGGATGGTGTCCTTCTCCAGGGGAATCTTGTGTTGGATGATATTAGTGTCATAGGTTTCCAGGTCACTGTATTCCCAAGAAAAGATATCGGCAAACTCTTTCATCATACTACAAAATTTTGACCTCTGATCAGCAGTCAACTCAATGGACATATTTATGGATTTTGGATGACTTTGGCTACCTATGTTTTTCTCTTGGACAGCATGTTCTTTCTCCTTTTTGGCAAGTTTAAAGGGGACATCATTATGATCAAATAGCTCTTCCAGGGGTACCATACCCCAAGGTATATAATTACTAGGCAACTGAACAATGTTCTGATTACCTACTTTATCTTTTAACTTGAGCCTCTGTGATTCTTCCATATTTAGGTTTTCTTGATCAATATGCATATCAAAAAATTCATCTACTACCTGGAGAAATTTACTAAGCTCATCATCATTCTCAAATACCTTCCAAAATTTCACATTATCAGGTAGGGATGGCCTGTACTTAACTTGGATATCATAGCTCAGTTTAGGAGGCAAAGGGGGAATGAACATACTTGTAGAGATAGCAAGGGAATCAGCTAGATGCTTCATAGATCTAGGTATTTATGAGAGGTCAAAAACCATCAAAGAGTCCCTGAGTTTCCATACCTCATCTCTGTAAGCCTTCAGTCTGAAATTCTTCGCTTGAAAAGTGTTGTTCACCTGCTGTATGATAAGGTCTGCATCTCCAAATATCTTCAGGCACATGATTCACATTTACTTGGCAGCCTTCACTCCCAACAATAATGCTTCATATTCTGTTATATTGTTAGTAGTTTTGAAATCAAGTTTATAAGACAAATGGATAGTCTCTTTTGATGGAGAAATCAAAATTACACTTGCACCCGCTGAGGCTTGAGTACTGGCCCCATCAAAAAACATGCTCTAGAAAAAGGTGGTTACTTATTCAGGTGGATGATAGGTAGGACTTGTAAGTTGCATGGATGTTGGCTGGGAATCATCTATCTACAGGATGCATGCCCCAAATTCTGTGTCTACTGCATAGATGGGATGATTTATAGAGTTCTTGGCATTACTGATGATGTAGGTGAATTTGTTCTCTCTGTAGAGTCTCTTGGTTTCTCCTCCAAACATTGGGATTGTAGCATATGTAAGGTCCATCTAAAGGGTACCACCCAGCCTTTTACTCCACGAGTGAGAGAAAGGAGGCCAAACTTAGGTGGGATGTCAGCCACTACTATGTCCATCACTATGCTTTTTGAAGGCAGCTGGGAGAGGTTTATGACAAGGTCTTTGATGAGGCCCAGGCATTTGACCTTCCTAATGTCAAAAGAAAACACAGCATGGTAGGGTTTTGTAATGCTGAGGCCAAGCTCATCCATCATTGCTTTTGGCATTAGGTTATGGGAAGCTCCCGAGTCCAACAAACAGTTGTGAAGTATTTTATCATGGATGTTCAAAGATATGTAGAAAGGTGGGAAAGACTCATCCATCTCTTCAATCATAGGACCTAGGATTACTGTGGGCTTGTCATCTTGCAAGTTCACAAAGTCAACATCTATGGGTGTCCTGGGATGAAGGGATTTCAGTATGGATGACTTGAAGGGATCATTCTTCATCAGCTCTATCAAGGGAAAAGGGGATTTTAACTTCTGAATTTCTGACTCAAGATTGAAAGCACAGGATAATTTGTCAGAAGTTCTTATCTCTTGTGGTGTGGCTTTGAGCTGAATAGGATCATGGTTTGATGGCTGTAATGGCATTTGTTGCTGTCTTGGAGGAACAATCATCTTCTTTGCAGGAGCAGCAATCTTTTTAGCATGAGGAGCAGGCTCCTTTGTAGGGGAAGGACTCTTCTTCATAGGAGCAACAATTCTGGATCTCAAATTATAACCCTCTTGATCATCTTCCTGATACAAATATTCTTCCATGGTTTGCTCATTCATGAGGGCTTCCTCATAGTCTGCTTGTGTTAGGAAAGAGAGATATACCTCATCTTCCATACAATTGATATTGTCTTTTGCCTCTCCTTCTTCTTGAGTGAACTCTGGTTCTTCTTCTAGTACAACATTATGAAAAGGTGGTCTGATTCTTTGATCCTCAGCTTGATTCCTATCCCTTTGAAGGATCTGAGCTGGTGGGTTATTTATTTTGTAAGGGACAAAATTAGGGTTTCTGGGAGCAAAATCATTTGGCCCTTTACCCCTCACAGGTATTTCCCTTTGTCTTTAAGCCTAGACATTTCAGCTGTCAAACTATGCGACATTTTGGCCATTTTCTCAATTTTAGTCTCTGATGAAGAATCCCTAAGAGGATCTGTGGGTTGTTTCTTCCTCTCCACTTTTCCCTTAACCTTCCGAGATGCAATGATGTTGGACTCAACTTCAAGAGCAGCATATTGCATGAGTGACAGAGAATCTGATATTCTTTCTCTGAGAAGAAGGAAGAACTCAAAATCAAAGGCATTGGCATAGGTGATTTTGGATAAAGTGTCAGTTGGCTTGATCTCAGCAGGGATCTTGATGAACATATTGTTAGATATTTTGGTGAAGTTGGAAACAGACTCACCATTCTCTCTCCTTAGATTGCTAAATTCAATAATGTAGTAAAGGTGGTCTCTTATTTCTCCCCAATGCTTCAAAAATATGTCATCTAGGGCTTCAATGCCTACTATTGATCTAGCAGGAAACTCTTTGAATCATTTCCTAGCCTGGCCATCCAGAATTTTCACAAAAACCCTAGTCCACACATCCTCTTGTTCAATGTTTATATTCTCAGCATAACTGTAGAATGCCTCTAAGTGTTCTTCAACTGTGAAATCTCCCTCTCCAGTAAACTTAGGCATGTAATTGAGATAATATCCAGTAGGAATAGCAGAGAGGGGGTTAGGAAAATTTAGAGGGGCATATCTTGCAACAAGGATCCTTTCCATTTTGGTAAGAGGGGCAGCCATATTGGAAGTGGGTATGGAAAGGGAAGAAGGAGATGCTACTGGTGTGGGTGGTAGCTGAGAGAGTATTTGGGGTGGATTTATCTTAGTGGAGTCACCAGGGATTGGATCTACACAAGCAACACTGCTTGAAGATTCCTCAACCCTAAAATTTTCTTATTTAATTATAAATTCCTAAGAATTATATGTTTCAGCAGAAGAAGATTGAAATGGATGTCTATTTGATATAACAGCAGAAATACCTAATGTAGCTCCCCTTGCAGCTTTGGAGGTCTATCTTAGTGAAGCCCTAGCTCTTCTTAGAATCTCTTCTGGATTTGAAACATGTGTTACTCGTGGCCCTTGGGGGTTTGGTCTGGTACTTGGTCTTCTTGAAGCCACCTTATTCCAATGGAGTCGCCAGATAGATGATTACAACCAAAAAGTGTCCAGAATTTGTCTATCATCAAAGTAGGATCTATGTCATCCCCCAGGAAAGCTGAGCTTCAATATCCTCTCCCCGGCAACGACGCCAATTTGTTAGCACTCCAGGAAACTCCTCTAGGTTGCAACTCGAGGATGCCTAGTAACTTCAATATTTTTCAATGATTTAATAAATGGATTAAGTCAGATGACCTACAAGACCTAACTCTCTCAAGACATGCATAAAACTCAATCAAATAGATAAGGTTTCTAACTATCAATGTTCAGAGAGTTGATAATAGGATGAATAGATGGAGAACTCACTATGCTAGCAGATTCATATATAAAGCAATCACATATGAATGGCTAATCATAACAAGGAAAGATACTTGCAATTCAACTCATCAACAAAAATATAGGATGACAACTATCTAGCATTAGACAAAAAGAATAAACCTGAATCAAACATCCAAGCACAAGTACAAAACAGAAAAGAGATGGAATCTGAACATATAATGGCAAAAGAGCTTATATTAAATGATGAATAACATGAGAAGCTTAATTACAATAAGGGTATAAAAGTCTCCGAAGTCAAACCCTTGCTTCAACATTAGCCATAGGCTTTATTGCCTTTACAAAATTTATTTCAGATCCTCAAAAGTTGGAACAAACTTACTAAAAATAGATAACATAACTGTTTTTGCGAAATTAGGTCAAAAACCCTAATTTAAGTGCTAACCTATCTAACTCTAATACTTGTTCACTCCTTGAAATCTTTGATAACTGTAGTGACCACTGAAGTAGAACTAGGCCCTGCTATCTGACAGATAAGTCACAATTTTCCAAAAGTAGGTAGGGTTTGTGACCCATTTCACCTCACTGCACCTTCAAAACTGGAACAGAACCAATCCACTGGTGTCTTTAATTAATCTTCATCTTCATAACTCATCCCTGAGGTGTTTGGATCCATCAAAATTGGTTATGTGTGGAAGCATGTCTTTCTCCACCCTTTTGTGCTTTCGGTGGTTAAGAAAACAGAATTCTCGGTCTGTAAGCTGTCGAAATCTCTGCTTTCAATGGCTAATGAACAGCTGTTGCATTCTCCTAAGCCACCAAAATATTTGTTTCTGCAAATTTAATTATTCTTTTAATCAATCTTTTACAACTTTACTCCTGACCTTTTGGTACTTCTTCAACCTGCATAAGATTTGGAATATCAACAACATCATGGACTACCTCTGGGTCATGAAGGCTTATTGCTGCCTCTGCTAGGGTTTCCAGCGCAAGGTGAGCTTGAGAGATAGGATTTGAGTTTTTCTTCAGCAAACCTTGACAGTCTAATCATTTTGTAGAGCTTGGAGTTGTCCTTCATTAATCTCAGATTTCTTCTTTTCAGCGGGACATGCATCCTTCTCATTTCTAGGAGAGAATCATGCAATTCAGTATTTTTCTTGGTTAATATTGCATTATTTCTTTTGATATCTTTTTCTAAGACCTCTAGTTCATGTCCCTACCTTAATAGCTGGTTGATTCTCTAGGACCTAGGTTTCTTGGAGGAAGTTTCTTCCACTGGTTCACCCTGGTCTTCTTTTGGTGTGGGTGCTGGAAACTCCTCTTTCCTTTCTTGAGATTGTTTTGCTTAGTTATCTTCCTATTCTTCTTGATCCTCAGAGGCTAAGTAAGGCAAGTTGAGTATGTTTATGTCTGGAGTTGAAACTTCCTCTACCTTCCTACTGAAATCCATATTTCTCTTTGTTTTGTTGGTCTCGGTAGTTAGAGAGGGTTGATCCACCATAATTGGTGAGATGGCCCTCCTCTTCCTCTTGCCACTCCTAGGAGTGGTGGACTTCTTTGAAGGGGACTTTCCTTTTTTTTCTTATTGTAAGCTTGTTTCAAGCTCATTCCAAAATAAGAAATATGTCCATGCTATGTTTCTTCTTTGCAGCAATTCTTGGACAATGAGTTTTATCAAGCCATGGTGAGATAGCCTGCCTGTAATTTTGGTGGGCTGGTCCTTGACCTGGTGGGCCATCTTGGTTAGGTTCTTGTGGAGGTAGAAAGGCAGGTTCAATGCACTCCTTCCTATGAAATGGTTCATCAATTTAAAGTGGTATATCATCACCTTATTATACCTGGCTTCATAGGTTATATAAACCAGGATTGCTATCAACAACTTCTGCCACTTCTCCTCAAGCCAGGTTGAATGGATGATTTTATTCCATACTACATTCTTGTGTTCAGGATTCAAGTAAGAACTAAATTCCACATCCTTTGTGATGGTGGTATTGAACCATTTCTCCCCAGTCCTTAGGAGTTCTGCTACTTCTACTATTAGGGCCTCATCAACCTGGAACTCTTCTTTGCATATCAATGCCTTAGAGCCATCAAAAGAGAGGGCAAAGGCTTCTACCACTTGCTGGTGGGATCCCTGGATCTTCTCACAGAACCTGTAGTAGAGTACATCTTTGAAAAATTGGCATATTTCTGGATGTGACTTGATATTGCCAATGTCACCCAATTCATGTCTGAGGGCAGGTATTCCTCCTTTCTTCATGTCTGGACTGTGCTTCTAGTACCTGTTATTAATCTTGCACATTGATCTAGGAACTAAGAATCAATCTCATCAAAGAATAATCAACAAATACTCATGAAATGGTGTTAATCAGAACCAGAATGGCTTCCTCTATGTATATTCAAAAAACAATGAATGGTTACAATACCAATGTTAAGCAATAGCTTTAATCCATGAAGAATTCAAATACCTAAGGAGACAATTCGAATTCAGTGAGTGAGTCTAGCTTAACTGACTCTCAACCATTGGTTCACACTCAGTTAACCACTTGAACAAAACCCTAATTGACTCACCAAACCCTAACTGAAGTCGAAGTGCAATAAATGACTGAATCTCAACTGAAGGAGATCAAACACATGTCATAGCAAGCCAACCATCAAGTGATAGTGCTCCATGACTTCAATGAACACCGATGAGGTTAACTGAAGCTGAACTGATCATCAGAAGTTGGTGGAGGTGCCCTGTTGACTCCATATCATTAAATAATAATAAATAATCATTAAATAATATATTTAATGAGAGGAGGCACCTTAACTGACTAGTTGAACTGATTGTAACCACCAGTTAGCAATTAGGTGCATTAATATCACTCAGATCACCCCCGGAGTGCTCCAGTTAGCCTCCTTAACTGTAGGAGAAGGCTAAGTTAGCCTCCTTGACTGTAGGTAGGGGTGTGACTAGATGATGGAAATTAATGCTCCATTGATGTCAATTAATGTCAATTATACTTAGGATAGTGGTTTAACTAGGACAATTTGACCAAAAAGAGTGTGTATGATGGTAAATGTCTCCAACACCCCCCCTTAAGCTATACTCAGGAAGACTTAGAAAAAATAAATGCATAAAAATGCTAGGGCCCCAAAAACAAAGGCCATAGGTCACCCTGTACAATAAAGTAACTGCTTGATATAACCAAGGAAACAGGGAAAATCTCATGGGAAAAATACCCCCCCTCAAACTAAGCAGTAAATCAAGAATTGGTTCTTCTATGCAGTAGCATCCTGAGACTATGCATGTGAACCTCTGAATCCAAACTAAATGAACATGTCTGGAGGAATCTTACTCTTTGGAAGAAGAACAATGCACTCAACTGAATCAGAAATATAAACAGCTACACGGTCAAAAATGGACCCATGTAGAGCAGCTGAAATCATCTAAAGAGAGAGCAAAGGTTCTTGAGGAATCGAACAATGTGTGGAACACTCAAGAAACTGATATTTTGCAGCCTTGAATAGAAAACCATGAGTGGTAAAATCAGCCCCAATTTTTAGGAGCAAGTGTCCAAGCGGATGCAGAATGTCTTCCTCTTTACTAGTTCTGTGAAGAGATGAGCTTGTGACCAAAGGTAGAGAATCCATGGGACTCTGGAGAAAGAATGATTGAGCTCCATAATCTGATATAGCTTCAAAAATATCTAATGATTCACAAAATAAAATATCAGCAACCTCATAAAAGGAAACTAACACCAAATCCCTAGCAGCAAAATTGAAGAAGAACTGTGGTACTTGATTTTTCACACCGGAATTGGTGAGAGTAGCTGCAAGCATGACTGAAAGCTCTTTGATTTTAAAATATGAAAAAAATAATATCAGATAATAATGTAAATCAGATCTAAAAAAGTTCACAACAGATCCAAAACTATGAAATGAAATCAAATCCCCAGCAGCAGTTTTGTAGGAGACTTGCAGTACTTGTTTCTTCACACTGTTGATGAGAACAGCTACAAGCAGTACTGAAGGTTTATAAACCTGAAATTTTGAACCAAGAAATATCAGATCAGATCCAAATAAGATCATATCAAATTCATAAGGTTCATATCAGATCCAAAATTATGGCCAACTGAGACGGTGGATGCACAGTTGTCTTTTTCTTCAAAATTCTGAATTTTGGTGCTTGCAATCCTATAGGATTTTGCTGGAAGATATAGATCATGGGGAGCGAATATGACACTCTTATAATATGATATTTCTTCCAAAATATCCAATTTTTTACATATTTTCACACCAGCAGCAACATTAGAGGAAGAAAAATCAAACTTCTCTTCACTTTCGGAAGCAATTACTGGTAAATTTTGCATAGAATTCAAAGGAAAATCATCGGTGAATGTTTGCATGGAAGTGCATCAGTATTTTTCTTCAATATCAAAGATTTGAATGTCTTTTTCTATTTCAGAAATATGAGAATATGAGATATCAGAGATCTCATGAACTTCCAGAGCATCAGGAGAAGGAGTCATTGCATGGAGACTTTCTTCAATTCGAATTGAATGTGTAGAAGATTTTGCTTCATCTTCATCTTGAACAACTTCATCAGAGAGAGTAGAGGCCGAGAATTTTGATTAAAGAAATCTTGTGGTGCTGGATGTGATCTCCAAATTACTATTATGATCCTCATTGTGTTTGCCAAAGGTTCTGTCCAATTTTGTCCAGACTTCCTTTGGGTATTCAGCAGAACAAATAAGGTAGTACAAGCCAGGAGAAAGGGCTAGACCTATTGCTCCAAAAGCTTTGTCACCGTCATTTAGCTATTCATTCTCATTCTCATAAGACTCTTTTCCAAGTCCAATAGACACCTCATAGAGACCTTGTCTCTTCAAAGATGCAATCATCTTCAACTTCCATTCCGAATAGCTTGTGAATGGGGTGAGAAGAGGGATTGATGAGTCCATCTGATGTTGTACCTGTTAAAACATGCAAATCAAAACAAAAGGGGCACCGTAAGGTCAGACAAACTGCACATTCTAGGCTTTCATCACACCCAGCATAGTCAATCAAACAAGCTTGATCAACAAGTTCTTTACTTGGGGTATTGAGTGGTAAGCCTTGGCTTCTGGTGCATTGCTGGATTTTTGAGCTATTGCTCACTTTTCATGGAGAAATATGTCAAAAAGATTGTTTTTGAGAGATAGATCTTCATCCCTCTGTATGCTTTGATACCATATTAATCTTGCACATTGATCTAGTAACTAAGAATCAATCTCATCAAAGAATAATCAACAAATACTCATGAAATGGTGTCAATCAGAACCAGAATGGATTACTCTATGTATATTCAAAAAACAATGAATGGTTACAATACCAATGTCAAGCAATAGCTTTAATCCATTAAGAATTCGAATAACTAAGGAGACAATTCGAATTCAGTGAGTGAGTCTAGCTTAACTGACTCTCAACCATTGGTTCACACTCAGTTAACCACTTGACCAAAACCCTAATTGACTCACCAAACCGTAACTGATGTCGGAGTGCAATAAATGACTGAATCTCAAATGAAGGAGATCAAACACATGTCATAGCAAGCCAACCATCAAGTGCTAGTGCTCCATGACTTCAATGAACACCGATGAGGTTAACTGAAGCTAAACTGATCATCAGAAGTTGGTGGAGGTGCCCTGTTGACTCCATACCATTAAATAATAATAAATAATCATTAAATAATATATTTAATGGGAGGAGGTGCCTTAACTGACTGGTTGAACTGATTGTAACCACCAATTAGCAATTAGGTGCATTAATATCACTTAGATCACCCCCATAGTGCTCAAGTTAGCCTCCTTAACTGTAGGAGAAGGCTAAGTTAGCCTCCTTGACTGTAGGTAGGCGTGGCTGTGACTAGATGATGGCAATTAATGCTCCACTGATGTCAATTAATGTCAATTATGCTTAGGATAGTGGTTTAACTAGGCCAATTTGACCAAAAAGAGTGTATATGATGGTAAATGTCTCCAACACCTGGAAAAAAATAAAAATTTGAATTCTGGGAAGGAGATTAATCCGTGTTGGTTTCAGGGATGGCCTGAAGTAGTGAGGATACATGTAGGGAAATGTGGAGTGGACTGAGGATAGGGTGCTAATTTTTAGGGGCTAATTAGTCGATTGATACTTGAGCAAGATGACGATAAACTTTGGTGAGAACCACGAGATGGCTAGTACAGTAATCATCTTAACTAGAACTTGATGTCTTCTAGTGGTTATATTGTAGTCATGGGACAGATGGAGGGCAACGAGGGTTTTAGGTCTTTCAACAGTCATTTCAGTTTCATAATGACCACTTCTCTACCAACTCATGATTTCTTCTGCAGTCCCAGTCTTTTTGGTGGATAAGAGCTTGTCAATGGCGCTCTTCATGTTGACGGTGGTTGATTTTGACGGCGGCACTAACCATTTTCCTCTTTTGTAGCTTTTGATGGTTTAGGTAATCTTGGATTTGGTTTTTTAGCTGCCGAAAGATGGGATTTTCGGTGGCTAATGAATCGTTGGTACGTTCGCCTAAGCCACCGAAAGCTGACTTCTCAAATTTTATTAAAAACAAAGTCAACAGGCTTTCAATGGTTAATGTAGTCTTGAGTCCAAATTGTTAGCTACCGAAATCTAGGATTTTCAGTGGCTAATGAACTGTTGAAAAGTTCACCTAAGCCACCGAAAGCTAAACTTTTGATTTTTTGTGAAAAATTTAGAATACAAGGCATTCCAATTTTGTTAATCACCCAAACATATTTCATAATATCCCCTGACATCATCATCACTATGAAAAAAATAAATTGTCCGAGTTTGACCTATAGAAAACTAATTTATTTAGGAGATAACAACTCCTTATAAATGCCTCTGCCAAAAGGTTGTCGCAAGACATGTTTTCAATCTGGTATAGCACGAGAATGGTTGTCCCAATACTCTATCACCTTCTCTCTGATGCCCTCTTCCATCCTATCTGTATATGATTCTCTGCATATAAGAGCCCGACAAGAAGCTTCATCATTTTCATCTATCTTTACCCTAAATTTAGTGTATTTGTACAGTGTTTTTCTTGAAACGTGGAGCATCTTTGACATTGTTGTGACCATTCGATTTCTTGAGGTGCTTTGTGCCACAATAGTGGTTGTAATTTCCCTACGAGCAGCACTAATATCAGTTTTTCTTGACTTTTTAAATGCAGATAGTGCATTTGTTACATTTTTTGTTACATTCTCACATGCATTTTTATTTTTAGCATCCTTAAAACCCAACAACTTTGTGGCATGTTTCAATTTTTTGTGTTTTATCAATCCATGTAGGATTTGTGCTTGTGTAATCACTGATTGTTGTTCAAAGTACAACTTGATTATGTTACTAACATGCTCTCTGATTGTCCGATTAGGGGTCGGGTTCCCGAACTCTTCTTGAGTGGCATCATCCAACCCTCTTAAACAATTAGCAGCCATTCAAATGTCATTGAAGCTCCCAATTACTCTTGAGAACTCAGAGGGTGTACGATCTTGTGATGGCTAGCCAGGATCTAGCAATAAACAAATACAAACTCAAAAATAAATTTACAAGCTCAAGAATAAATACAAATAAATGCAAGCTCAATAATAACATTTTATTTTACTTATCATATTGCCATTGTTAGTTAAAAAATTAGCAAATAAATTATACAAGCTTGAATAACATTTTATTTTAAGTTTATCATATTGCCATTGTTTGTTAACAAATTAACAAATAAATACAAAGAATGGTGGCTGTAGTAGTAACTGGAGATGAATATGGACCCCGGTTTAAATCATCTTTTTAATGGTTAAAAGGTAGTCACTTGGCAACCAAGGCTGTCTCAGGCCTGAGTATTGGGGAAATACCCCTCACTTCACGGTGCAGGTAAAACTACTAACCGCTTGGCCACAAACGACAACTCTTTGGTTTTCCTCACAGGTGGGAATCTAGTCAATCCAGCAGGGGTCGTTGCCCTTTTCTCTTGGCAAGTCCTTTCATTGGCTAGCTACTTCGGGGTTCTCGTGGTACTCCTCATAATGATTTTTAGGGAAAATCCCAAGTACTTCCCACAGTTGTTGCGGATGAGACTTATGTCCCAATCGAGATGTTATTAAGTATGATTCCTAGTCATTTGTACAAGATTGCAATGTAATGTAATTGTAATTGTAAAATTGTAATGTAATTGTAATTGTAATTGTAATGTAATTATCATCATTATCATATACTAGAATACAATTATGTTCAAGTTTATACTAATACCCTTGATTCACTTGGTTGATGTTATAGCCTCATAGGTCTATTTGGTCTCAACTAGGATGTTGAAATCTTATCAGTTTATACAATTAGAACCATTTTTTCTTATATATTTTTCAGAATGCACCCAAGATCTACTTTGAGAGTTAAAGTCTTCGAGCATGTCTTCCTTACAAAAAAAACAATGAACACATTGTATGTGGTAGAATGAATATTGTTGTTGAAGACTTCATAGAAGGGATTCCTAGTCCCATCCAACTTTTCTTCCATATACATAAACCATCTACTTGTATAAATTAGGCCAAAAATGCCCCAAGCAAACCCACACCAACTCAAAATAGTGTTCTAAGTTTTTCCTTGCTTGACCTTGTAGGTCTTAATCAATGGTGACCTCTTATATCTTAATCTGTCCTATTTTTAAATGCTTACCATAGATACAGAATTTCATAATTAATAAGGTGTCCATATTGAATTCTTCTTTGTTATATTTCCTTCCTCTTCTTATTGTCTCCTTGATATAAAGCATGCATTTTTTAAAAGAATGACCTTAGGAATTAGTCCTACACATTGAACATGAAGGAAGGAGAATATGTTACTAAATTTATGATGCACATTCAAGACATGGAAGGACAA
>LPNX010911971.1:325686-336656 GCA_001517045.1 Pseudotsuga menziesii | reverse complement strand
TGTATAAAATGATGCTGAAATCAGATGTGGTCACTTTCGAAAAATAATAAATAATTGTATATTGTGAAATAAATTAACAAAAAAATATGCAGACCACAATTCATTTTGTGTAGGTCATGCTCGTATATATATATTTTTTAATTATTAATGTAAGATTGAATTATTGGGGATGGACATGAGCCACTTATTAACTTCTTCAAATTTTAAAGGTCACGTAGTTCATTAAATGCAAAATTTCACACATTAAATGACATCGGAATATTTTTAAAAAAGTATTGTTGGGAAGGAAACATAATATCTTACAATTTGTTTTTTTACTGCAAGTCGAAATTCACACGGCATATATGCGTTTCGAGGGCTTCTATCTAGCACATGAGTAAAAAATCAGTTTTTCATCACCAAATTTGACCAAAAAGTGTTACCCACCTTCATGGAATCACCCTGGTGCATATGTTATGCTTGATGAAGAATCCAATGTACCAAATTAATTATTCATGAAGGAAATTCAAAGTTTTTGGTGTATGTGTGCAATGTTCTCATGCAACCATTCACTAATGTATGCATGGCAGTGATTGTAACTTTTTATTAATGTGTTGGGCACATGGAAAGTTATTACAATTGATATATATTCTCTATTTCTCAATGTTCTTTCTTATCTAGCACCTGGGGTGTCGAAGACAACTTGTTATTATGTAAAATACATTCTCTACAATCAATCATAATTATACTCTAAATATTTGTTGGGGTTTTTCATCCTCATAGTTTTGAGGGTCCCACAGAGCTCTGGTATACACCTTATAAAGAAATAAGAGCTAGTACCACAGAGAGAGGCCCCCTTTCCTTAAATGGCTTACTAGGTAGGCATGCATGGAATGGGAACTATGATTCTAAAGAAGGTAGGTGAGTTTTTTATATCCTTCTTGACAAAGCTACCGTACCTCTATCTTGGTAAGATTAATGCCTACCTTGATGATGAGGAAGGCCTGAGGTTGAGGCAGATGCAGTTGGAATGGGGTCATATGGGTGAGTACAGTTGAGATGGTGGTGGGCCTAGGCTTCACGGGACATGTTCGAGCCTGAGAAGAAAGCCATATAAGACTACACAATTGGATTGTTTTCCGCAAGGTACATCTTGTGTTGTGGATGAATGATTTATGTGATTGAATTTTCTATTGATTTCAATATTTAGCATTTATGCAATTAAAAGTTTTAAAGTACAAATCACTTCATATTTTCTCAAAAATTAACATATAGTGATCTTATCTCATATCATTTTTGCATGTTGTATTTTGGAGAATAATGCTATTCAAGATGCATCTAAGCACTATAGTGATTTATTTAAGACTTACATTTATCCTATCTTATGATGAGAAATGAATTGTTTGACATAGTGGGATCATTAATTCATTGAGTATCTTCTTGGACTATGAGTGGATATACTCCTAGGGTGTATACACTATATTTTTTCTATAAAAGATAGCTGAAGACCTGTTTTGCAATAACATAATGGATTGGGTACATGTAGGAATGCTTGTCTCATGAATAAATGTGTCCTAATCTCTTCAAATGTGACATCGTTGATAGTTAAGGACATTGTCATATTGGAGAAGATTTACAGAAGGGAAAAATCCAGTCACTCATAGTATGTGATTTGTAGAAATGCTACTTTTATGAATGAGACATTTAAATTTCTCTATTTTTTCACTCTTTCAAAATGCTTAGATGTAAAATATTTATCATCCTCTATCTTTAAATATCTTTATGTATATTATTATAAATTTCATTCACTCCATTGCCATTCAATTTCTATTTATCTAGATACCCCAACAATCTTGATTTTATGCACAATTATTTCTCTCACTCTAATTGAAGTATGGACCATGAAAAATATAAACAAATAATATCTTATGTGGAATGTATTTCAAAACCACAAATCTAATATTGAAATTAATTACATTAAACTATTATAAATAATACATTTTAGGCTAATTAGGCTACCTAATATGGTTGTTAATAGAGTATTGACCACACATGCATAAACGTTCTACTCAAGTTCCATCCTCAAGATGTGGATATAAGATAATATGAGTAGTGTCATATTTGATATCCTTAAAAAGCTCGCAAACTGTACATATAAATACACTACATGCTAGTCATTCACTCCATTTCCATTCAAATTCTATTTAGCTAGATACCCCAACAATCTTGATTTTATGCACAACTATTTCTCTCACACTAATTGCAGTATGGATCATGAATACTATAAACAAATAATCACTTATGTGGAATGTATTTCAAAACCACAAATATAATATTGAAATTCATTACATTAAATTATTATAAATAATACATTTTAAGCTAATTAGGCTACCTAATATGGTTGTTAATAGAGTATTGACCACACATCCATAAACGTTCTACTCAAGTTCCATCCTCAAGATGTGGATATAAGATACTATGGGTAGTTTCATATGTGATATTCTTAAAAAGCTCGCAAACTATACATATAAAGACACTAGTCGACCCACCATATTATTTCAAAAAATACCACATTTTACATCAAATAGTTATAGAAACAACTTAGAAGGTAGTTAAATACCAAAATGAAGTAATGTAAGGATAAAAAATATAATCAAAATGTGTTCTTAGCATATTAAATTTAATTATTCATATTTACGGGTCCTTAATATGTCACTTTAATGGGCCATATTGTGTTTAATTTTGATACATTTTTCCTCTAGAGTGGAGACCTTCCTAAGAACATTAGTACTTTGCATCACCAATTCAGACATTTTGAATCATGTTTATATAATAAAAAATCATTTACTTAATATCAAGTTGGATGTGATATACACTTGGACATAAGTTTTTTTAATGGTTATTGAGTTATTTACATTCAGAAAGAAATTCGTGCAACCTCCATGAAGATATTTAACTCACATGACAATCTAATCTTCTTCATCCATTACCACAAACCACTTTGATGTATGGTTTAGACATCTAAAGGATGATTCCCCTCACAACCTTCAAAGTTTTTGACACTTCAATGAAACAATAAAGAATAGAGTAAATTCAATCTCCTTCTAATCTTAAAGATTTGAATTGACAAAGGAGGGAAATAGTCCCTTTGAGGAAACATATGATAAATTAGGAAACTAAGGGACAATTTCCAACAATCAAGGCCTTGATTGAATGGTCTAGATGAGACTATTTTGAAGTATAACTATAAGCATAGTTGATAAAGTAGATAACTAATATTTTTATTTAATTTTTCTTCTTGTTCTTCAATATAGTTTGAATTGTAGCCAAGATGAAAAATTATGTTTTCATTTTCTATGACGTTTTCCAAATAAAGGAAAGAAAATTTATTGATTTTTTGAGTGTGTTTTTTGCTGCCAAGGGTTCCATTATTTTCCTTGAGTAGGGTCTATAAAAGTAAAGGACCTAAGAACCCTTCTTTCCCTTACAATTCATACTTATTTATGGTGTACAATAGAAAGACTTATGTAGAATCAAAGTATTAAATATGCCATTTTCATTTGCAAGCGATATTTATATTACTTACATTTATTTAGGTAGCAATTTTATTCATGTATTTATTTAATTAATTTAAATTACATTGTTCAATATCTTAATGTAAACCCTATAAATCTAGCATTTGATAACTAGTGTTGTGGAGAAATTGTATCAATGGTAAGAAAATTATTCTTTCCTTTTAAGTTGTAAAGAAGAAAAGTATAAGATGATGATTAGTATGGCATATACTTATGTGTTGAATATCATAAGAAAAGAAAGGAACGTGAGAAAATAAAAACAAATTTAAATTGATAAAATGGCATTCAAACAAGTTAATGGGGAAGTTTCAATTTCATTACAAATGCACAATTCAAGGTATAAATACAATGGTATCACCTTGAGAAATGATGCTGAAATATGGAAGCCAAACTCTATTTAGGATGGGTTGCTCAAATATATGAAATGCTCTCAAACAAACTTGGCAATGATGAAGATAAATTCTTTCTCCTTAAGGGAAGGAGTCAAGCAAGCATGAAGGCCAATGGATGGTATGCCAATAGATCAAGATGAAGTGTCTTCCAATCTAATGCCCAGAACATAATATTTCTCTATTTCTTCTTTATGAAATGGGTTCCCATGGCTTCCTTTTATAGAAAAAATATAGTTCTTCCAAAAACTAGTTTTAAATGTAAAATCTCCATCCATGAAGTGACTTACGAGTACAAGAATGCGGCCCATTAAGGGCCAAGTACCTAGTAGGTGAGCCTGATTCAACCTCTTTGGCATCCAAATGTAGTGGGCGATCATTAATGTTATGCAAAAGCTTATGAGTATGCTCGTTTGTAGATCCATATTGGTCGAGGGATATTCCACGTGATTATGCTTGGGAGATAGTTCTGAAATCACACAACCTATGTAAATTCAATTGTAAGTTCACCCTTCCTTTCCATATGTTGAATAATGATGAAGGGAAACCTTATAATCTGTTTAATATATAATGATGACGTATTTAAAAAATATATGTGAAATGCCAAATGTGTGCAATTTTAGGCAATGACAAGATGTAAATTACAATGAGCTATCAAAGTTGATCATTTTCTTTGTCACAAATTTTAATTAGAATTTGTAGCTCAGATTTGACCTTTGTAAAATTTGATAAATTTTTTAGCAAACTGATGTGATATAAAACAATAACGTATCATTGATGGTGCATACTATAAAACACACCTCACACATCAAAAAATTATAGTAAACTTTTTGAGAAAACTAATGTGATATAAAAATACACACCATTGATGGTGCACATTATAAAATGGGCTGCACACTTTAAATATTTTATAATAAAAAAATTAAAAAAAATTGAGCCAACTGATGCATGTCATGCATCAATCACAATAGTGCATCCTTTTAGTATACAAGAACCACTAATGACTAGTGATTCATTTTTAATGTGGAGAACTCGTATGCCAATATATATGAAGCACCATAATAGATGTTGTGATATTTTTTTGTGATTGTGCATTATGTACAATGTGTTCTTGGATATGTGCATGAGTGTTCCACTTTAAAGAAATCACAATTGTTGTTTCAGTCATTGGTTCTGACATTTAGTATTGGACAGAATGTGCATAAGTTATAACTTAGGTGTGTCAATTTGTAACATCCATATTCATATATATATATAGAAAAACAACAAACTAAGCAGAAATAAGTGATTACGAAGCAGAAATAATACGTTTGAACAAAATCGTTAACGACAAAGATGAAGATCTGAAGCACATACGACATAAATTAGAAGATCAAGAATCAGTGGTCGGCCAGTATCGATAACAGATAAAATTTATTCAACAAGGAAATAGCGACTCTAAAAAGGAACATGAGTTGGAGATCACAAGGAGTAATAAAACAATATCCCACAATTCTGAAGAAATTTTCAGAATAAGAAATCATAACAAAACACTGATTACAAAAAAATTGAAAAATAGTAGCAAGAAAGAACACTCTGGTGAAGACCTCGAAGGAAAAATACTGGAAAAGCAAGAAGAAAACCACTGTCTAAATAATCGTAATCAGGAACTACAGAATCAAATCAAGGACTTAGAAATTGAAAAAAAATCGCAAGATGAAAAAATCGAAAAGATTCAGAATCATAAACAATCTATTGGAGAACAAAGAAGCACAATCCAAGAAAATGCATCCAAAAATCAAATCAAGGAAGTGAAGACAGTCCTCGCCGTAGTCCAAAAGAAAGAAGAACAAACAACACCTACACCTTACAGACATCCCAATTATAATCGTCATTTTGACCAACGACAAGGTCAAAATGAATATTCACAGAAGACTTATGTGGACATGCGAAAATATCGACATACTAAGAAACAATTGAGACGAATTGTCCCACAAAAAGATCTCAGAGTTCTGATAAAAATAGATATGGGATGGACCACAGTAGATATGATGCAACAATTCTCTTGGGGAATCTATAATTTGTATCAGCTCATCTCCTCAAATGTCGCAAATACAAAAGGGAAAGAATTCCAAGCCAACAGATTAAAATAAATCAGACATTAATGTCAAATACATCTTCGAGGAAAAAGATTCCCTTAAGGGGAAGGCAATGTAACGAACATAAAATTAATATAATAATTAATAATAAACATAATTAAGATGAAAGGACATGACCTTTCATTCACAATTCCCAAGCCCTATTTTAATAGGCGGGTTATCAACCATTGTAATCATATTTTTATCTATCCTATCACCAATACAATACATTATTTATTATGGCTTGTTTGATATTCCAAATATTTTGGTAATCTTTGTGTGAGCGAACTTTTGTTCACCTCATGTGAAAATATAAACTAAATATTAAACATGAATGATGATAAAATATTACAAAATGAGTGTCATTTATATATTAATTGTAAAGGCACTTTGGATACCATCTATGAAAGGATGAGTCATTTTAGAATAGTTTACTAATAACCATAACCATGGCCTATTTGGTAAAACCATGGGCTCACTAGTGAAAAATGAGAGATCAGTGACCAGGAGACCAAAAATTTTGGTCAGCACAGTTTTTTTCAAGGGATAAATGACCAAAATTGATAAATTTAAGTGAGCTGACTAAAAAAGACCAAGATAAATTACCACTTTTGGTCATGTGAAAAAACTAAACTGAAAAAGACCAAGATAAATGACAAAATTTGGTCACGAGATATCTAGACTAAAAATGACCACATAACAATTGGTCATTATTTGGTTGTTTTTAGTTGTGTCACTCCAACAATGGAAAATTACAGTTTTGACAATGAAATTGTACAATTTACTAAATTCTAACATGACATATGGATTCAGAGGGGGTCTCTGAATCCATCTATCCTGTTAGAATTTAGTAAATTCTAGACCCCCTCATGTGTCACAAATTAGCTATATTTGACACCAATTTAACTATCATGATAAAAAACGCTTGATACACTACTAAACTATGAGTGGTTTTGAAACAATTTTTTAAGACAATAATTTAATTAGGTCTTTATTCTACCCATTTTTTCTTTTCCTTTTCATTTAATTAATTTTTTATGTTTTTGTCTCAAGAGGAAAGTTATGACAGCAAGGTGAAGCGAAATTAGGGGTGATAACTTTTTGGGTTTCAGTAAAACCTTACTTTTCATTTCACTAAAAATCGGATGGGTTTTACGGAGCGGGTGATTGGAAATGGTTTAGGTGGATACAATTCCAGACTCAGTGACTGTATGCAATCGAGATTGAGACAACTAATTATTGTAACACAGCCCATTTAGCAAGTGTTTCCTTTAATATATCAAACAATTGACTTAGTAATCCCATCAACGAATATGTTTTCATCTTGCTTGATATAAAGGGTTAATGGGTATGAAGCATTCTACATGGAACCTCTTAATCTGCAGTTCGATGTTGTAACTCTGAGTTCTAGGATTGAAAATCCTTATGTTATTGATCCTGCAACTCACGAAGCTAAAGAACAACAAGAGGATGTGTTGGATTATGAGGAAACTGAGGGATTCGAGCTACGAAGAATTATTAATTAATGGTGTTTTGTTCAATCTACAGTGCCTTTTTTATGGTTTTTTATATGGGGTTTATTGATTAAGGCATCTTTTATTGTGAACAGGGAGCTGGTCTTGCGAACCTTGGAAACACATGCTTTATGAATTTCATTATGCAGTGTATCATGTATATGCAACCTCTGGTAGCCTACTTTCAAAGTTTGCAACTCTCACTTTGGAATATTCCACTAAGAAGTCTGCAACTCCCAATGCCTAAAATATTCCATCTACAAGTGCACACTTGTTTCCCTATACTTAAGGATAGAAAAATAAGGTATGACCAAAAAAATCAGTTAACCGTATGAACATGGTAAACGTATGTTAAGCTTTTAAAAAATATACATAATCAGTTAAACGTATTAACATATATCTCTTGATAATTTGAAATTTTTGAATAATATTATGAAAAAAATTATAATATAAGTGATATATTTATACCACATAGATACGATATATAATGCATATTTTATGTTAAATATAAATATATATAATATATAAATAATATAAATGGCAAAAAAAATTATAATTATAAAACAAATACATGACAAGCATCCATATACACAAAACCCACAATCAAATATATTCAAAACCACGAAACCATGAACCCGTGACCAAAGCAACCATGATTCCATGATAAAAATTGAAAGGATGTGTATTTTGCACCAAATTTGTGGCTTTGGTGGGAAGGGGACATTTCATGGGGTTTTGAGAGAAAATTAGGGAGGAGACACAAAGACATAATGACTATGAAGCTCACCGAAACCCGGAAGGAGGTATATTTGGTTCCAAACCTTTGGATTTGGCCGGAAGGGGACGTCTTATTTGGAAATTGGGTGAAGGGGTTTGAGAATTGGGTTTTGATAGGGGTTCCAGGGATTTTTTTTTTGGAATTTGAGGGAGGGGATTAAAAATTTGGTAACTAAAGTTGCCATGGAGAGAAGAAGAAGAATTATAAAGGCGAACAAGGAATTTGGAGTTAATACTCTGCAAATAATCTAAGTCGAAATTCCGTTCAACATCTGCTATAGAATTGTAGGTAAATATCATTATCAATATTTTTCCTTGGCTCACTCTACAAGTGATAGTGTTTTTAATTATAGGTTTCAATGCACTCTGCAATCGCTAAGGATTTTTCCCATTTTGTATATCCTTTTTCCTATTGTTATAATATGTTAGGGTTTTATATTAATATTTTGTAAGAATCCAAGAAGAAATTCCTTGGACACGTATTTGTGTGCCTCTACATTTCCTCTTTTTAGAACCTTGAATTCTCTTCAAATTATAGGCAGGAGCAAATCAAGGAATGGAGTACCACAAATGATTTCCTTGGCCTCAACCCATTTACTATATAGTCATTCAAATGTGCAAGAAGGTTGCAGTGATTTCATTAAAAAATTGTTGGGATTTTAATGGCGATGATAGTCTTACCAATCACTTGTTCCTTTGCATCTATATATATGGGATTCATGTCTTTCTCATCCATTCCTCAAAGAGTCTCAAGATGAATATTTTTTGGATCTTGGATTGTGCTCAGTTAAATTTGTAGCACGATTGAAGATGAAGATAATATTTCAATCTTGTCTCTTTATTTTGTTAGCAAGGTAATAATTTATTTTCGATTATTTGTGTTCTTCTCCAGCTTTAACTGATTTTGGGTTGAAAACTTACAGAAGCAACAAAAATGGAGTAATGCTTTATCATGTCATATCAGGTGATTTGTAAATACTTCTATGAATATTTCCCTTACAAAACATATCCCGTTCACTACTTGCCTTGTAAAGTAGTCAAATCAGGCTCCTAAAGGATGTATACCTTCAACAACCTTCACAATGGATGCTTCTTTCTTTTCCCTTTTAAGAAGCCTATCTTCAGACTGTGCTTAGTTCAAACACTTTTGGATTCATGCCTATGATATCTTCAACAGTAGCCATTCCATACGTAGGTCTCAACCATCAATCTTAATATGCATTCCATACATAGGCCTTAGCCTTCAATCTTAATTTCAAATATAAATATAATAGATGTTTGGGAATACCTTAGGCTTGTATTTTATTTATCCCAATTTTGTTCTGGAATCAATAACTTAGCAATAATACATCATCTATTATTTTGCTGGCTCCTTCCATTTCATCAAAACACCTAGGTCTAGTCCAACAGGATTTGAGAATAGAATCTGTTAAAGTCTTCTTTGTGAATGCCCTTTTATCATGATACACATCAGCATGCCTTCATTGCTTTTATTGTAAGGATTGCACCACTTATGAGAATGATAAACATGCTTCTTCTCTAGGGTTTGATCCTTAGCTATTTGGATCTGTGATTTTGTGGATAGAGTAGTAAATGATACTCTTGTCTTCAACCCTCTGTTAGAACACTTCAGTTGTGTTTAATTGTTAAAAGTTTATAGTTTTAACTGATACTGCAATTTTGAATTCCCTGAAGTGTGATATGCTAGGACAATATATCTACAAAACTTAGTTTGTTTCTATAAAGAATATATTAAGACAGTCAGAGATTAGCCTCATTGGGGATAGAATGTCATGTAGTATTGGTCACCCCAACGTTTTTGAAGGATTTTGAAAGGATGGATTTTTGCATAATCAATGAATTTAGTGACCAAGATTTTGATTTCTAATTACCCAATCAAATGATAAAACTAGTTTTATATTTATCAAGGTCTATGTGATAAACATAAAACTTCCACTATGGTTTCTTCCTGCCAAATTTTATAGGAATCCATGCAAATCATTTTTTGGTTTTACTTAACCTGAACTTGAGGATGTGGGCTTTGGAGGTTATATTCCAGTTTATTAATCTGGAATATATTGGTTGGCTTCCATTGTTGAAGTCCAGACTCTGATGGGAAATGTTGTTGATTGTCAAATCCAATTCTGACAACTCTGCTTGGCTACATTCTAATTGAACACGCCAATGTTTTGTTGCCAAGGGTATAATCGAAACTGCATTATTGGAATCAAAACAACTACAACTTTGCCTCTAGTGAATTGGTTAAAGATAAATTATCAAATCCATGAGAATCAATCATCATCCATATATCATTCAGAATATAACCATTGTTGGGATAAACAAAGCATTAGAGAGAATTTGAGGTAAAAAATGGGCCTCAAAAGGACCAAAATGTACTATAAAAATCAACCAATTACATTCTAGTAGATGACATCACCCCCCATGGTTGAGGTGGCATTGCATGAGTTAAGAATGCTTATTTGTCACATTTTCTATGGTGGATGAAAACCCATAGTTAACCAAGGTAGTGGTACAAGTACTTTTAAGTCATAAAGTGAAGTACTCGCAATAAAAATCATTTCACACTTTCTCATAAAATAATATTATTGTTATTTCCAG
>LPNX010911971.1:309829-325576 GCA_001517045.1 Pseudotsuga menziesii | reverse complement strand
TTTCTCATAAAATAATATTATTGTCATTTTCAAGTAAAGTACTCATAATTCATAAAAATGTTTTTTCACATTTTTTTATAAAATAATATATTGTCATTTAAATGTTTTTTAATTTTAAATTATATATTTACTCAATTGTATTTAATATCATAATGTCAAACTAATATATATATATATATATATATATATTAAATCTTGTACTTTTAAAATAAATTAAATTCATGAATGATATTTATATGAAAAAAATATGTTAGTTATGCATATAAATTAAATTCATTTTTGTTTAATTTTATTTACAAGTTTAAGACAAATAAATGCTAAAGGACAATAAATTTTTGGGAATTTACAATGCATCTTAGTCACATCATTGTAGAGTTATTTTATTAATTTTATTTATAGTCAATTTAGAAAAATAACTCAACCATGGTTATTTTTATTGTGCATAAAAAGTAGTGTAGGAGGTGAGTTGTCATATATACCTACCCCATAAAACCCCTAACTCATAATATTTTAATATATCTTATATTTTTGTAGTACATCTCTTAGGAGGCCCATTTTTGACCTCAAATTCTCTCTAATGTAACAAAATTGCAATCTCCTATGGGAAACCACCCCACCTACATGGAAATGTAGTGTGTAATTTGATCATTTTGATTGGGTTCATTTCGTTCTTGATATACAATGATTGATGTCATTGGTATTTTAAAATCTAAATTGTTTGTGGTGTTTTTGGATGTAAACACATATCACAAATAGAGTTTGAAGATTCAAATGTCTGTCACCGGGCAGGAGACAAAACAATCACCCTTTAGATTCAAGGGCCACAATTCATTCCATAATTTTTAATCATGTCCTGTCATAGTATTCAAAGGACATAATTCATTTCATAATTTTTAATCTTGTCGTGTCATAGATTTTAGTAACCTCTGATCTTTCAAATGAAAAAGTTAAACTAATGTCAAGACTCCATTTCAATCTCTTATTCTTATTGGCCAATCTAGAAACCAAGCTGAGTGGAAGTAAATTTTCTGGAAACATCTCCTGCCAAAAGAGAATGTTGTGAATTTGAGCATGTAGCTTATGGAGCATTCATTTCAGCTGAAACTTTAAAAAGATGGGGTCAAATGGGCCTTTTAATATTCCCATTTTTACTAATGCATAAGACTATTTATTATTTTGTTTGGGCATGTCCTTGGCATACTACATCGGCTGCATATATTCTTTGACTTTGATCTTGATGATGTGGATTCTGGCTTAAATCAAAGTCAGTGGAAAATTGGTGATTTTCTATTTTCTTAAGCACTGCATAAGTTTCTAGATTGACTAATCATCCCAGCAAAGGAGTCTTTTTCTTTTGGAAATTCACTTAGTCCTTTATCTGATAGTGATTTTAGAACTTGGGAGCATGGCCTTCTTTCAGAAATTTTTTTTGCTTCCCTTCTCAGATATGAGCAAAGAAAGAAGTATGGTCTGTAAAGAAAACAAGTACAGTGATATAGTTGCAAAGCTTAGCTAGGGTTTGGCCACAAAATTATCCCAATCTTATTTCCTAATGATGACATTTGTTTTCCTCTACACTTTTCAATTTCTGTATCACTATGCAAATGTTCGTCAACCATTCACAGTGATATAACCAAAATATTTAGCTAGGGTTTGGCCACAAAATTTTCCCAAGATAATCTCCTAATGATGCCATTGCCTCACCTCTACCATTTTCTATTTAACACTAATTTTTATACAAGATCTAATCAGAGAATTTAATCCTTTCCCTTACTGCTATTAGTGTCCCATCCCTAATATCGATGAGCTACAAAAGCACAAGGGTCGATTTTATCAATTTTTTTTTTACTCTTTATTTGTGGTTTTTCAATTCCAATCCAAACTCCTACAAAAAGGAGGAATCCCTTTCAGTTAACTTTTGTTGAAGATTCTACTTTCTGTCTCATCTGCTGGCTATTAGTATGAGCTGATTAAATGGTTATTGTGCACGTCTCTATTATGTGGCCTGGGTTGTAATCTTGACTGATTTGCAATAGGATCACTTACAAGTGTCTACTTAGTTGAAGCAAAAAAAAACATACAAAATTAATTTACCTTGGGTTTTTCAAATTAATTTACTAAAAAGACACTTTGCATATAAACTTACTAAGACAATGTTTTCATTTTTGACCATTTCTGAGGTACCCAATTTATGAGTGTTGAAAATGTTGGCCATATTCCATCAATTATGCATGTCAAAACCCTATTTTTAAATTCTTTGATGTCTCTTTTAACAATCTTAAAAGAACCTTGCACAAAAGGCCGGTCTTCTAATAATTTTACAAGGAAATTATCTTTTAGATGGGCCTCCTCTCCCTAAAATGCAAGGGAAGATTCGAGAGTCTCACCCATATAGGTTAACTTTGAATCCATGGTTTTAGGATAGTCTAGAGAATCCTTCACAGAAGTAATGAGAGTGAGAAAAATTATCAAGTTCAGAGAAGCTGATGTAAATCAATCAAAGCTGGATAAACAGCTATAACGCCCATACAAATAATCTTCCAAGGTTTTTTTCACATGTGAAAGATCTAAACTCTGACCCGGTGTGCTATTTGATACCACATCATCATCAACTCCAAGCATTGCAAGTGTTAGGTGAGTTTGGATGTCACAACTCCCATAATTTGCTGCATATTCATCCTCAGCCACTTCATCTATGTCTTTGGAATTTTCCAATTTCCTTTTTGTCCAATAATTTAGCTCATCTCTTTCTCCTCATAGTAATTTCAAAATCCGTGATGACAAGTGACAGACAAACAATCAGGAAGAAATAAGTTCAAGTTCTTCCATGAGCATTTATTTAAGTTCAAAGTTTGACAAAGAAATTTTAATGCAAAGCTAGGCCACTTCAATTGGGGAAATCAAAACTTTCAATTAAGACCTAGCAATCCAGATTTCAACTAGGATAGGTATCCCAATAAAATATATATACTCTTAATTGAATTGGATCCAAAGCAGACATGCTGGCTCTTTTTGCATATGCTAGGAGGGGTAATTTGCATACTCAAGCTTTGGCGTGAGATATGATGCATTCCCTTTTGTCCATTAATGAGATATAAGATGCATTTTCCAAAAATAGAAGACAAAGAAAACTATGATAATTGGAGGTCATTATTGGCAATTGGAGTTTTGTATATTTTTCTATATTCCACCACCAACATTCAGAAGGTATAATATGGGTAAGCATGACGATTCTACAAATTAAGGTCCTTAATGGCAATCGAGGCTTTGTATATTTTGCTACAAATCACAAAGCATTCATGCCTAATTTGTGTAAGAGTGATGATTCTACAAATTAAACCATCGAACAAATTTTTAGATTTGGCACCCTAAACACTATATCAAAACACCCTTGGCCCTAGGTCAGAAGACTACCAACTCGCTATTTTGTGTATTGTTCCTTATTATGTGGAAAAACAATTCTAGCATTGATTCCCAACAAGAAAGGAAAATTCATCAAAACACCAAGTTTGACATAAGATAAGAAACTTAAACATATATATGCAAATAAAGATAATAAGAGTAACTATTGGGCTTATTCGTGGTCAAAGTTGAGAAGCCTTCCTTAGACAAAATGTTGCACCAATGACGATTCTCTTCATCTCACACATGTCATAAGCATATTCTAAAATTGGATCTACGAGTTCTTGGACAGAACCAGCTGCCAGTAATGGCCTTGCCTAAATTTTGAAATTTTCAGAGATAAGATTCAAAACCAAGATAAAGAAACCAATGGAATTGTAGAAATAATAGATCAATGCTATGTGCAATGATGCTAAGAAGAAGCACAGGAAATAGATCTTTCTACTAAGAATTCTCACAAGCATACACAGGAAAACTAGAGAGAAGAAAAGAGACCGAATCACATGAATGAAGAGATGAATATTGGTGTGTATCCTTTCATTGAATAATTATGAATAATAGTGTACATAAATAGTACATCCCTCATAGGAAAGTCTAATTGTATGGAAACAACTCATAAAGCTCAAAAAGAATGACTTACCAAAATATAGCAAACCCCCATAGGTGGATAAAGCACTTGCTAAATCTATCAAGGACCGCACGAGTTGGAAAAAGCAGGAGTGAGTTGTCAAGGAGATGGAAATAACATGTTAATCCTATAAAATGGAGAAAAACTAATGGAGGATGGGTTGGAAAAAAAAGCTCCCAGTTTCCTAGTTGACTAGCTTTTATCTTATCCATAGAAAAGCAGGAAAAAGCAGGAAAAACAGAAAAAGCAGAGTCTGCTGTAAAGTCTTGTATACTAATTCTGGATCAACCCAAAATCAGAAATAAATAATTCCTAGGATATAGATGGCATGTATTGACTTTAAGGTGCAAGTGGATGCCAAATAATTAAGCTAGTAGGTGAATAATTAATCAAATAATGATTAATTATTTTATCCTAAGTTGTGAGTGGGTTTAATATATTCCTACACCCCCCTATAATTCTAACTTTATGATGGTATGACAAAAAATATGGATGCATATGGATGCATATAGGGCCCAGCAACAAGGCTATGGTCACCCTTTAACAATTATTATGTCCAGAAAAGTGAGGAAAGAGGCAAAACCACATGGGGAAAATCCTCCCTCGAGGTAGGAAAAGGCACAAAATTTGAAATATGTCTTCAACATATCTTCATCTTCACTTTAATGAGCTGACTGAACTGCTTCTGGATGAAGGACTTGCTGAAGAAATCATGAACTCCATGATCATGCGCTAGAGTGTAGAACCTGCAAGAAGGAAGAGGAGAGACTCCTTGTATCTCATCAACTGATGAAGTAGGAGAATTATCTGAATGCTTCTTGCTGCTGTCAAACTCTGATCTACAAACATAATATGAAATGGAAAAGAGATCTGTGCATACTCCTTCCCAAAGAGTACAAAAGTTAAGACAATTTATTTCACACCCAATTCCCTGAATAGCTGCAAAATTGTGATGTGAATCACATGTAAATCTTCCAATATGCTGTAGCACCTGTATAGATCTGATATGAGGTTGATAAAAAACTGATATATCAGAAACATTATCATATGGAACAGCAAAGACAAAGGCTTCAGTGGCTCCATGAGGATATAGGGCTAGACTAGGAAAATTATGAACAACTGGCGAAAACTGATAGGTGTAAAAATCTGAATGATGGATGGGGATAAGATCTGAACCATAATTGTTTAGAACAGATCCAAACATGTTTAATATCAGTCCAAATATGACTAAGGACATGTATAACCAGCCAATGAAAGATAGGAAAGACTTCAAACCATGTAAGATAAATGTCACTGCATAAGAGACCAATGAGGAATCAACTAGTGATCTTGGGATTTGTATAGTCTTTGGATTATTCAGAGGTATGGTAGATGGTATGGATGGTGGTATTATATGTGTATCAACCTGAAAATATGCTTCTAAATCAGAATCCAAAGGATCACATATAAGCATATCAATAGACTCATGGGAATACACTGGTAATGAATCCTCTGTATGAAAGGAGGAAATAAGGAGATGTTCAAAATCTTCAATAAGGCTCTGAGTATTGATGCCAATAACAAAGGATGATATGATGAAGCACATGAGATCAAGTAAGGTAAGTGGTATGGCACAAATAAGGCTTGATTTGGCTAAGCAAACATCCTGGAAATCACTGGGTTGCACACCATCAATGAGAGAGGCATGCACAAGGTGTGAAGAATCTGGCATATAGATCTCAGAATCTAAGATAGGAGATTGAGAGAAAAATGAATGGGTTATAGGATCATAATAAATATCAGCAGCAGCTCCATATGTTACTTCTTTTTCATCAATAGTATCACAAGAAGAAAAATCACCTTCAAGAGACACAGAAAAAGATGGCTCTTCAATATTTGCTTCTTCATTGAAGGAGGAAGCATTCGAATCAATGAGGGTAGCAGAAACATGAACTGTATGAGAAAATTCTTCATCATGATAAAATTCATCAGAGAATGTAGAGGCCAAGAAATCTTGAGAAAGAGAACAAGAGGAGATGCTAGGTTCACTCCATGCTTCATCTTCAATTTCCTGCAAACCAAAAGCTTTGTCCAAAATTTTCCAAAGCTCAAATGGAAATTCAGCAGAATATATGAGATGATATATATTTGGAGACATTCCCAAACACATAATTCCATAATCTCTATCACAATTATTTAGCCAATCAATCTTCTCTTCATAAGACTCAGGTTCACTCAATGCACCAATGGAGACATCAAAGAGACATTGCCTTTTCAAGTATGCACTCATCTTTGTCTTCCAATAAGCATAGTTGAAAGGAGATAGTAGAGTAAATTTTGAATCCATATTGAAGTTGTTGATATGCTCTAAGAGATACTCTCTACAACCTGCAAAACAAATTAGGAGAAAATCTTGTAAGCTAGACAAGCTCTTCTTCAGAGAGGGATAGGAGACTGGATGCGCTCCTCAACTCTGTATAAATTGATCAACCTTGTAGCTATGATACCATGTAGAAATAATAGATCAATGCTATGTGCAATGATGCTAAGAAGAAGCACAGAAAATAGATCTTTCTACTAAGAATTCTCGCAAGCATACACAGGAAAACTAGAGAGAAGAAAAGAGACTGAATCACATGAATGAAGAGATGAATATTGGTGTGTATCCTTCCAAAATAATTATGAATAATAGTGTACATAAATATTACATCCCTCATAGGAAATTCGAATTGTATGGAAACAACTCATAAAGCTCAAAAAGGCTGACTTACCAAAATATAGCAAACCCCCATAGGTGGATAAAGCACTTGCTAAATATATCAAGGACCTCATGAGTTGGAAAAAGCATGAGTGAGTTGTCAAGGAGATGGAAATAACATGCTAATCCTAGAAAATGGAGAAAAACTAATGGAGGATGGGTTGGAAACAAAAGCTCCTAGTTTTCTAGTTGACTAGCTTTTATCTTATCCATAGAAAAGCAGGAAAAAGCAGAATAAGCAGAAAAAATAGAATCTGCTATAAAGTCCTGTATACTAATTCTGGATCAACCCAGAATCAGAAATAAATCATTCCTAGGATATAGATGGCATGTATTGACTTTAAGGTGCAAGTGGATGCCAACTAATTAAGCTAGTGGGTGAATAATTAATCAAATAATGATTAATTATTTTATCCTAAGTTGTGAGTGGGTTTAATATATTCCTACAGGAATCCAATATTATTAAACAAAAAATGAGTAAAGACACTAGAACCGTACCCACATAACCAAGCTTTCTTGTCTGTTAGGATTGTTGCTATTGATTGGTTTTCTTCCAGTTATTAGTTATAGAAGATGTACTCCAAATGAATAGATGTATATCTTGTCATTAACCTTGCCATACATGAAATATTCTGGAGTCAAATACCTGAGAAATAATAGAAGCTACTTTTATGAAATGTTCTGGTCAGTGATTCATATAAATGACATTTTTTCCCGGGTTGACAATAAATATTGTACACTTTGTATGTTAGTTGTAATTCACTTGCATATTGGGTGCCCAACATTTTGGCATCGTTGTCGGGGAAGGATAAAGATTAAACACCATCATTAGTTGCATACTGTAAATTGTTTCTATTCAGTATTTTCCATTTTTGTTGTAATGATTTGGGTTGCATGAATACAAGAAGGGCAAAGCGTGATCATCTTTCGACTCCCAAAACCCCACAAAATACTAACAGTGCAGGTGGTTTGGGTCACGGTCGAGGTCCACAATTAGGCAGAAGGACATTCATTGATGATCTTGTTGACAAGACTGATTCATCCACTAGGGCTTGCCATTAGGAAATGCCTATCAGAAGAAGCCATGCCGATCCTGGGGTGCCAGCGTCAAGGTCCACAATGGAGAACACACGAGCAGTCGTGACTTCCTCAAATATCCTTGCAGGAGAGGAAAAAGATGGTACAACCGGACCTGCTAGTAGAAGCCCGATCTACCACATTCATGGGAAGGTTGTAACTGAAGAAGAGTGCACACAGTTCCACCAGAATATTGCTGATCAGTGGAAGAATGAAGAAAAGAACGAGGAGAAGAGCGAAGAAAAGAACAAAGAAAAGAACGAGGAGAAGAACGAAGGAACGAACGAAGAGAGAAACGAAGAAGAGAAAACAGAAGAAGGAATGAGTAACAGACATGAATCTGATGAGGAAGAGGCAATGGGAAAAAACCATCATCATGAAAATCATTCCCTTCCTGAAGGAACAGTGGCTACACTTCAATTCCCAATTCAGCAGCTAGAAGGGACAACCCCTATGAAAAATATATCACCATCGGTGTTGCCTCGCTTCCATGGAAAAGAGGTAGAGGACCCAAACGAATTTCTTTTCGAGTTTGATATCCTCTGTCATAGCTACAACTACGTCACCGATGCACAAAAGATGAAGCTCTTCCCTACCACTCTGAAGGACAATGCATTACGCTGGTTCATGAGCCTAGGAGGTGGAACTGTCACTAATTAGGATAGGATGAAACAGGTGTTCGTGGAGAAATATTAGGAATATTGTAACACCAAAGACAAAAGAGAAGGATTGTTCAAAATGGTATAGAAGGAAGACAAGAGTCTGGAAGATTTTGTAGAATGGCTCTTATACAATGTGCAAAGAGCTGGACAGACAAACATGGGGTTAGATGTGCTCAAGATAATACTGCTTCGTGGGATTAGGGATGATTGCCTAGATATGTTAAACCTGTTAGGAAAGGGGTATATCTCCAAGGAATCTTTTGAAAATATTATGGAATTATGTAAAAGGTACTCCAGGGGATCTTCCAGGAATAACAGGCAGGACAAACGGGATAAGATAGAACGTGATGTCTTTGACAGAAATCAGAAGTCATCTAATGGAGGAGCCACCCGTGCAGAGATAGGAGACCTCCTTGAAAATTTTAAAATAGAAATGATGAGCTCTATCTCCTCGGAAATCGACGTCCTGAAGGCAAAGAAAAAACAGGCAGTAGAGGACCTCACACTAGGTTTGTTCTGCCCTTGATGTAAAAAGAAACACCCTCTGAGGGAGTTCCCACTTGACAAAGTAGAGGTGTGTCAGCTATGTGAGCTGAACCACGACACAAAAGAATGCCCCTCACTTCCCCAAGTGAAGGCTGCTCTACAGGCATCAACTCCAGAGGTGGAACCGGCTTACTTCATTGCACCAAAGAAACCTTGGCAGCCTCGAAACCAAGGTATGACCCCAGAATCATTTCCATTTTTGAATAATATGAGCAATTGGAATAATATGCAAAATGTGAATACACAATTCCCTTCAACTTATTCTCAGTGGAACCCTTCTCAACCTTCAATACAAAATTATAACTCATGGAATCCCTAGACACAACCACCACACCAACCTACTTCTTGGTCTCCTAGATGGAGGAATTTCAATCCAGGGAACCAGTTTCCTCAACAAACTCCACATCAACAGCCACCATATCCTCCTCAATATCCTTAATATCCTCAATACCCTCATCAGCAGTCACAACTGCAGTTGTAAAACAATTCTACCCCTAATGCACCGATACGACCTCAGCTGCCTGCTCAACCTAATCCTAAACCAAACAATAAAGTCGTCCATCAATTTGAGACTGTCAACATGCCTGCCTACTCCCTTTCTCCTGTGCCTAGAAACGATATTCGTTTACGGTCAGGGAAAATAGCATAGCCTGTGATCATAGAAGATGTTCCACCCTCTGTACATGAAGAAGGGGTGAATCCACAGCATCTATCCGATACAATTCCCATTATTGAATATGCTGAACATCCCACAAATGGGACGGCTGAAACACAAAAAGATAAATCCAGCGATACGCAGCCTACCCAGCTGATTAGGAAACCACCGTATCTTGAGAGATTAATGCTACCAAGGACAGGGGGACAATCTCAATTTAACCTCTTAGGAGAGTTAAAGAATCTTTATGTTAAAATCCCCCTCCTTCAAGCTCTTCAAGATGTACCTATCTATGCTAGAACTATTCGGGACCTGTGCACAAAGAAACCAGGAAGGAAGCCCAGAGATCCTCCCACTGTCCATGTCATAGGGAAATTATCTGCATTAATAACAAGAAAATCCCTATTGGCCAAGTATGACGAGCCTGGGAATCCCACTGTCACTATGTAGATTGGGCATACACAGATACCCAATGTACTAGTAGATTTAGGAGCAGCGATTAATGTCATGACAATTGAGACTGTAAGAAAACTTGCGCTCACTAATCTTAGGTCAACCCCCACTATTTTAGAACTGGCAGATAGATCCACCATTAAACCTGAAGGAATTCTGGATGATCTTGTCATCTCAGTTGACTCTTGGGAGTATCCTACTGACTTCTTCGTTTTACAACCTAAGTCGCAGCTGGGAGGACACCCATTGATCCTGGGAAGGCCTTGGTTGGCCATAGCTGATGCTTACATCAGCTGTCAATCTGGGTCTATGACCATATCCAATGGCACTGAGACTAAGAACCTCACTCTCTATCCTCTAGCTCGGCCAAGTCTAGAAGCTGAAACTTCTTTCTGGATGGAGCCAGAGGAAGAGGAGGGCGTTCAGCCATTATTAACTATAGGGAAAGCCTTAGATTTTAAAGATGAAACTGAAGATGATGCCATTAATAACTTCATCAGTGAACCCACCTCAGTCAATAAAGATGTTTATCAAATCCTGAACATTACTGTGGGTAAGAAAGAACAAGAAAATATCACAGAATAAGCACTAGTCAGTGACACACACATAATCCCAGTATTGAAAAATTTGAAAAGTATTCCCATTGAGCTAGAGTCTGGAAAAACCTTGAATATTAACCCCAGCCTCTCCTTAGATGAACAGAAGTGCCTGATCAGTCTCTTGAAGGAACACAAGGGGGCATTTTCCTGGGAGTATACAGCCATGAGGGGTATTCCCTCTAACCTGTGTACCCATCATATTTATATTAAAAGAGACTCTCAGCCTGTGTGTTAGCCTCAATGACGAATGAACCCCAATATTAGGGACATAGTGAAGGAATAAATTCAAAAACTCTTGGAAGCATGATTTATATATCCTATTTCAGACATCGAGTGGGTCTCCCCGCCCGTAATTGTACCCAAGAAAAATGGTAAATGGAGAGTCTGTGTCGACTATAGGGAGTTGAACAAAGCCACACAAAAAGACCACTTTCCCTTGCCCTTTATTTATCAAGTGCTTGACACCCTATTAGGGAAGAAGTTCTTCTCCTTCCTGGATGGGTTTAGCGGGTACAATCAGATTCAGATTGCTCCTGAAGACCAAGATAAAACTACCTTCACTTGTCCGTGGGGAACGTTTTCTTACAGAGTGCTTCCCTTTGGTTTATGTAATGCACCAGCAACATTTCAAAGAGTTGTAATCAGCATATTTTCTGAATTAGTTAATGACAGTATGGAAATTTTTATGGATGATTTCACTCCTTATGGCAAGGATTTTGAAGAAGCATTGGAAAATTTGAAAAACGTTTTAACTCGCTGTGAACAGACCCATCTCTCTTTAAGCATTGAAAAGTGCCATATGATGATGAGTGAGGGAGTAGTATTGGGGCACATCATCTCTGTTGATGGCATTCAGGTGGACCCCTCAAAAATCAAGGTGATAAAAAATATACCTACTCCTGCAACTCAAAAAGAGGTGCGAAGTTTTCTGGGACATGCTGGATACTACCGAAGATTTATAGAAAATTTTTCCAAACTTGCTTCTCCTTTGTTTTCATTGTTAATGAAGGATATGCAGTTTGTTTGGACTGAAGCATGCTAGACAGCGTTTGTCAAGCTTAAGGAGAAGCTGTCCACAGCTCCTATCTTAAGAGGGCGCAATTGGACCCTACCCTTTCACATTTCTTCAGATGCTTCTGATATCGCTAATGGAGCAGTTTTAGGACAACAGGATGGTTAAGTAACTTATGCAATTTATTATATTAGTAAAAACTTAGCCCCTGCTGAACTTAATTATACTATCACCGAGAAGGAATTCTTAGCTATTGTCTACTCCATTAACAAATTTTGACACTACATTATTGGGTATCCTACATTTTTGCACACTGACCACTCTACTATTAAATATCTAATGAAGAAACCCATCACTAATGCTAGAGTGACTAGATGGCTCTTATTATTACAGGAATTTGATATTACCATCATAGATAAACCTGGAAAAGAAAATGTTGTCGCTGATTTTTTTTATCCCGTTTCACTAACAATGATGATAATTTGCTTGTTGAGGACTCTTTTCTAGATGAACATTTATTTGCAGTTTCAACTCATTCCCCTTGGTATGCAGATGTCGCTAATTACTTGGTTGCAAGAAAGCTTCCGGCACATATGTCTAAAAGAGAAAAGAGAAAAATAATCCAACAAAGTGCCAGGTATTGTTGGGTAAACAGTCATCTCTTTTACACAGGTCCTGATCTTGAAATCAAAAGATGTGCAAGGGAAGATGAAATATTTCATATATTAAAGGCCTTCCATGATGAACCTTGTGGGAAACACTTTGCAGATAGAAGGACAGGACACAAAGCGTTGAGGATGGGCTACTATTGGCCAGCTCTTTTCACGGATGCAAAAAGATATGTTCAGTCCTTTGATAGCTGCCAAAGGATGGGCCAGCCCAACAGATTAGATCAAATGCCTCTACAACCTCAGTTAATAACTGAACCATTTGATAGATGGGCTCTAGATTTCGTTGGCCCTATCAGCCCTGATTCCAAACAGAAATATTACATCTTGGTCTGTACCGATTATATGACCAAATGGGTAGAAGTTGTAGCTTTGGCGAAGGCTAACAACCAGGATGTGATCAACTTTCTATACAGTGAAATATTTACCCATTTTGGGGTACCTAAGGAAGTAGTTACTGCTCGGGGGCCACAGTTTATGTCGCATCAATTTGAAGCTCTACTATGGAAGTATCATGTTCAGCATAGGGTAGCTTCACCTTACCATGCCCAATCCAATGGCCAGGTGGAAAGCACTAATAAAGTTATTGAAGCCATCCTTACCAAGACAGTTAAGAGCCATTGTAGAGATTGGGCTGACAGGCTTTCGGAAGAACTATGGGCATATCGCACCACTTGGCGTAACACCACAGGTTTCTCTCCTCACGATTTATTGTATGGAAAAACTGCCATCTTCCCAATTGAATTTGAAATCAAGCCCCTGAAGATGGCCACCGGAGTAAACTTGGATGTAACTGAAGCCCAGAAAATAAGATTGAATCAATTGAATGAACTGGACAAGAATCAGTTAGCTGCAGTGGATCGGACAGTGTTAATTCAACAACAAAGATCCAATTGGCATGACCAATTCATTAAAAAGAAGGTATTCTGTGAGGGAGACTGGGCAGTATTATACGATTCCAGATTCAAAAGAGATTTCAAGGGAAAATTACGCACAAGATAGCTGGGCCAATACCTAGTAGACAGGGTATTTGATAATGGCACAGTCCGCCTGGTAACTATTGATGAAAACCACGTACCATTATTTGCTAATGGTCATAGGATGTGACTGTACCGTAAACCAATTTCAAAGGATGCATTTATCTCACAAATTGCTGCTGATCCAGATTACCAGCTAGCACAAGGGCAGGAATTTCACTCTGCCTCTGTCAATCTTTAATTAATCACTGTAAATCGCACATGAATCATTGTACATAAATAATTGTTGTTTTTTTCTCGTTATGTTATCTTTTCTTTTTGCACTTGATCTTCTTTTTTTCTGTTGTTTTTCCAAAATTTGTAGGGAAGCGACCAAGGATGAGGGTTAGATCGGGCTTGTCAACCAGAGGTCATTTTTCTGTGCCTTCCCACACCATGAATTTTTTTTATTTTTCCTTAAAGAAATTTTTCGCAGCTACGACACCCATTTTTTGGCAGCTGCGACACCCATTTTTTGATAGCTACAACACCTTTTCTGGCAGCTGCGACACCCATTTTCCGATAGCTGCAACCCATTTTCTAGCAGCTACGACACCCATTTTCCGGCAGCTGTGACACCTATTTTTTGGACGCTGCAACACCTTTTCCAGCAGCTGTGACACCATTTTCCGATGGCTGCAACACCGTTTCTGGCAGCCGCCGCATCATGAAACTCCACCTTCTTCCATTCCCACACGCTATGACCCCGTTTCACTTTTGACCATAAAACCCATTTCCCATCGCTCTAGCGCAGTCACTTTTCATCCGCTTAACATTTTCCTTCCCTTCTTCTGGCAGCTGTGACATCTTTTTCGGCGGCTACGACATCTTTTTCAGTGGATGCGACATCTTTTTAGGCAGCTGCAACTCCACTATATTTAGCTAATTTTTCTAGCATTAAAGGCCGCATCTCTATTTCAATTTCTTTATGACCTGCAGCTGTGACTCCTGTGTTATTAGCAGATCTTTTTGCACGCCATCGACTCCTCTAGATATGGCTCTGATTCCTCATGATGGCAATCTGACCCATAATGTGATATTTCTCATAATTCCGACCATTTTGACACGATGGTTTTTTCTTCACCAGTGGAAAGAATTATTGTAGTACCTCTGTTATAATGATTATATTTAATGACTGCACAATGCACAAGTTTGGCTTCTGCAATGTCTGCAACCACACGTTCTATTATTCTTCTAAGGACATGCAGTGCACATTTTCGAAGGTATGGCTTTGATTAACCACTTGATTAAGTATCAATATGATTTAACAATGTCAGTCGTACCTCCTTTTTTATGCCCATTATTGCATCGATTAAATATATGCCCGTGCGATGTAAAGACTAATTATGCTACCTAATAACCGCCACCTTTCCCAATTCAGAATAAAATTTCAAATAATCTGGTGCGCTGAAAATTTCCAAATTTGCCTAACTCTCCTCTCAGCGGTCCATGCATACTCTGTGCTGTAACCTCCATTGTTGGAGTCTGTAATGTGTTGAGCCACAAACTAATTCCGAAGTCAGAAACATGGGGATTCCGACTCATTATGAACCTTCAAACACATGAGAGCTTAGGAGAAATGCTACAGTCTTCGCTATCTTTCAAGCTGCTGATTGGATGGAATTTTTCGAACATCTGAATGGATTTCACCATGAAGCAGCCTTACAGCTTGCTCTGAACCTCACAAAAACTCACTTAGAGGTTTGGGGATTGCGCATTGAAGTTTCTAAAGCCATTATAGCTGAGGTCACTGGTATTACTCAGGTGGGAAGGGCTTGGTTTGGATGTCGAGTCCCCACTACTGCAACAGTACAGGACTTTCTAATAAAGGGGGAGCAGGTTCAAACAACAAAAAGGGGTATGGTATTGTAGTCATTGCCATAGCCATGGAATCAAGTCGCTGTTTTTCTCAAGAAATATATCACTTGTGAAGGTAGGTACCAAACCGTCTATAATTTTGAACTCCCTTTACTATCTCATCTCCATCATAGGGTTCTGTTAAATATTCCATATTATTTGCTCAATGATTTGTATCATATGGTGGGGTTTTTTCGAGTTTCCAAACATCCACTCATCTCACTGACCCACCATGGCCTCATTAAATTAATCATCTTAAGGACCCTTTCTCAACACAATATAACCTGGGAGCAATTTACAGCTCAAGTTCAGGAACCCGCTCCTTTTCCTGGTATCCCAATAGAAGAAGAGCAGGTCCATCCACAGTTGGGGGGACATGAAGCAGAATAGTTGGATTGGAGCCCCTCCATGTTGGAGACATTTACGATCATACTC
>LPNX010911971.1:266282-296604 GCA_001517045.1 Pseudotsuga menziesii | reverse complement strand
GTGTGTGTTGAGGCCAAGGAAGGCACCGTGAAGTTATTTTGTATTGAGCTTTCTCAAAGGAGGTTGCCCCCTCGAAGTGGCCTGCGATTAATATAAAAGTTATTTTGAGTTCTGTTGCTATATCGTGTATTTTGATTAATTATTTGCTGCAGGGTCCTCACACCCATGAAGCCCAACACTGATCTGTTGTGTGTCCAATCTTTCCACAACACTTGCACTTCAAATCTGATCTTTTGCTGGAGTTGTTTCTACCTCCTCTACCTCTGAAGTTTCTTCTTCCTCTGCCTCTCTTGCTTCTTTATCCTTTGGGATGATCAATGGATTGGTCTTTGGTGTGGTTCTTTGCTTTTTGAGCAAAGCAAAGTGATTCTCCAGAATGCTCGGTTGTCTTCTTACCAAAAGCTTTCTCTCTGTCAGCTATCTTCTCTACCAGGGTGTCAAATGTCAATGATTTGAACTTGTCACTTGCTTGCAACGACTCAAGATAGTTGGAGTGAGAAGGATACAAAGATTTTACAAAAGATGCAAGGGGAAGATCTGGTTTCATACTAGTGGCTTGAATCTTGTGCATGATATCTTTGATTTCAGAGGCAAGTAACATGGGATCATTGTCTTTTACTTCTAAACTGAATAGTTTTATCATTAGTTGAATAACTTCCATTTCAGAGTGTGAATCATACAGATCTTTTAACGTTTTTAGTGCTTCAAAACATGACTTTGCAGGTAATATGTGCTAGCTCACCTCTTCACTGACTGTGGCAGTGATTACCGCTAAAGATTTCTTGTCTTTTGTTTTCCAAATGGCCTTCTCTTTCTCGGATTCTGGAGGTCCTAGGTTTCTGGTTATGGACTCTCCAGCTTCTGTCTCTATTGTGGTCCCTTCGCAAATACCGTCCCAAAGGTCATTGTAGATGAAGGCAGATTTGATCTTCCTCCACCATTTTGGATAAGTGTCTTTGCCAGTGAGAGTGGCACCAACTACAGATGCTATAGATTTCATCTTCTGTGATTGAATCTTGCAACTAAAACAATAGGAGAAAAAGAAGAAAGAGTAAAGGTGCAGGTCTAAGTCTCTGCCACCTTCCTCAAGCTTTACAACAATGCCAATGATAATCAGTCTTCAAAGCGGTCACAAAAAACACCAACAATATTCTCATGTACTGGTCAAAGTTTCAAGCTCAAATCACGACCTCAAATCGAAAGGAGAAAACTCAACAATCCCATACACATACATTCAAAATCAAAGCTTCAATACAAAAGTCACGGGCCTCTTCAATACATAGCACCCATATCCTACATATGAAAATATTTGCGGACTTTCCCAGAAAACTCCACGCACAGGAATTAGGGCATAAATTAGGTTTTATGCACTTCCAACGGTTATAAGTAAATACAACACCAAGATTTTACCTCCATACACTGCATTCACAGTAGTCATGGGCTCATACGCAACAATCACAACATTCACGACTTATACACAACATTCACGAGCCTCTTTCACTCAATACAAATGAAAATGTTTGCAGAATTTACCACTCAAACTCCATGCAAAAAAATAGGGTAAAAGATAGGTTTTATGTAGTCCCCAACTGTTACATCCAACATAGCAAAAACTGTGCAACTTTTACCTTCACGCAGTTGAAGAGAGCAATCTCTCTCCACAAATGATCTTCAGTCACCGAGCTTCAAGTGATTAGCAGCAACAGGATGACTTCAACCTTCATGTGAATGAAGACATGTATGTCTTCATCCTTCTATCCTCGTTCTTCAATAGACTTTCAACAAAAAAATGACAAAACGCCTTCAATCCTTCACAAAGAGGTCACGTCTCCTCAGAAAATCGCAGCCACAAATGGCTAGACTCAACATGGCTTCACACATCAATTGATTTTGAGATTTGAATACAAAACTCTCATAAATACATCACCTCCATCATAATATTGTCTCAACTCTCACAAACTCGAACCAAGAGAGGCCACTCACATGACAAATTTTTGCAGACTATTTCACTCTTCAATGCAAAAGATTAGGGCAAAAATTAGGGTTTTTGCTCCCCAACGGTCACAACTAAATAGAGGCCACTCACACATCACAACTCACAAAACCCTTTTCAAGAGTGACGAGAATACTGGAAACTGGAGATTGAAATGGTGTGAAGGGAGTGGTGAGCTGAAAGTAGAGCGAGTTTCGATACCTAAAAGGTATACGTAGCAGCATAATGCATTGACAAGAAGCCTGCTTTTCTTTGATGTAGTCACAAGATTTAAGGGTGGACTCTCACAAAAAAATGTTGTGAATATTATTTTAGACTGTGGATTTGTAGGAAGATGGAGTCTCAATACAACGAGGATACTCACAACAAAACTTGCATAGAATGAGGGAGTAATTAATAACGCAGCAGCTATCAAAATGCAGGATCCAAATGATCTCTCATACCTCAAATTAAAACTGTTGCAGAATAACGCATGTATTGAAGGCACGCAGGAGAGACTGGAGGAGAAACGCACACAGAGACAGACTGACGATGGGAAAGCAACCTGAAATAGATATGGTAGAAGGTAAACAGAGGTCTGGCAAGCAGACTGCCAGGATTAATAAGCATACAAGAAGGAGTTATGGAGCTCTGATACCACTGTCAGGTGGAATAACTCCCGAATACTTATTATTTCTCCATAGAATGCCTTTATTTATACATCTAAGATGACTCTTGGGATCACACATCTGAGAGTCTCTTCATATTCCTAATATTTACAATAACGTATAATCCTGATGGATTATATTCCAACAGTTTTGGAAAAATCAAAGAAATCGCTAATGTTTGTGGAGCTCATGTCAGATCTTCCTAGTTTGGATGAAGATGAAATTCAAAAATATTCCTTCATGGATGAACATATCTTCCTTTTCTCTACTATGAACCCTTGGTATGGTGACATCATCATATATTTACAGACTTTTAAGGTTCCTCCTCACCTCTCATGTGACGAATGTCGACATTTACGTCATGTTGCTAAGAATTACCTCATTATTGGTGACACATTGTATCGTCATGGTCTGGATTCCATTTTATGTCAGTGTTTGACTCATGACGAGGCTGAGACAGTGTTGAATGATTGCCATGATGGGTCATGTGGTGGTCATTTATATGGGCTTTCTATAGCCCAAAAAATCCTTAGAGCGGGTTACTATTGGTCGTCAATATTTAAATATTGCATTAACGCATTCAAGAGGTGCCACCCTTGCCAGGTGTTTGCATGGAATATGCGCTCACATCCAGCCCCGTTACACCCTATTATCACCGTCAATCCATTCACCAAGTGGGGGGTATACTTTATGGATCGCAACCCAGCTTCGGCTAGGGGTCACCACCACATCATTGTGGTCGTGGATTACTTCACAAAATGGGAATAGGATATGACTACTATTAAATCCGATGGGGAGACAGCCGCTCATTTTGTGTTTAATCAGATCATTACTTGATTTGGTATACCAAGAGAAATTGTCACTAACCATGGCAGGCACTTTCAGAATAAGATCATGGATGAATTATCGTTGAAATTGGGGTATAAGAAAGAGTACACCTCTTCTTATTATCCTCAAGCGAATGGACAGGTCAAAGTTGTAAAAAAATCCCTTAAGTCCATTCTACAAAGAACCGTTGCACAAAGCAAGAGTAATTGGCATATTATGCTTTACCCTACTTTGTGGGCTTACCAAACCGCCGTTAATACTACCACCTGTTTTTATCCATATAAGTTAGTACATGGGGTGGAGTCGATATTGCTGATTTAATGTGAAATTTCCTCTTTGAAACTAGTCGTAGAAATCTTACCAAAGACTTATGAGATGGAAGAACGTCTGGTCCACTTAGAACACCTTGATGAGCAGCATAGAGATTCCTTGGTGGCTCTTGAAATTAATAAACTTCATGTGAAGGCTCAATATGATAAGTTTGTCCATCCCCAGAGGTTTAGTGAAGGTGACTTGGTTCTTCTATATGACCAAGCTATTGAATAGTTAAGGGCGGGTAAGTTCAACCCTATGTGGCATGGGCCTTACGTGGTTAAACAAGTCTTAGAGAAGGGTGCATACGAGCTAGAGGATTATGAAGGGACGGCCTTGGCGGAGCCTAGAAATGGGCTCTATATTAAAAAATATTATTCCTAATTGTCAGTTGAGGCCGATACTTTGTTTTTTTTTTGTACTATTGCACAGTTTTACTTTTGGTCCCCTTGTAGCGATTTAGTTTGTTGGCATGCTTCCCTTTGTTGTATCATATGTCGATGGAGTCTTTGGTATATGTAGGATACACTAACGGTGCCAACTGCCATACCCAGAAATTAGCTTCGATTGCCTGGGTCATTTATATGCTTGAGGGTCAGGTAGTGTCTTCGGGAGGTGTGTGTCTTCGGCCATCATCGAACAATGTTGCTGAATATAGTGTCGTGATTGAGCTACTATGCGATGCCATCTCTAACGGTATCCTATCTCTTGAAGTATTCCTTGACTCGCAGTTAGTTGTATCATAGTTAAATGGTGTGTACTATATCAGGGATACGAATTTATTGTGAAGGTTCTTACGTGTAAGATTGTTAGAACGACAATTTGAACACATAACATACATTCATATTCCTAGGATCTACATTCATGTTGCCAATGCTTATGAAAATTACATTTTAGACAGGCATTTGTTGCATCAATAACAAAGCATATACATTTTATTCACATTTAAATACACATGTAAAAACATCAATTCGGTCACTATAAGTTTTTTATTTCCGAATATAGTCCAAAATCGTGTCACGGTACAAAATATCATGATACAACATTGGGGCTTTAAGCCGCCAAAAAAAACTATATAGTCGGTACAAAATGTCTATCTAGGAATCTATGCATGTGGACTACGGTGATGGTCATCTAAACAAACAATGACATTGGCCAACTATTGAAATACTCGAACCCATGTATAGGGCACTCCTACCACATGTCTCTGCAATGCCTCGGGCAAGTCCTAGACTTGCACCATAGGCACCATGTGTGTCATCTTGACGAAGTTGGTATGTATGCTTTGGAGTGTATGCTCCACATGTACACCTAGTATGTCATCCCCATGTCCCCTCCGATGATGTTGAGGGTAACTATTCAGTCATCTAGGACCACATCTGCATATGCATGATCAATGTTAGTACGTGATGTCACCAAAAACATGTTTTCAATTCCATTATATAAAAAAAAATACATTTGGGATTGTTACCTATGTCCCCGTATGTGAAACCCGGTGGTAATGGCATGTTTGGGTCTCCACGAAAGTCGATCTCTGCATAGGTATAGTCATCCATGACCACAATCTGTCGCTGCCACCATTGGCAGAATTCTGGTGGGAATGGAGTGGGTGTCCTACCTCCCCCTAACCGCTGCATCACCTCTGCCCAATGGGTTTGGGATGGATCTCATAGACCATGTGGAGGAACTTGAAATCTTGGTATAAGTCTTGGCACTCACTCGAAAAAGGAAGTGCTAAGTATGGTGGTGAATCCAAATTTCCTTGTCATGCTCAGCTTACAATCAGTCAGTTGTTGTCTCATATTGTTCAACAATGATGTTCTCCAATCGTATATTGTTGGTATCATACACTATTGTATAAAACATGAGAATCCTAGAGGCCTGATGCAATGATGGAAACCCTGTTATCTTAGACAGTACAAGTACTATAACCTTGAGACTGAGGCTCTGGATGGAGTTCATAGGAACCTAGATTCCAATCTTTTCAATATCCAGAAGGCAGTACACATTTATATTCTCCTCGATGGTGATCCCACCTCCCACCCCATGAGACCTCAAGTTTATTACCTCACCTCAACGGGATAGTTGAGTAATGAAATAGATATCTTCTACTTCGAGTCTCAAGGGCGTCCCATCTAGCTAGAAATCCTCTTTGTCCGGGTCCCAATAGTTGACAAGCATTTGTAGAATCCTTGGTTGGGCATGCAAGCCCCCAAGTTTCTGAAACTTGTGTAATCCACATCCTTTTAGAGCTTGTTAAACAATTGTATCACGGCGGACTACCCTATCCACATCCTCATGTTCATGCTCCCTCCATTCTAGCACCATCATGCAAAACAAACATTCATTTTGATGAGTTTTTTCCTGTAATTTAAACATCCACACCCTTATACACAATTTTTTTGCAGAGTCACGATATGTGGGTAGGATTTTCTTTTCCCTCATATACCCGGCCCTATACCCGACCCAATGGCTTGTGACCTGCATGGGCCAGGATATCCATTTTTAAGTTTCTCCAAACTAAATATTACACCATGGAAATTAAAAATAAATACATAGAAAATATTAGGGATGAGATGAGGATCTACCTGGCCCTGATGATTCGTGATTTCGTTGCTCCTAGCTCCCTAAATTGACAATTGAAGTTGGTGGTCGAAACTAGCTACAAATGCACTATGTGTGGTAAAAAACAAAATGGTATGGTGAAAATATGAATTTTTTACTAATTATAAAATTTCTTTTGAAATTTTTACCCACTAGCCTATAGTTTGGACCTTTATTAACCTTTTTGAGTTGTTTTGGCCTAATATTGTGGTGTAGGGACTTGTTTTGAGTGCACTTTCACCGAGGTCTTGACTCATTCGTGTATATAATAGGTATAATTTTGAATTGGCATATATGGTAGGATCACTTTTCATATGCATTATGCATCATCTTATGACCATGTCACCTTAACTATAGTTATGAACCCACTTTGTAAGGTTATGGAACCTTCACATTGATGCTAGAAGTGGCATTATGTAAGTGGTAGAGCCTTCCTACTCATGGGTGCCCTAGTTAGATCATGCTTTACCATTTTCTACCCATGTTGAGATTCCTCACTTAGGTATGGGATTCCCTTATAGTCACACCATGTCTTTGAGCAAGATCTTTGAGCAAGAACCTCATATTCTTTCTTGAACTTTATATTGGCCATCTCCCACAGGGACTATCATTTATATCAAGTTGTAATTGCATTTCATGTGTATTCTTGTCATATTGAGCTTTATGTTTGCTCCTTGCTTCAGTTTTATGAGTCATATAGCTCGATATTGCCTCAATTCCATCCAATCAGATCCTTTCATATATCTTTTGCAGCTTGATCACCCCATGCCCGGAGTAGACATCCCCTCGAGTGTCCTTATCCTGCACATGCTTCCTTGCATTTAGCATAGGTATGTTCCACTGCTTGGAACTAGTTTTCTTTCTCGTGACACTTGTTTCCTCCTATTTTGCACTATAAGCAGTTTTATTCATTTTCGAGCTCTCCAATATGAAAAAGACCAAAAAAATAAAAAAACATAAAAATTCAAATAGGAAATGATATTAATGTTGGCAGTTGTCATGTCGTGTCACCTTCGAACATAGCACTGTATATTCCATCCATTGGTTGGGTTATTAGTATGACTTTAGGAGTTGTACTCGTTATTCTAAGTTTTCTCCACTGACTGGTTATGCTTCCATCCTTTGTCGATGCCTCTTGTGTTGCAGAGTTGTCCCAGTTTTTATGTTGAGTCTATGTTTCCTATGAGTCTCCATCTACCTCATGCTTTTGTTCAAAGGAAGTCTTAGCCTGAGTCGGCCACTCCTCAGTTATCTTGTCTTTGCATGTCATCCTTTCCTGATATGGTTATTGGTTCATGCACATCCTATTCATCCGATTTCTTCCAAGTTATCCAGCATTATTCAGTACCTCGTGTTGTTTGATGAGGGATTCCTTAATGCCCTCCTTCCAGCGGATTCCATTCCATCGACTTTAGATCATTTATTCTGGAATAGGGATCTAGAGTCCGTTGAGTGCCTCAAGGCTTGTAGTCATTATTGGTTGGTTCTCTCGCCATCAACAACTTTAGGAATACATCAATGTCCCTTGATCGATGGATTCTCACAAGTGTTCAACCTAAACACATCTATTCACACTTGTTGGATTTCACTATGTACCTTGATTCCCATTATCATTATCGATGGGATATATCGCGTCTGTTAATAGTATACATCAATGACTGGTAATCAGACGATGGTTCATCATGTTCGACATCGACACCTTTATTCGGGTGATGGGACATGTACTCGTAGAGGTTTGTGTAGAAGACCTCCGAGCTTGGTGGAATTCCATATATGCTACCTGCTTGATCATTCTAGTATCCATGAGGTGTCATCTCTCATGCCCATATTCTAGTGTGTTATCATATGTCTTCAGTCAGTATGGATATCTTGATTCATTGTAGATTGTACGTGGCATTGACCACATGTGACATATGTCTATTATGCATATTCATGGCCATTGTACTATTATGTATCTGGGACTACTACACTCCATACTTGCAGTCACACGCTGAGATGTATCATTGTATCGTACTAATGAGAGGCTTGTTTTTCCACCTGGGTCTTCATTAATCCACTTCTAGGATTGGTGTAATGTATTCCAACCATCGTGTTACCCCTCTTACCTCACACATTAGGGGGCATCTGTTATAGTTGGTTTTACCACACTTGGTAGATCATGTTTTATGGCCTTCCTGTCCCTATGCAGACTCTTTGGACCCCCTTTGCTCAAAATAAACTTTTTTGATCCAATAAATCCCTTAAAAAAATCCTATTTATTGATATACACTACTCATAGGCTTACAAACCGTGTGTTCACGCAGCTTTCTCCACTATGACCTGCGTACATCGGTAAATGTGCCCAAAAATAAAATATTTGGAGTTTTCCTCAATGAGTTACAAATAACTTGACTGTTGGCCTTACATATGCCTGGAAACTCTCTGAATTGACCCTTCACTTCCTATTGAGGGCTTTATATTGAGCCTCTTCAATGCATTCGGGGAGGAGAAATTATGAGAGCAAGAGAAATATAGTGGATTTGTGCCCGATTCATACATGCTTGAGTCTGCATCCCTGTGTCCTTTTGAGTAGCCATTGATGCTCTTCCTAAGCTTGCCATTGTCTTGTGAGCTTGCCATAGATATGGAGGATTGAAGTGGTGGAGGCCTAGGTGGAGGATTCAGTCTCTCGATTTTAACGAGGTGCCGACCGAGTTTGTCACTTGTATTTATGTTTATAATTAATAGAAATATCCATTTCTCTTCCATTGTATATGTGTAACTATGAATATTCTTGTCCATGGATGTAGTTGCTTTGATTTATACATATTGGATTTATATATGCTAGAGTAGTCCTAACACTTAATATCTATCATGATTTGTTGTTTTGTTGTTGTTGAGAATGGAATGTAGGTGCAAGCATGGTTGAAAAGCTCGACGGGGATCTACTACAACCATCCGGAATAAGGTACGTTGTTCATACCTTAATGTTAACCTTGTTTATCTCTATTGAATATGAAAATGGATTTATTTCTAGTGTTATATTCTCTGTTGTGGTCTACCCCAAGCCATAGGAAGTTTTCTCCGTAACAAATTCCAATAGTGAAAAGAGCTTGAACTTAGGGTGTTTCCCTCGCAATGGTGGTTTGTTGTTGTGGGGGAAATGGTAGGTAGGGGAAATGAGTGGGGACAATGAAGGGTGGGGGCCAATGGCTAGAAATAAATGGTTGTAGGGACATAATAAAAGAATGAGTTCAACTAATTAAATAATTATAATTTTTAAAGATGAAATACAATGCATATAAAATTAAAAAATTGCCAATACTTTCTCATTCCTTTGAATCTATCTCATCAAAATTAGGAAGGAAGAACGTGATAATGACAAAATTATATATGAATTATACACAATTAGTTAAAGAATTATATGATCTAAAATTAAGATATGTGTGTGTGTGGATTAATTATAGATTAAGATCCACATTTGTGTTCAACAATGGGTTATGTTGTAATATTAGGAAAATAAACTAGAAGAGATAAAGAGAGAAAGAACTATACACACAATAGGAGAGAGAATGATCATAGGTATTTTTACATTTATACAAGAGGAGGGAAGTTGTTGCACATTATCTTTATTGTTCAACTTAAAGCACACTTTAATGTAATATTTATTTATTTAAATACGAACTCCTATTTAATAAGTGATGTGGAATAACTCCATAAGTTGAATTTCATTGTTCATGAGAGGAAGAGTCATTTATACAAAGATTAAGTCTATTGGGATTCAGCATCCCAAGATGTGAATTCCTAACTCTTTCCCTATGACAACTATTATTTTACATATTTTACAAAATCCTTAATCTCGTAGGATTAGGATTCTAACATTCCACCCCCCTTGATACAAAGGGGTGTTTGTGAGTCCAAGCATTTTTTTGAAATTTTCAATCTTTTCTCTTCCAAGCACTTTGGTGAATATGTATGCAATTTTCTCATTCATGGAACAATGTCTGAAATGAACTATCTTGGCCTCAACATGATATCAAATCAAATGGTACTTTTTGTTTATGTTCTTGGTTTTATCATGGAATCTGGGATTGTTGGCCAACTTGATTGTAGAAGTATTGTTGATCAGTAGGAGAGTGCAGTTCTCTTGTTTCTCCTGCAAATATTCAAGTATTCAACAATCTCCTTTGTTTCTTCTACAACAACCACATATTCTGTCTCTATTGTGGAATCTGTTGGAATTGACTATTTGCATGTTATCCAGGAAACAACGATTGATCCAATACTTGTAAGGTAGCTTGAAGTAGACACTCTAGTTTATTTGTCTCTATCAAATTCTGAAACATAATACCTAATAATTTTGAAGTCATCCATCGTAGGATGTTTGAATCTAAAGTCTTGAGTTCCCTTCAAGTATCTTAGAACTCTTTTGGCAACAAACTTAATGCCCTTCACAAGGTTTTGGCATGAACCTGGAAAATATCCCAACAACAAATAAAATATTTGGTCTGGTGGTGGTAAGGTAGGTAAGGTGTCCCATAAGTTATATGCATTGGGTCATATCCTTAAATTCATCTCCTTATTTTGATGTGGGCTTCAAGTTATGTGCCATTGGAGTGGAGAGAGGATTACATTCCGCCATGTTGAACATGTCCCTCCAATGTATTTCTTCTGGGTGATGAAAATGTACTTATGAATTTGAGATACTTCAATTCCCAAGTAGTAGTGAAGGTGTCCCAAATTTGTCATCTCAAATTCCTTCTTTAATTATTTCTTTATGGATGCAATATATCTCTCACTCTTCCCTATCAACAAAATATCATCTACATACACCCCAAGATATACAATAGATCTTCCAACTTTCTTTTCAAACAATGTTATGTCATCAAGATTAAAATGTTTGAAATTTAACTTTTAAGAGATGCTCAATTAGCTTTTTGTATGATGCACAAGTTGGTTTTTTTCATGTTGTACAATGACTTTATGAATTTTCATACATTTTGTTCTTTACCTTTCAAAACAAAGCCTTATGGATGAGACATGAAGACATTCTCTTTCAGGTCTCCATTCAAGAAAGCAGTCTTTTCATCCATCTGATGAAATGTCCACCCATTATGTGCAACCAAATACAATAATATGGTACCCCATTTTGATGTGGGGGAGAAAGTCTCTTCGTAGTAGGGAAAATTTTAGGGGAGAAATATATCCCATGGGTTATTTTTCGATGTTTTATTTCTAAAAAAAGATTCACCAAATTGCCTTTTTTCTAATATGATTTTCCAAATTCCATGGGATAATTTTTTTTAACTCTAATTGTAAAATTTGTCCAAAAAAACATATAAATTCCTCAGAAATTTGAAAAATTTTATAAAAAATTCACCAAACATTTAATGATTGCAAATTCTAGAATCGGTAAGATTCTCTAAGGTTTCTACACTTCAAGAAATATATGGATCCTTAAATTTTCCCTCCTTCATAGTCAATAATTTCCTTCTATGCATAATCCTTTGCCACAAGCCTAACCTTGTGCTTGTTAAGTGAGTCGAATGATTTGTACATGTTCATTTAGACCCACTTGCAACCAATTGGTTTTGTTCCAAATGGAGATTCTTCCAACTTCTAGGTTCCATTCTTAATGAGAGCACCATACCCATTTTGCATGGTTTCTTTCCATTCATCATGAGCAATAGCTTCTTCAAAGGAATTTGGTTCAAGGTTAGGTGATAAATTCAATTCACAATCATACGATACATCCATGTCTTCTACATCACTTGAATTTGAATTATATGCATCTCCTTCGTAATTTTGTCTAGTAGAAATTATTGTTCCTATCTTTCCAACTTCATCCAGATGGACACTTTCAAGTGTCTTTGTGATCTGTTTCAAAGCTTTCCATGAAGGTCAAGGTCGTTCAACTAGTGGTGCTTCTTCCTCTTCAATATTTACTCTTCCAATCCTCTCAATTACCTCATCCAATTGAACTTCCTTTTATGGTGAAGTGGCAATAACTTCTTCTTCATGAGGGGGCGTTGGTTCTATAAAAGAAAATTCCATAGATTGATCCAAGATAGGGATCCCTCCTTCAATATGTAGAATTTCATTATCAACTTCATGAAATGTCTTTACATGGGTTAATTTTCTAGATGATTAAGCTACCTCTCAATAGAATCGTCATTTTTATTCATTTCAAAAAAATGACATCTCTAGAAATATTAAGGTTTTTGTTTACGTCATCGTAAAAACAATATGCCTTGATGGTGTTTGAGTACCCCAAGAAAATGCATTTCCAACCCTGTGTACCAATCTTGTTTCTTTGCTTCTTTAGTATCAAGGCATAGCAGGTGGAACCAAATACCTTGAGATGCCTCACTAAAGGAATGCAACCATACCACATTTCATGTGGAGTTTTGTTTCCAAGAACATGAGTTGGACTTTGATCTCTCAAATAGACTGCACATAAATTTGTGTCACCCCAAAAGATTAATTTGACATTCTTAAAAAATAGCATGGAGCCCACCATATTCAATATGGTTCTATTCATTCTTTCTGCCAAACCATTTTGTTGAGGATTGTATGGAATTGTAGTTTGATTCCTAATCCCATGTTGACAAATATAGTTTTCAAAATCATTATATAAGTGCATTCTTTTCCATTATCAGTACAAAGTGTGCCAATATGAGATTGTGCTTCATTTCCAATCCATACATGAAAATTTTTCAATGTTTCAAATGCTTCATATGTTTTCCTTAATAAATATATCCCAACACATTCTGATGTATGTTGGAGTATTGGTACAATTGCATGGTATAAAAGCGTTTTTGAAGATCCGCTTTCGTTGATGATCTAGATCTCAAACTGATGTTGTCGAAGCTTTGAAAGGGTTTCTAGTTCCGATTTTTCTATGCATTTTTGGCATGTGTGAGTTGTTCCATTGCATCTGGAGTGTTGTTTCCATTGGAAAATAGTTTTTGTTTGATCTAAAAAGGTTTATGTTTGCCTCAAATACGGTCATTTCATCAAATCTGAAGGTATATTGTTACAGTAACGTNTCATATTTTATCAGATCTATTTTTTTTTTTTTTTTGTATTCTCTTTGTCGTGCACCTTGTGCAATCGCGGTAAATCAGAAATAGTGGGTAAATGTAGACTTTCTGAGCAAGCTAACGAGGACTAATCCCAAAAGTGTGGCATAGAAGTTTTTTTGTTTTTGTTTCGGTTTATGTGAAGTGATTTGCAGGAAAAGAAGCAAGCATGCACTTTGAGACGGAAGAGTACAAAAAAAACCCTTCCTCCTTCCCATCTTTTACGTACATTTTAATATTGGCTCACTTGGTTAAAAAGTGATTTATTAATTAAAAGGTCTTGAGTTCAAGTCTTGTTAGTTACTTTTGTAGAAGTGCATGTAATTTCTATTTTTAATTTACTTTATTGTAAAACTGCATCTCACTTGAGTTATAAAAGCGAGTCACTTAAAGTCTTTTAGTTCTTGCATGCATTATTTGAAGTAACATCATTGTAAAATTGAATTTCACTTATTTTATAAAAGTGATTCACATAAATAAACCTTCTTGTAAAGTGAGTTTAAAGGTTAAGCTTGGGAATAGGGGGTGTGTTTTTTTTCATTTGGATCAATCCTCTATCTGCCACGTCTCTCTCGGGGTCAACTTCAACATTTTTTCAATCAAGCATAACTTCTTCATTCGGAGTCAGTTTTTAGTGTCGTTTTTTTTAAACAACATGTTTTTTGAGATCTTTGCATCCATGCCATTGGTTTCTGCTTTTACGGCCTTTATTTTACAGTATGGCCACCCCTTGTGATATTCTACTTACCAGTTCCAACTATTTCTCATGGAAATCTTGTATGGAGGATGTCCTACGAAGTAGGCGAATTTACCGAATTACCTCATGGAAATAAAAAGAACCCACTAAAGATTATAAGAAAATAAAATGGAAAAATAAATGTGATGAAGCTCGTGGATTGATAGGGATGTCAATCTCTAGTGATTTGTGATTCCACCTATTTGAAATTGGTGAACCAAATAAATCTTGGGAAAAATTGGAAGTTGTGTTTGGTAAACACAATGAAATTTAAGGTCATCAACTCGAAAATGAGTTGATTTATTTAAATCCAAGCGATTTTTCCTACAGTCGAGATTATTTATCTAAGTACAAAAATCTTAGACTTTTATGTGTAGAATTCAAAATTAAAAGGGAAGACAAGCAATGTGTTGGTTTTATTAGATTGGAACAGAGCATTCTTAAGAGGCACTCTAGTTGTCATTGATGGCAATATAGATTTAGATCAGAAGGACATAAGCACAAGCTTGAAAGGTTTAAATGTAGTTTGGTAGAGGCTCTAGAAGAAGTTTACAAATACTAGCAAAAGTTTTAATAGCCAAAGTGTCGCTTGTTTGGAGATCTTATGCAGGCCCGACTCCAGTATTAAAAATACAAACAAACCTACGATGGAGACCTTTGTGGGCTGGGATCAATGAGATCAAACGATCCACACTACATTGCTCTGTTGAAGGAGCGCACTAAAAAAATGGCACAGGATTCCAATGGATGTGACTGCTTGGGTATGTGTCGCTCGGTGAATGGCTTCGCTACTCTACTATGTTGTTTAGAAGAACATTTTCTTTGTTGAGCATGATGGGGGCTTGCACAGCCTAAGAACATGGTCATGTGTTGGTACAAAGGAGAATTATGAAGCGCTTAAAGGCTTAAAACATGAAAAAGTCAAAATTTGTTATGTGTATAATCTAACGGTTGAGATTAATTATTCAACCTGATCTAATGGTTGTTGTTCATTCACTTTTTTTAAACCAATCTCGATCAGTCTAATGGTATCTGTTTTAGTTACATGCAGTTATAGAATTATAACCGATTCTTGATCAGGGATACGAAGTGTTGGGAAGCTAAAGCAGCTCGGTAGTATGTGTATAAAAGTAAGTTGAAGCAAAATGAGTTGGGCGAGTTGTTCAAAGGAGATACTGAACTCTACAAGTACAGAAGAATGAACTGAATAAGAGATAGAGAGAAGAGCAGAGACTAGGTATGCACAAACCAAAGACCAAACAATGAAAGAACTAGAGAATGTGTAGCAGAGGAAGAACTAATGAGGAGCAGAGATAAAGAAGACCAGAAGAAGAATAAATACAAATGTTGAGTAAAAAAAAATAGAGAAGGTGAAAAGACAGAAGCGGAATGAAAGCAGAGCAGAATAACAGAACAAAGATGAAGTGGTAAGCACCATTATATCAGTATCATTGTATTGTATTGATTCAAAGTAATTCTAGCAAAACAGGGCAGTAGGGAGGTGCTAGGGAGGGTTGTTGTTCTCAATATTTAGTGGGTGCTAGAGAACTTTGAGAGTTGGTGCTTGTAATTCAGAGGTTGTAGACTCATTTGAGTAGGAGCTCAAATAAAGAGAAGATGTATAGAAGTTGAAGCTTGCCTGACATCCTAAGAAGAAGAGGTTTTTTCCCTTTATGGGTTTCCTCATGAAATCTGTGTCTATGTGTACTTTATGTGATTGAATGATGATGATTTGCTTTACATATTAAATCTGTTGCAACAAAGTTTCTGCTAGTAAAGAATGAACATAGAATTCCTCATAACATATTGACTATCATAAAACATCAAGGATAAAAGATTTAACATTGAATAAATTGTTTAAGCACATAAATTAACTGATTCACCCCCCCCCCTCTTAGTTAATTGAATACTTTCAACAATTGGTATCAGAGCCAGTTCCTTTAGTTTAAGGAAGATCTGATAAGCTTAAACATGACAAGTCATGAAGGTTCAACCAATAAATCTCCTCTATTTGATGGAACAAATTTTTCTTTTTGGAAAGTCAGAATGAGAACATACCTAATGTCCTTAGGTGTTGATGTTTGGGAAGTGGTAGAAACTAGATATACGAAACCTATTGTAATAGATTCCAAAGATGATAAGATAGAGTTTATTTTTAATGCAAAAGTAATGAATGCTATACTAAGTGGTCTTTCAGAAGTTGAGTTTGTAAAGGTAATGCATTTTGAATCTGCAAAAGAAATGTGGGATAAACTCATTAGTAGCTATGAAGGAAATGAAAAAGTAAAAGATGCCAAACTTCAGACTTACAGACTGAAATTTGAACAGCTAAAGATGAATGAGGATGAGACTATTAGTAAATATTTTGTAAGAGTTGAAGAGCTTGTGAATGCCATGAAGGGTCTTGGTGAGAAGATTGGGGAAGCTCCTCTTGTTCAAAATATTTTGAGATCTCTGTCTGATAAGTTCAACCCAAAAGTCTCTGCAATAGAAGAAATGAATGATCTGAAAACCTTATCTATTGACCAAATTCTAGGAACTTTAATTGCCTATGAAATGAGGATCAGTAAAGATAAACCTACCATTAGAGAAGATTCTTTTAAATCATACAAACATACAAATTCTGAAATGGAAGATATTGAAGCAAATAAAAACAACAGTGAAGTTAAACTAATGAGTGCTAAAGATTATATAGCTACAGGAATAGATAACAATGTTCTGCAGTCAAGAAAGCATGAAGAAGAGATAAAAAATAGAATGACAAGGCAATCTATTCCAAGAAAACAACCAAGATTCAGGTACCAAAATTTTTTCAATGGTTACTGTTATTGTTGTTCTGACTTTGTTCATAAAGCTGCAAGTTGTGTTTTTAACTTTAGAAATATAAAACAAAGAATGTTTAGCAATAATCAAATGCTGCAACATAGAGTGAAACAATTAATGAGAAAACAAGAGCATCATTCTACTCCACCTCCAACCAGAAGAAGATTTCATGCTAGAAATATCAATTATTTTGAGCTTTTGAACAATAAACCAGAATGTTATATTTTCCAGAATTTTGGACACAAGGCCACAAAATGTTATTTAAAGAATTATAAATCAGATTCAAGAGTAGATTATTCAGTTAAAAAGGCAAAAGTATGGAAGAATAAATAAAACAACCAGTGTGGGTTAGTGCTTTCTGCTCAAAGACAAAAGGACCCCTGGTATATTGACAGGATGTTCCAAACACATGACTGGGGATAAAAGTAAATTTTTGTCTCTAAGAGAACACAAATCAGGAAATGTAACTTTTGGAAATGATGCTCCAGGGAAAATCAAAGGCAAAGGAATGGTAAGCCTAAATAGTGGTAAAGGGAAAGCTCAATATGTATTGTTTGTAGATGGCCTGAAGCATAATCTTCTTGGTGTCAGTCAGGTATGTGACCGAGGATGCGAAGTTGTTTTCACCTCTAAAGAGTGCAAAATAAAATCTGTATCTTTAGGAATATTGGTGGCCAAAGGTATAAGAACAAAAAACAATGTCTATGTTTTGAAAGAAGATAAGGAAGAATGTCATCTAAGCAAGTATGATGAGAGTTGGCTATGTCATAGAAGACTTGGGCATTTAAATTTTGATCATTTAATCAAGCTTAGAAACAATGGAGCAGTAAAATATTTTCCAAAGATATCAAAACCACATGATTATGTATGTAAACCTTGACAAATGGGAAAACTGACTCGAACACAGTTTAAATCCAAGAGCTTTGCATCAACAGATAAACCTCTTCAATTAGTGCATGTGGATTTATGTGGACCATCAAGAAAGGAAGACTCTGAGTCAAATAATGAAAGCACAGATTCACAACAACAAACCCCCCTTCAAGAATTATTCGAAAAAAATCATCCTGAAATTCAGATTATTGGTAACAAGAATGAAGGTGTACAGACAAGAAGAAAGTTACTCAAGGATTCAGAACAGTCTCGCATTGCTTTTCTATCTATAATAGAAGCCAAGAATTTTTATGAAGCCAGTGAAGATGAAGATTGGATGAAAGTCATGAATGAAGAGCTTGATCAGATTGAAAAGAATAATACTTGGGAACGTGTTCCTAGACCAACAAACAAGAATGTGGTTGGTTCCAAATGGGTGTTTAAAAATAAGATGAATGAACAAGGACAAATTATGAGGAATAAAGCTAGATTGGTCTGTGGAGGGTATGCTCAAATTGAAGGACAAGATTTAGATGAAACCTTTTCACCTGTGGCAAGAATGGAAGCTATTAGAATGTTTCTTGCTTATGCCTGTCACAAGAATTTCAAATTTTATCAAATGGATGCCAAGTCAGCATTCCTCAATGGAGATCTAGAAGAAGAAGTTTATATGGAACAACCTGAAGGATTCTCACTAACAGACAATCCTAATTATGTCTGCAAACTGAATAAGGCTCTGTATGGATTGAAACAAGCAACAACATCCTGGTACTATAGATTAGACAAATATTTACAAGAAAAAGGATTCAAGAAAGGCATTGTTGATAGTAATTTGTACATCAAAATAGAAGGTGATGACTTATTAGTTGTTTTGGTTTATGTTGATGATATTATTTTTGGATGTACTAATGATTCTTCTGTTCAATGGTTTGCTAATTCCATGCAATATGATTTTGAAATGTCCATGATTGGAGAACTGTCATACTTTCTTGGTCTTCAGATCACTTAGAGTTCTGAAGGAATATTTCTCTCTCAAAAGAAGTATCTAAAGGAAATGTTGAAGAAATTTCAGATGGAGAATTCTTCACCTATTAGTACCCATATGATTGTTGGTTGCAATCTTAGCAAAGATGATATTTCACCTAATGTTGATCAAAGAACATATAGGTCAATGATAGGCATTCTTATGTACATCACTGCATCTCGTCCTAATATTATGCATGCTGTTGGAATGGTAGGAATATTTCAGTCTACTCCTAAACAAATTCACTTGGTATCTATGAAGAGAATTTTCAAATATCTGAAAGGCACAATGACTTATGGTCTTTGGTATCCTAGAAATCAAAATTTTCAGTTAAATGCATATTTAGATGTTGACTGGGAAAATTTTTTGGATGAGAGAAAGAGCACAAATGGAGGTGCATTCTTCTTAGGTGATTCATTAGTAACATGGATGAGTAAAAAACAAGGTTCAATATCTTTCTCTACTATTGAAGTTGAATACATTATTGCTGCCACCTGTTGTACACGAGTACTATGGATGATTCAGAATATTGCATATTTGAAGGTGAAATATACTGAACCCATCCCCATTCATTGTGATAACACAAGTGATATTAGTGTGTCCAAGAACCTTGTACTGCATTCCAAGACTAAGCACATCCCTATCAAGTATCATTTTCTAAGAGAACAAGTCACAAACATAGTGGTTCAATTGAATTTCATTCCTTCTACAGAACAGACTGCTGATATATTTACTAAACCATTATGAAAGACTCAGTTTGAATATCTTCACCAGAAATTGGGTGTCATACCCTCTTCCAAGTGAGCTCCTCACTTTGATAGGGGGATCTTGTGTTTATTGAACATCTGATAGGAATTTGAGGTGATTTCAGGTTATTTCCTCATGAACAAGTATTTGAGTCTATATTGATAGGGGGAGTTGTTTTGTACATAGTATCTTTGACATTGATGTCAAAGGGGGAGAATTTCATGTAATTGGAAAAGTTGCAGTTGGAAAACTAGAAGAAGGTGTTCCAGAAATTTGGGTTGCCATCAATGCTAAGGGGGAAGATTGTTGGTTTTATTAGACTAGCACATAGAATTCTTAAGAGGCACTCTAGTTTTCATTGATGGCAATATAGATTTAGATTAGAAGGACAGAAGCACAAGCTTGAAAGGGTTAAGTGTAGTTTGGTAGAGGCTCTAGCAAAAGTTTACAAATATTGGCAAAATTTTTAATAGCCAAAAGTGTCGCTTGTTTGGAGGTATTATGTAGGCTCGACTCTAGTATTAAAAAGAAAAACAAACCTACAGTGGAGACCTTCACGGGCTGGGATCGATGAGATAAAACAATCCACACTACATCGCTCTGTTGAAGGAGCACACTAAAAACAATGGCCCGAGATTCCAATGGATGTGATTGCTTGGGTATGTATCACTCGGTGAATGGCTTCGCTACTCAACTATGTCATTTAGAAGAACCTTTTCTTTGTTGAGCATGATGGGGGCTTACACAGCCTACGAACATGGTCATGTGTTGGTGCAAAGGAGTATTTTGAAGCGCTTAAAGGCTTAAAACATGAAAAAGTCAAAAATTGTTATGTGTACAATCTAACGGTTGAGATTAAGTATTCAACCTGATCAAATGGTTGTTGTTCCTTCACTTTTTTTAAACCAATCTCAAATAGTTTAATGGTATATGTTTTAGTTACACGCAGTTATAGAATTATAATTGATTCTTGATTAGGGATACGAAGTGTTAGGAAGCTGAAGAAGCTTGGTAGTATGTCTATAAAAGTAATCTGAAGTGAACTGAGTTGGGTGAGCTGTTCAGAGGAGATATTGAACTCTACAAGTACAAAAGAATGAACTGAATAAGAGATAGAGAGAAGAGCAGAGACTGGGTATGCACAAACCAAAGAACAAACAATGGAAAAACCAGAGAATGTGTAGCAGAGGAAGAACTAATGAGGAGCGGAGATAAAGAAGACCAGAAGAAGAATAAAGACAGATGTTGAGTATAAAAGAACAGAGAAGGTGAAAAGATAGAAGAAGAATGAAAGCAGAGCAAAAGAACAGAACAGAGATGAAGTGGTAAGCATCGTTATATCAATATCATTGTATTATATTGATTCAAAGTAATTCTAGCAAAATAGGGCAGTAGGGAGGTGCTAGGGAGGACTGTTGTCCTCAAGATTCAGGGGGTGTTGGAGAACTTTGAGAGTTGGTGCTTGTAATTCAGAGGTTGTAGCCTCATTTGAGTATGGGATCAAAGAAAGAGAAGATGTACAAAAGTTGAAGCTTGTCTGACATCTTAAGAAGAAGAGTTTTTTCCCTTTATGGGTTTCCTTGTGAAATCTATGTCTCTGTGTACTTTATGTGATTGAATGATGATGGTTTTCTTTACATTTTAAATCTGTTGCAACAAAGTTTCTTCTAGTAAAGAATGAACATAGAATTCCTCATAACATATTGACTGTCATAAAACATCAAGGATAAAAGATTAAAATTGAATAAATTGTTTAAGCACATAAATTAACTGATTCACCCCCCCCATCTCAGTTAATTGAATACTTTCAACACAATGAATTTATCATATTATTTCCCAACTTGGACCTACATATTTTGTTTTTTGTATCTACATTTTACTCTATGAAAGAATCCTTGGATCCAACTAGATATATAGATCCTAGTATTGAATCCTTTTTTTATTCCTTGATTAGAGAGCAAGATAATATCATACATATTGGAATGATTAGCAATGCATATACATCTGGGAACACATTATTGGCACAACAGAAAGAAAATTCCAAGCCTCCCAAGAAGCAAAATCCTTGCAATAGTAAGCCAAACAAGGGTCCCAAACCCTCTCAGTCATCCCATTCTTTAAAAAATGACAAAGGATCCAAGCCAAGGGGCAAAAATCATGAGTGTAACTGCAACTATTGTGTAAAATATAATAATGATAAATCAAAATGTTTCAAGAAGATGGTAGTCTTGGAAGCAGTAATGAAGCACCACATCAGCCTTGATTCGTCTTCAGAATCTACATCTCATGGACATGACCTTTGTGATTCTATTTTTTCTTATAATGCATCTTCTTCTTCTACTTCAAATGAGGGGCACATTGATTATGTAGCATCTTATCATATGGCTAAAGATCAAGCCATATTTTCTACTATGCATGAATGTAACACCAAACAAATATTCATTGGTGTTGATAGATCTCTAAGTATCATATGATCTGGAACAATTCTAGTAGATAATGGTCATTTTAGTGATTTACTATGTGTTCCAAGAATTTCCTACATGGATCCCACCATATTCAAGATTGTTTTTTTCATTCTTTATGCCGCACCATTTTGTTGAGGATTGTATGGAATTGTAGTTTGATGCCTAATCCCATGTTGAAAATATATAGTTTTTAAAATCATTATAAGAGTATTCTTTTCCATTGTTGATGTACTATCGTTCAACCCAGTTCTAAATCCCTTGTTTGTCAACAAAGCCCGAGATATCGTCCCGACAGAGCAGGAATCTGTCGGCAACACCTACGACACATATGCAGACTCACTTGAGATATCTTATGGGAACTACCAGAACTAGGTTTATGCAGTTATGTGGGGATGTTCACTCTTACAACTCTTTATCCAACCACTTGACCGCATCCCGTGAATTATACTTATTTTTCTTGTTTATTCATTCAAGATAACCATCTATGGATCTGTCGACACATATTACAGTAGTTAACATAAAGCATTGTCACAGATTCAATCTATTAGATGCACAACATATATATATATATATGATTTATTCAGAATAGATATTGTGCGATATATTCAGATCCACTTATTCATAACATACATGCACTCGACATAAGCATAACTATCAAAGACACGCAAAGACAAGATTTAACGTGGAAACCCATCTAGGAAAAAACACAAAGGTTCTCTTCATCTGACATGAGAAATAGATTAAAACCTTTGGTATTTGCACTCAACTTGTAGACTCTTCTTTATATATTCTTTACAACCCAGACATATTTCTCTCCTCTCATGCTCTCTAGTTTTTGGTCTATGTATTTCTTCTCTTCTTCTCTCAACTGTCGATCAGCACACAACCTGGATCGATTCTCTAACTAAACAACTCTCTTCTCTCTCAACCTAGACCAATAATAGCGACCCACAATCATGACCCCAATCACCAGAAACTCACACACATCTTGGGTTCTTACTTTTAGAATCTTTTACATGTATTAATCCAACTAAGGACCGACTCTTTTCTATTAGCCGACAGGTTGTCATTCCTATTTTAGTACATTTAATTACAACTAAAAATAGGCACTATTGGCCCAAAATACAATTATGCTTTATTACCAAAAGCGTGCTTTATTCTAACTAACTCTTTACCCATGATTAATCAAACTTTCATTATCGACTAATTTATTCTTCTTCTATCGTGGCTAATCTCATCGCAATTCCTTCTGGCATTTCTCTTCTTCTATCATAGCATCCTTTTTTTGTGCGATCAGAATCTTCATATTCCCACACATAATTTTCGTCAAATTCTACCTAACATTTCCTAGGGCCAACAGGCCCCCAACACTCACCTTTGCCTCGTCCCGAGCTACATTATTCTGAAACCTCCATTATTGCGACCTTGCTTTGAAAATCCTAAAATATTTTCACCACATGTTCAATCTCCTGTCGCACTTCTGCTTTTGTCTTCTTCAAGTTTTCCACAAGTTCCGAACTGATGTGTTCTCAAGTTTTAAGTCCTATTGACACCAAAACTTGTCGTACTTTTTAATGTACAGGTTGAATGACACCTGTAACCTTCTCTTCCTTTGGTTGTAGCTCTACGACCCTTTCATTCCTCTTTTATTGTGGTATTCGCAGTTGTGCGACCTGCTGCTACAACTTCTTCATGTCAGCATCATTAGCCATTTTCTCTACTATTGGAAGCTTCTTTACTTCATTATTTAGTTGGTTAACCTCTGCCTTAGCAGTGCATAGCTGCTCAGTTACTTTATCTAACTCTTTGACATTTATCAAAGCTTCACATAACTAAGAAAATTGATAGGCCTCTTTGGCACAAAGTTCCTCCGCTTCTTTGATCTTTGTCGTGGCCTTAGTTGTTGCTTTTCTTCTCTCTCCCAGTACCTCTGCAGGTGTGTTGGGTTTTACCTATAATTTCAGCTCTGCGACCTTCCTGTGGACGTTCTCTGCACCTTCTCCAAGTTCAAAAACCTTGGCTTCCAAAAACATCTCATTTGTGATGCCTTCATTAGTAAAGTTGTTGCAAGCGAGTGTTATAGTTGTGTCGAGCCGGTGCCTATCCTCCTCCCATGTCTTATCTTTCTGCTCTGCTTCTTGGATTGTTTTCTTCAATTTATTAGTAGTCGTGTTCAAGGATTTAACTTGATTGACCAACTCACACTCTCTGACACTCATTTCAGTGACTGCAGAATTATGAATGCTTGCATACACTTCATACATCGGTAGTGTAGAGAAATCTATGGTGACATGGCCCAAATATTTGGCCATGGTGTTTAGCTCTATTGTCCCCAAGTGGATTTCTTAACCCAACACTTGAGTCTTTATTGGTGGATTTGATGTCTATGCATTTCTATTTCGCTTCGCATACGAGCCAGCTAAGTTCTGTGACTCAAGCAATTGTGGCGTGTAGTCGACCGCCACTTGAACTTCATTTAGTACATTACAGAGTGTATGTGGTAAATCAGTGATACTGCTTGTTAGTCATGTATGTCACTTATTTATCTTGTTGAGGCTTTGAATGGCGACTTTTGTCATTTCTTCTACCATAATTGTATATTCATCGTTGGTAAGGCTGACAGTTGTAGCTGATTTGTTGGCCTTCCTCTTCTTATGACCTGGCTCAGAATTCTCCAACTGCTTCCTCTTATCCCCCACTGTGGGATCTATTGGGGTCATACTAGAATCATTATGAGGATTAATGGTAGAATTATGTGGATCGTTTTATGGTGGTTGATCTTATCCATGTCCGCCATTCTTCTTTTTCGATGGATCATCATGTCGTGGCTCTTCTTCTATAGATAATTGATCATCTGCGATAAAAACTATCCATTATTCCGGCTAATATTGAATGATGAAATCAATTTTAGAAGCAGATAGCTGAAATTGTGTTGCAAGATATTGGAGCTATGGGTCCTGTCCATGCTGCAAAAAGATATGATGGGCCCCAACTGAAAATCTGATAATGTTCCTAAACCTCTTAATGGTCGTCGTGGTGATCCTAGTATGCTTCCTAACAAAATGTCACAGGGATTATCCTTGTAGAAAGATTTCTATGTTATTGTCTTTTTGCCTCTCAAGTAATTCCTTGTCAAACCATAGATTCTGGTATTGAACTCCTCGACATAGAACGGTCACATATACCCCTTGGTAGTTTGGTGGTTTTTCCCATGCGACAAACGAAATGAAAATGAGTAGCCATGAATAATGAAATGGGATACCTTTCTCATGTACCTCCTCTGCATCTGCTAATAGATCATTTAGCATATAGTGCAACCAATTGAGTTGAACACCCACTACACATAGCTCTACTGCAACAATCGTCCTTGCAGTGCACTGGTTTGGTCGCATCTTCTGCAACAAATTTCTATATAGAACCTTAGCAGCGAACCAAATAGCGGTGTCTTTGATAGAGGAGATGACAAATCCTCTCATGTCTCTTGTCAGGTCATACTTCTATTTTAGCTTATTATTCAATAAAGTGTCTTGTTCTTTTCCAACAAAAAATAGCCATGGCTCGACACCTGCAAGGGGAATCCAGGTAATTGATACTATCAGCTTGATATCATCTGAAATCTTTCGGTCGATCCATATACAGTCGTCATGGAATGATACAAGTCATTGTTTAACACATGCATTCACATCTACGGTATGGATAAAATGTGGCATGTACATCAGCGACAGTAAAACAACTTTGTTGAGTCCTCTTCCACATCCCATTGGAACTAGGTGGATAGGGCCATCCTCTTTCTCCCAGACATAAGCCATGTATATGTCCATTTCCAACTCTGGAAACTTGTGTAGATCATGGTCAACAAAGGTCATCTTCTGCATGTTTGGGATTATGTTCGTCATTTTTTGAACTCCTTTCAGAACGATCGGTGCTACCAGTGGATACTTTGCATTTTTGTCGATTTTAATCTTAGGCACAACAGTTGGTCTAGGCGAAACATAGTCTAGAAGCATAGACACAGACCCTTTTTCTTCATCATCTGGTGGTGTTGATGTTGCATTCTTGTAGGGACCATATTGTTTCTTCCTTGATGGACCAGGTGGTCTAGTCGTAACCTAACTTCAAGAATTAATGGTGCATGTATAGCTTCTTCTACAACCATGGTCAATGGTGAAACAAATTTTACAGTGTATTCCATAATGAGCATAGGTGAAGGTGTCTCGACGCCTAATTCCACAATGGTGCTTGTATTGGAGATAGAAATGACCATACTCTATGAAAAAATGCCTCAGTTCTTATAGTTGCAGAAACTATATCTCATTGTACTCGGATGCAATAGAATGAATGAAAATTTGGCACGAAGATGATATACCTTTACCCTTTCAATCAGTCATTCATTCACATGATCAGACAAAAAATAGAAATGTGGCAGTGATTTCTGTCACATTGAGTAATCTTTCTAATCATTACAAGGAAACATCCAATCAAACCGTCACTTCTCCTGCCAGTTTGATGGTAGTTATTATGCATTAAAGACGGAAGTGACCAAAAATCATGCCGCCAAAATCTTCGGTATTCTCGAATTAATTACAACTAGTTGTCTTTCTGAGACCAAATTTCATCATGTGATAGCTCTTATTTTCTTATGACATGTATATGTCCCACTACATATTTCTTTTCGTGCGAGAGACTGAGGGTCTATGCCACCATTTTTCTTGTTCGACAAATAGATAGTCTGTCGACACTTTTTCTTTTTCTGCGATAAACAGACAGTCTGGGATGAAACACTCATAATCTTTGAAACAAACACACTCATGAGACTTGCAACCAAACACTCATAAATCTGCAACTTTTCTTTTCTCTTTTCTCTTTTTCTCATTTTCATCATCATTATTTTTTATTTTTTAACTATTTTTTAGTTCCTAGTCGACCAAGTCGCAACTATCCTAGTAAGGCCTTATCTAACTTCCATCCACCAACCCTTTGAAAGGTGTTCTATCTAACTTTTGCATTTTCACTGATCCTCCATCAGTGATATGAATTACCACATATGGTCCTAGCCAATGTGTTTTCATCTTATCAGGATGCTTTAAAAACTTACTGTAATACATGAGGACAAGTCCTTCGCCCTAAAATTGCTTATTCTTGATGTGTTGATCGCGCCACACTTTTTGTCATTCCTTATAAACATTTTGATGATAACCTGTGATGAAACACTCTTCCTCCAACTGCAGAAGTTGTGACAATATTTCTTCTACGGTACCAATATCTGTCATCTTCGTGATCACAAAAATCCTGATACTAGGTATTATATATTCCATAGGCATGACAACCTCTTATCCATAAACAAGTCAAAATAGATTTTGGTTTGTCAACTTCTTGCAGGTCATGAAATATGCCCACAATACCGCAGAAAGTTTTATATCCCAGTCATCTCTTTGAACATTGCAGATCTTTTTTAATGCGTTCTCCAAGATCTTATTGAATGCCTCGACAGCACCATTCACTTGTGGGTGATATGGTGTCATCTTCTTGTGTTGGATCTGGAATTCTTCAGTTAATTTGTCGATAAACTAATTGGAAAAGTGTGTTCCCTGATCACTTATCAAGATCTCCGAGCATCCAAATCTAGTTACAATGTTGTCGAATAAAAATTTTGCAGCAGTCGTGGCAGTACAATCCTTTACTAGTGTTTCTTCATCCCATCTAGTCAAGTAATCCATCGCAGTAATAATGTATCTTGCACGCTTCCCTGGTGGATTAATAAGTCTGAAAAAATCAATAGCCCATTTGTTGAATGCCTACAAATTTATCTAAGGTACTAGCGGCATTTCATCTCGCCGCGTTGAATTTTCGGTTCTCTAGCAAACATCGCAGCTATGACAATATTCTCAATCATCTGTATGCAAAGTAGGTCACCACATTCATACTTGCAATATCTTCTACATTGTATATTTTCTAACATAATGGACTCCTGCAACACCAACATGCACTTCATTCAATATCATCGGTCACTCATGTTCCAATACACATCGACGAATAATTTCATCAGGTCCCATTTTTTATAATTGTCCAACGATCAACTGGAAATCTACAAATCGCACCATTAATCGCTTCTTTATGCATTAGTGAATCCATTTGGTGCATATCCTGTACTCAAGAATTGTATAATGTCTCTATAGTTATCATCAAACATCATGATCGCAAATAATTGTGCATTAAGGAGACTATCGTTGAGTTTACCAAGTCCTTCTCCACTTTCAAGCCTAGAGAGATGGTATGGTCCTGAGTTTAGTTAACCTGGCTTAACAATGAATTCAAAGTCAAATTCTTAAAAAATGAGAAGCCACCGACAAATATCCCCTCCCCCAACATTGGCTTATTGACCAGGTATTTCAGTGCAGAATGATCTGTGTACACTTTGAAATGTCCACCCAGCAAATGGTGTCAAAATTTCTAACAAGTGTATACCATGGCTAGTCCTTCTCTTTTTGTCAAGGTATAGTTATTCTCTTTTGTTGATAATTTTTTTCTAGCAAATTCAATATGATGATCAATCGACCCTTCACCAGTTTGTGCTAGTACAACACCGAGCGTGAAAGACAACACATCGACATGTACATGAAATTCATTCTTCTAGTCTGGAAAAACTAGTGTGGGTGTTGTAACCATTTTATTCTTTAGGTTGTCTAGACTCTCTTGGCATATTTTTCTCCATTGAAACTTAACATCCTTCTTCAACAGCTTCTCCATTGGACCAGTGAGCACTGCATATCCTTTAATAATTTTCTGATAGTATCCTATATGTGCCAATGTTGTTCTCATCCTTTTTATTATCGAGGGTGGTGGTAAGTTAACGATGATCACAATCTTAGCAAGATCGACTGAGATTCCATTGCAACAAACCACATGACCCAACAGGATTCCAAACAGGGAACAAAAAATACATTTCATTATATTCAACGAAATTTGATATTGGTGACACCGTTCCAACATCATTCTGAGTCTCTCAATATGATATTTTATGAGCTCAAACATTATCCAGTCATCAAAGTAGACCTCAATAAATTTATGAATAAAATCTTTGAAAACAGCCCTTACTATCTTGGAAAAGATAGCATAATCATTCTTGAGTCCGAAGGGCATTACCGTGTACTGGAAACACCCTCAATCCATTGGAAAGGTTGTCGTGTGTCGATATTCCTTCGTGATTCTGACTTGATGGTATCCAGAGAACCCATCAGTGAATGAATAGACTTCTTGACCCCTGGCACTCTCCAATACTTCATCTATAAATGGAGTCGAAAATAGGTCGTGCAACCAGGCATCATTCAACTTCCTTAGGTTAGCGCAAATACATACTTCACTAGAATTCTTCTTATCTTGTACTACCACTAGATTTATCCACTTAGACTCTTCAATAGGTTGTATGATACCCACATCTAGCATTCGATCTAACTCTGTCTTAAGTTTTTCTTTGTACCTCAGGTTCATCTAGTATGGTCTTTGATTCATAGGCTTTCCGTAGGGATTTAATGGTATCTTCATTTCTCCAAGGTCTCCGGCAATTCCGTTCATCTCTGAAAAAAAATTAGGGAACAGATCCTAAAATTCATGCAGTAAGTCTGTGATATTCTTGATAGTCTCATCATCCCAGTAATCTCCAATATTGGCAAACTTTGGATTCATTAGAGACCCAATATTTACTTTCTTGACTTTCAATGGATTCAGAAATTGGTCACTTGAAGTACCAAATACTTCCACCATGTGAGTACCTTCCAAATTTGGAATATTTATGTCTCACAGGTCATCATCATCAAATTCACCCATCACATTATAGCACTCTATCCAGTGGTGTACTATCACGTTGCTCTAATTAAAATTTGTCATTGACCAGAATGTCTTCAAAGATCTTAGTCTTAATCACTTGTAGAGCAGTATTGATCGATGGATGATCATCAACAAACTCAAATGTGTGTGTAAAGAAGGAAGCTAGTTCTTCCCATTCAACTATACCTCGTTGCAGCTCAAGTGACGTGTACCAGTTCCTTAGTATCATGTCCAATGTATGTATAAACTAATGGAACCATTTGTGTCACTGACATGCTTCCCATGTCGCACAAAAATATTCGATGTGCTCAATAGGATTAGTCAATCATGTGTACTTCTGACTAGTATAGCTTATATTCTCTCCAAATTGTATCTCCATCAATATTCT
>LPNX010911971.1:219719-266150 GCA_001517045.1 Pseudotsuga menziesii | reverse complement strand
ACAGCTCCATATTCAGTCTCCATTGTTGATAATTTGCATGATCAATTGTTAATTGCTGTGAGTGAAATTAATCTACTGCAGGCCTGAATTTCTACATATTCGGCATTGAGGACATTATGAGATAGATTGTTTATGTGTGACCCACCATCTGGAAGGTGTATCTTTGAGTGCAAAGTCCAAGGCGGACAAGCACTGATGTTCTGTGACTTTTTCCTCAAATTCTATAAGAAATGATTCTAGGTTAGGTAAAACTTCATGTGTGGGTATATCACTTACCTCAATACCTACCCATCACAAAGATTGTGTATTCCTTGCGCATATTCTCATGAACACTTCATGCATTCAATTTTTCTAGTTTTCCAGGGCTTCTCCAGAATCCTACGTGCATGAACTAATACTTCGACGACTGGGTTTTTCGTTAGTCGTTGGATTCACATAATATTCCATTATAGACTTGGTATTATAAATATGGTCCATATAGCCTCCTTGTCCTTCATTTTTCACTTTCTTAACATATCTCTGAACTTCCAGTGAATCAATTGGTACTACCACCGTTAGCTCTGAATCCTCAAACGTTAAAATCCTCTTTTTAAAGTTGATAATAGTTTGGTTATCAATTTCCCATTCAATCCCCAAAAGGAATGGATATGGATTTGTATCATCGACCATGTCAATCACTTTGAAGTCAGAATAATTTTTGAGTCCTTCTATCTCAGCAGGAACCTGAGTCAGTCGACCGATAAGCAGAACCTTCAACTAATTATCCAATATCAGTTGGACATGGGACCATACGAGTCTCAAATTTCCCATACCCTCCCGGGTTTTTCTAATTATAATGTTAACATCAGAGCCCAAGTCTAGAATAATATATTCCATGTCATAATCTCATATTTGGGAAGTCATTCTCAATTCATGACTAATCTTTAATCTTTTCCCAACATGATTAACCCTTCTTTTTTGTCACACCTCTTCTTGAGGTTCTTCTATTAGACATGTTAATTCTGCAACAACATCTTTATCTTGTATTAGTGTTAAGCAACTTTTGAATAATTATTTTAGTTTACTAACCTTTTCCATCGGTTTCTTTCGGCACACTTGGTCATATCTCTCAAGCATTTCCAATATTGGTCCTTTAGGTGGTATAGCAACAAAAGTCAACGGTTGATTTCTGTCGACGAATTCTTATCGTGCATCCAAGAATACTTCCTTTTCTTTTTGGACATCGAATGGTACTTTCTTTTGTGATGTTGGTCACACCTGTTGTTGTCCATATGGTTCTTCTTGATATGCCTCGGTTGCAACATCCCCTCTTATTACGACAACAATATGTGGCTCCATTGGTTCAACAAATATATTCTATATATTCGGATTGGGGTTCTGAGGTGGGTTCATATTTCCCACATTTCTAGCCTACCACTTCACAATCAGTTGAGGATATTCCTCGATAGTATGATGAAAATATTTGCAATACACACATGTTGTAGTAGGACTCATGAAGTCCATGGAAAAATGTCCAAGATTCCCACAATTATAACATATAATTTGGCCTCTCCTGCAACCAAATCCTCCTCCTTGTCCTCGGTCTCTAAAATTTCCACCCCCATAGGTTGAGGGTATCGTTGTTGCAGGTACTAGTTCTATGGATATTTGGCATGAGGATACTGAGCCTATGGACATTGAGCCTGAGCTTGCTCAGCCTGCATTTGTTCATCGTTCTTCATTAAATACGTGTCAACTATTTTCTCCTGCAACAGTTTATATTCTCTGCAGTCTTTCTCATCATGGCCTACTGATCAGAAAAATTTACAATATAAACTGGCCAAATCACTAACAATATTTTGTAAGTATAAACATTCTTCCAACCAATTCCCTCTAGTTTGATAGATCCTACACCAAGGCGTCCCTTGTGTATTCATCGGATTCAATCCTCCTGATGAGACATAATTCATAAATTTCGGGTGGTTATCTTTGTGGTGCCCTTTCATTATGCATCTAGTACACCATAGTTCTTCTTGAATCTCCTACCCTTTCTTGATATCTTGAAGTTGTAGTGTAAGGTTGGCTATTTGCGATTGTATTTGCATCATTCCTACACTAATTTCTCCAACCAGTGAGGATTCCAACTTCATAGCCAATTCCAGATCCTTGTTCTAAGATACAATCTTTTGTTGCAGCAAAGGAATCCATATGTGTGGTAACAACACTGCAATAAACCATTCTTTGTGCTAAACATCCAACATTTGAAATATTACTTTAGCCATCAATGTATTGAATATTTGGTCAAAGTACCAAATAGACTCCGTAGGAAATTGCTTAATTTATTTTATCTCTGTAATACACTGCGACTCATATTTGGGATTTCTGAACTCATCTATTAATCCTACCTAAATTTTATCTAATGTTTTCTACAGGATTCCTGTCGAAACCACAAAGAAATTCATGTACCAATATAACGCATGACCGCTAAGGGTCGTGATCATATAATCCTTTTTGATGGCTTCATCTTGGACCTATCGCACGATCCACATGGCTTCGCATAGAAATCAATGTTGTTCAGTGTCTTATAACTCATTTCCATCAAATATTGACAACTTTATATCATTCCCAGCCATTATATTTATTCTTGGTACTGCTAATCAAAGGTTTGGCTAGTGGGAATCCCTTATCTATTATTCCCACTATTATTGTTACTTTGATTGACAAAACCATTGGGTGATGAGTTTCTATATCTTACCTCCGGATATGTGCGTGGGGTCTTGGGTATGTTGTCCTTATACTCTAGATTTGGGGCCTCTTCCTCGTCCTATTTTTCATATATATGTTGGTATTCCTTTTCCTCATCACAAGAACCTACGTCAAAGTGCGATGCCAATTTGTAGTTCTCTCCTACGGTCGTTCTGCAACTTCTTCTTTTGGTCGCAGTTCTTCTTCTTGTTAGAACATCATACACCTAGTACCATGGTCACATATCATGTAGGACATACCTTCATTTTTTTCACTTATGTTGCATAGTCCAAAATTTGGTTATGTTGACTTCCTAAGGTAATTGGGGGTTTTGGACCATTAATTACACCCAATACCCACATTTTGATCATTTAGGAGCATGAGAAACCTCATTAATTATAGTTTTGTCTCTTGGGGCACTCCCACTCCTTAAAACAGGGAACTGGTTTGACTAGAGGCGCTCATGCATTGTATTTGAGTGTTTTTGGCTATTGTGGACCATTAAATGCTTCCTATAACCAATCCCACTCACCCATGCACTCCACCATGCCTATCATAACCTTATTTATGACCTAGCATGCTTCATCTTTGTTCACATTGCCATTTGTGACCGTTTGAGGTGGTTTTAGCTTAATGGTACATCTAGGGGGGTTTGAGGTCCAATCTAAGCCTGCCACATGTATGCCACCAAATATCCTTCAAAGGGTAACAATTTTCTCCTATTGTATTATATTCATGTTCCATAGATATTTAAATGTTGGACAGTAATAGAAAACTTAGTTATTGGCACCATCTCTATGTGTTAATATTGCTCTTTTACATTGTTTTCTTCAAATTTTGTCAAATTCTTTATTTGTGAGGATTATCTTAGCTTCTAGATATTGATGTGAATCAGAACTTCACATCAAATCAGAGGACTTTAGAACTGCAAGTTGAATTCATAGATTTCATAGGGTTTGAATTGCTATCTAGGATCTCCTCCATTAGATTTGAGAGTTTGCATTGTAGGTTGTTCAAGTGATCTTTGTCACTTAGTGCGCAGAAGCGAATGGATCGGTATCATGTCTGTTTTCTCAATCTATTCAAATATTTTTAATGGAAGTCCAAAATGGTGATCTATTTGAGGTTGAAAAGTCTCTACAGAGTAACCATGGGAATAGAGAATGAGCCCAACTCAGTTGTTGAGAAGTCTAAGTATTTCAACAGATTGGATGAAGCATTCAGGATGCTTTGACTTAGTATTTTGAGGGATATTTTATTTCATGTAGACAATATTACAACACCCAATTAGGTGTGGCTCAAGCTTGAGCCATTGTTTAAGAAGACAGATGAGATGAGAGGGCACGAACTTGAAAATGAGTTGATAACTTTGAGTCCAACTCACTTTGAGACGATCCAGGATTTCTTCACCAAATTCAAATCCTTGGTACTTCAGCTGAAACAATGTGGGATTGAAAATAAGGAATATGGGTTGATCGTATCCATTATTTCGAAGCTAGGGCCTGAATATTCAGTGTTTGTCTTGACATTCCACTCAGGAAAGCTTACAGTTCAAAATTGGAGAATGCCTACATTGGAATACTTCATGGAGTATTTGACTCAAGAACAAGACATATTTTTTCAAATGGGTACCATCAAATATTCCAAGGATCAATCCCTTGTTGCAGGTGTTTCGAATCAAGGAAAGGGAAAGGATAATCCCAAGGATTTGAAGCAACAAGAGAAGCCCAAGTATTCTAATGGGGGTTTGAATCTTAGCAAGGACAAAGGGAAGAAGCAAGAGAAAAAAAATTTACTTATTGTCACAAAGGTTGGCATACAGAGAGTGTGTGCATGAAGAAAACCATTGACATGATGGCGCAGCTCCTTGAGAAGAACAAAACTCCTCTTCTAGATGGTGCAAGGAAGAAAGAGGGAGGCTTGAGTTATGAAACCAAAGGCATATGTCGTGCACTGGTTGTTCGATATTCTAGCTATTCCTCCTTCATAATATATTTAGGTGCCTTAATGAACATGGATTTTGTACAAGACCCCTTCTCTGTACATCCATACAGTGGTCCATCCATCCTCATGGGTGTTGACTCTGAGATCCCAACCAAAGGGATTGGCAAGATCAACCTTGACCATGGGTACTTCAACAATGTGTTGTATGTGCCTAATCTTGAAGCTAACCAACTCTCTGTCTATAAAATTAAGCATTTAGGTTCATCCAAGAGAGTGACATTCAATCAATATGATGTGGAGATTTCAGAAATTTCTACAGGCCAAGTTGTTGCAGTGGGTATTGCAGATCATGAGTTAAGGATGTACAGTTTTCAGACTTTCTTCCTTACTCCCCAGGTAATTTGCATCTGTCACATGCCAATGATACCAGAAAGCTATGGAATGAGAGGTTTGGACATCTCAAATACATATATCTTCAATCTTTGAGAAAGAAAAACATGGTTTAAGGAGTTCCAAGCATCAATTTTTCCAAAGGCACATCCAAGGGATGCATAGTTGGGAAGCATGCAGAACGCAAGTATGACAAGGGGAAGGAAAGAAGGGTCATCCAAGTGCTTAAATTTATCCATTAATATATAATACGGCCTCTTCCCACACCCTCCTATGGAAACTCAAGGTATGTCTTAACATTCAAACATGATTTCTCAAGGTATTATTGGGTGTATTTTCTCAAGCAAAAATCTGAAGTGTTTGAGATCTTCAAATTTCTCAAGGATTTGGTTGAGAACTTGAGTGGGAAGAAGATCAAGGTCTTAAGGACTGATAATGGAAAGGAATATGTCAATAATAACCTACATCAGCTATGTGAGGAAAATGGCATTCAAATGCAAAATTCGGTGCCATATACACCACAACAAAATGGTGTGGCAGAGCGCAAGAATAGAGCATTTAAGGAGATGGCCACATGCATGTTGGAGACTAAGTATTTATCTTCTAATATATGGGATGAAGCCATCAATTGTGCTACATATTTTCAGAACATAATTCCACACAGAAAAGTGGAAGAGAAAACTACATTTGAGGCTTGGAGTGGTCACAAGCCCAATGTTTCTCATTTCAAGGTTTTTGGCTCAAAGGCTTGGGATAGAAATCCTCCCGAGAAGAGAAAGGACTTGAAACCTAAAACAAAGGAGTCCATAATGGTTGGATATGATAAATATTCAATTTTTTACAAGCTCTTTGATCCCTCATCTCAGAAAACTTTCATTGAGAGAAGTGTACAATTTGAAGGAGAGCCCATGCAAGAGATCGAACTAGTCAAGGGGGATTGCTCACACCCTCCACTCAATGATGACTTAAGTGATGATTATTTATATGATTTTTATGATTCTGATATGGAATATGAATATGATGACATGAATTCAGATCATGACTCACCCATAACACCAAAATGGTATGAGAAAATCATACAAGCAGCTGGTTATCTTGTTGGAGATCCACTAGCCTCCAGGAAGACTAGATCTCAGTTTCACAACACTTTCTCCACTTGTGATTCAAATATTATAGATAGTTTCTTTATGATGGTTGGATATGATCCTCATTCATATGAAGAAGCATCACATGATCCAAGATGGCAAACAACCATGCAAGAAGGCTTCAAGTCTTTGCAAGACAATGAAACTTGGGAGTTGGTTCCTCTACCTTCCAAGAGTAACCTAGTGCAATGTAAGTGGGTTTATAGGACCAAGATGGATTATGATGGTTCAGATGTGAAGTATAAGGATATTTTTTTTTCCAAAGTATTCTCTCAAGTCCATGAAGTATACTATACAGAAAAATTTGCGCCAGTTGCAAAGATGGACTCTATCAGGTTAGTTTTGGCCATTGTTGCATCTAAGCAATGGGAGGTGCACCACATGGATGTGAAGAGTGTTTTTATTCATGGTTACCTTCATGAGAATATTTATATGCACCATCCTGAAGGTTGCATTCATTATGCTTCACTTGTTTTCAGGTTGAAGAAGTATCTTTATGGCCTCAAGCAAGCCCCCAGGGCTTGGTATGCCAAGATGGACAACTTTCTTCTCTCACAAGGATTTGAAAAACTAAAATATGATCCTAATGTGTATTTTTATAATTTAGATGACTCTATTTAGATATTAGTATTGTATTTTTATTATATTTTTATAATTGGAATTTGCGTTGTTGATATAGGTTCAATTAAGTCTTCATTGCACAATGTGTTTTCAATTACTGACCTTGGATTGTTGAAACAATTTCTTAGCTTGGAGATTGAGAAATATGATGCAGGTATTAAGGTTAGTCAATCATAGTATTCTTTAGACCTATTATTGAATTTCAAAATGGTTGAATGCAAAGTATCCAAGTGTCCCTTCCTTTCAGAAGTAAAACTAGGTGATTTTGGTTCATCTCCATTGGTGGACAACTCGTTGTATAGGAAACTAGGTGGGAGCTTGTTGTATCTCACACACTATAGACCTAATTTGGATTATGTAGTAGGTGTTGTTGCAAGGTATATGCAATAGCATCATGAGATCCATTGGAAGGCTGCTAAAAGGATCTTGCATTATGTGTAAGGAACCAAACACTTTGGGATACACTATGTTGCTAGTTCTCCACTAGAACTAGTTAGATTACTGATTCTGATTGGGCTGGAGATTCCACTAACAGGAAGTCCACTTCAAGTTATGTATTCATACTTACACATGGTCTCATATTTTTTTCAATTAAGAAACAACACATTATATCCCTTTCATCAACTAAGGCTGAGTACATAGGACAATCAAAGAGAAATCAATATATACGCATATCCATTTTAGGGATAGAGGACTAAGCACATTGAGATTCACATGCACTACATTAGGAGCTTGGTGCATGAGCATGTGATATCATTGTAGTATTTCCCATCTGCAAAGCAAATTGTCAACATATTCACCAAAGCTTCACAAAGAAAACATTCAACTATCTGAGATCACTCCTTGGAGCGGGTGAAAATTGGTGATGACTGATATTCACTTTCATATTTTTCTCCATGTCCATTTTAGAGGGGATATTTTATTCCCATTTGGTTTTCCTTCTTACCTTGGTTATATAGACAAATATTTTTTTGTAAAAGGTGACTTGAGCCTTAGTTGTCAAGGCCTCAATTTTTTATTTGCTTACACTAAGTCAAGATTAAGGGGGGGTGTTATAAAATCATACCACCTATTACCATGGTCACATATCACTTAGGACATACCTGCATTTGTTTTTCACTTATGTTGCATACTCCAAACTTTGGTTATGTTGACTTCTTAAGGTAATTGAGGGTTTTGGACCATTAATTACACCCAGTGCCAACATTTGATCATTCTAGAGCATGAATTCCCTCATTAATGACAATTTGGTCTCTTAGGGTTATCCCGCTCCTTAAAACATGTAACTGGTTTGACCAAAGGAGCCCATGCATTGTATTTGATTGTATTTTGCTATTTTGGACCATTAAATGCTTCCTAGAGCCACTCCAACACACCTATTCTTCCCTCATTTATGACCTAGCATGATTCACCTATGTTCACATGGCCATTAGTGACCGTTTGAGGTGGTTTGGGAGCTCAATGGTCCACCTAGGGGGGTTCTAGGTCCAATCTAAGCATGCCACATGTATGCCACCAATTTTCCTATAAAGGCTAATGATTTTATCATAATGTATTATATTCATGTTCTAGAAATATTTTAGGCGTCCACTTTCTAGCTGAGCCTCGCCATCACCTGGAAACATCTCAACTTACTTTGCTCCATTTTTCTCAAACTTCTTAGAACATAGACTATGCAACATATTCATATCCACTTATTCATAACATACCTCCACTCAACATAAGCATAACTATCAAATACACACACATAAAATATTTAACATGGAAACCCATATGGGAAAAACCACAAAGGTGCTCTTCATTTGGAATGAGAAATAGGTTAGCACCTTTGGTCTGCGTACTCAGCTTGCAAACTCTTCTTTAGATAGTATTTACAACTCAGACATATTTCTCTCCTCTTATGCTCTCTATTTTTGGGTTTATGTATTTCTTCTCTTCTTCTGTCAACTGTTGATCTGCACACAGCCTAGATCGATTCGCTAGTTAATATAATATCTTCTCTCTCAACCTAGACCAATAATAGTGACCCACAATCATGATCCCAATCACCAGAAACCTGCACACATATTGGGTTCTCGCTTTTATAAGATTTTACACGTCTTAATCCAATTAACGACTGACTCTTTTCTATTAGCCGACAGTTTGTCATTTCTATTTTAGTACATTCACTTACAACTGAGAATAAGCGCTATCGTCCCAAGATACAATTATGATTTATTACCAAAAGTGTGCTTTATTCTAACTAACTCGTTACCCATGATCAATTGAACTTTCCTTTTTGACTGCATTATTCTTCTTCAATTGTGGTTCCTTCCATCGTGGTTAAGTTTCGTCGCAGTTCCTTCTGTCGTCGCTCTTCTTCCGTCGCAATTCCTTCTGTCATCGCTCTTCTTCCGTCACAACTTCCTTTGTCACGTGAGAGGAATCTTCATCTTCCCAAGCAGAATTTTGGTCAAATTCTACCTAACTTTTCCTTGGGCCAATATCCATTATCAGTACAATGTGTGCAAATGTGAGATTGTGCTTCATTTCTAATCCATACATGAAAATTTTTTAATGTTTCAAATGCTTCGTATTTTTTCTTTAATAAATACACCCAACACATTCTAGTGTAGTCATCAATAAAGGTCATGAGATATTTATAACCATTGGAAAAAGTAGGATTCATGGGGCCACACAGATCAAACTATATCGACTCTAACTTTCTACATGCCCTGAATTTGGACTCATGAATGGTTGCTTAGTATGTTTGCCAAGAATACAAGCATCACATTGTTTCAAATTTTTTGGAATGGTGGGGAAACTAGAAACACCATTCTTTTTTAACAAATCAAGACTATTATAGTTGATGTGTCAATATCTGCATGCCATAAAACACTGGAAGACAATGTACCTTCTTCATGTTGAAAGGGGCAAGGGAAAGTATGAACTCTTGCATATGATCCTTTCAGCTTCAACAAATTTTCATCTTCATATCTGATCATGATGACCTAGTTGTTAGAAGACTTCCTTATACCTAATATTCTATTGAATATGTGAGTGGAACGGACTTGTTGTTGAATGTGCACTAGGGACATCAATATTCTCTACAACTCTGGAAGATAGAGAGCATTACATAATGAAAATTCAAGGAATCCATCCAGTTTGATCCTGATGGAACCAATTCTCTTTGGTTTGAGACTAGAATTATCTACAAAATACACTATTCTGTCTATATTATCATCCAAATATTCAAAACAATATTTTCTAAAGGTCATGTGGGATGTTGCACCAATGTCTAGTATACAAGTATCTTTATGAGATGTAAATGAAATGACTTCATTTGTTCTAATATTACAGCATGCAACAATAAATGGGCAGATTCAAGAGATTTTCCAATCTCTTGGGATTTACCTTTGTCTTATTTCTTCTGATTATGCCTCTCTTTTATTGTCTCCCATGGATCCCAACATTGATCTGCATCATGTCCATTCTTCCCAGATCATCCACAATGTAAATTTGGTCTCTTGTTTGTATTGTTTTTACCCTCTACCTATGAAATTATTTCTTACACATCCTCTTTTGTTGTTCTCTATGTTATAATAGTATTTTGGCTAGTTCTTTCCTTTCTAGGGAAGGCACGAGGTCTTTCTAGTGGTTTGGAGGGCCTTCTTTCCAAAATCCTTTTCTCTTTTTCCAGGCTTATCCCTTAGAGAGTTGAAGGTGAGGTCCTTCAGTTTGTCACTAGCTTGAATTGATTCAAGGTAGTGTGAATGTGTGGCGTAGATTAACTTGATGAAGGTAGTGATGATGGAAGTGAAGGTCACATTGACTTCCAATATAGGGATCCCCCCTTAAGGATGATGAAAGTGAAGGTCCCATTCACATGATGGAGGAGATAACTTGAGTGTTATCGCATCCAATAACTAGTGTGGTTGCAATGCAGGAATTAGGTTTCTCATGCATAGTGGATTATATATTTGTAGGTAATAGGTGTAGATGAGTGTGTATGTCAGTTCAAAAAATCATGACTGAGAATAGATCATGGGTGCAATTGCAATCAATACACCAGGGAGAGCATAAGTTGCGACAAGGAAAAGAACATTTGGGCCAATTGGTGGATAAAAAAGAGAGACAAAGAGACCCAATTTCAAGGTCATGTATAACTAGGGGAGAAATATTGTAGGACTAAGTTCAACAATACTAGTGAGATATAGATTGTAGATCCAAGTATAGCAGAGAAAAGTAGACTGGCAGACTAGAAATTAGGTTAGAACCTCACTGGCTCTAATACCACTGATGTGGAATAACTCCATAAATTGAATTGCATTATTCATGAGAGGAAGAGTTATTTATACAAAGATTAAGAATGTTGGGATTAAAATTCCCAAGATGTGTGTTCCTAACTCTCCATATTCCCTGTGACAACTTTTATTTACATATTTTACAAAATCCTTAATCCTGTAAGATTAGGATTCTAACACTAAGAATGACCATAATATTAATTACACTAACCTCCTCCCTTAAAGGCCATTATAGAAAATACACCAAGATTGTCTCTAAATTTAACAAACTTATATGGACCAAATGGCTTTATTGAAAATGTATAAACTATATTGTGTAGTACAATAAATGAAGGTCCACTTCATCATCTTCTACAAATTGTATGATGAAATGACAATGCACATCAATTTTTTTAGTGCATTCTTCAAAATTTGGATTCTTTGATCATTTTATAACACCTTGATTGTCACAAAAAAATTGTTTCCTTGGTTTGCAACCATCAAATGCCCAAGTATTATTCTAAGCCAAACTACCTCACATGATCCTTTTGGTGTTTCCCTTTATTGGTAGAAGAAAGGAAAACAATATGTTGTTTCTTTCTATCCCAAGAAATTAAACCTATTCCAAGACTAAATACATAACCAAATTGTTTTTTATCGTCCATTAACTCTACCCAAACATAATCTATATAATCTATTATACTGAAATGTATAATTTTCACCCTATAATATTACATAATCTATTGTACCTTTAACATATATTACAATATTTTTCACTACTACCAAATGTTCTACTTTAGAATTTGTCATGAATATATATATATATAGCTAACTACAAATCTAAGTTATAGAATAGTGGTTGTGAGATAGATCAAAATTCCCACTAGTTGCCTAAAAATTGACTCAATGGTCAACTTTGGATGAAAGTTTCAAGCCTTTATCCATAGGTGTAAATGATCTTTTACAATCAACCATATTATATTTTTCTAACAAACATTTGGCATACTTATTTTGTGTAGAAAAAATGCATGTGTTAGTATACCAAACTTCTACGTCTATACAATAAAGTAGGAGGCATAAATCTATCATGTCAAAAGAAAAACACAATTCATATTTTACCTTGGTAATTGCTCCGGCCTCACTATCTATTATGATGGTGTCATATGCAACATATATCACTAATAATACCATATCAACATCCTTTCTGTTGACGTGAGATTAGAATAAAAAAATTTCTTTGAAATCCATGATCCTACAAATGTTTGTCAATTTTGATGTACCAAGATCTTGGTTCCTATTTGAGACCATAAAGACATTTAACCAATGTTCTTACCATATTTTTATGTCCACTAACCCTAAATCCTTGAGGTTAATAAATAAAAATCTCTTCCTCCAATTGACCATTGAGGAAGACACTTTTAACATCCATTTCAAATATAGTCCAACCAAAATGATCAACAAGAAACAAGACTAACCTGATTGTAACCATCTTTCCAGTAGGAGTAAATGTCTCCTCATAATCAGTCCCTCTTATTAAGAAAATCCATATTTTACCATCCTTGATTTTTGCTTGTTAAGTGTACCATTTTCCTTGTACTTCACCTTATAAACCCACTTACAACCAATACGATTTTTACCAATAGGAAGATCCTCCAATACTAAAGTTTGATATTTCATCAAGGCATCATATTCAACTTGCATAGATTTCTCCCATTCAAGACATCATTTGGATTCTTCATAAATATGAGGTTCATAATAATGTTGAATATTATCAAATAAATCATAATTGCAAGAATAGTGTAATGATTCCTAGGCTTGGTTCAAGAATCTCATCCAAGTGAACCTTGTTGAGTATGGTTGGTATTGATGTTAAAGGAGTTCATTAATGACAAATGAAATGACATGACATGTATGATGATGTGACATGTGTGATAAGGCCGCAAATTCATATGATGATGTTCTAGTGCTTCAGGTATGAATCAACATTGATTTCATGTTGATTGGGATTGTTTTTAGCACTATATTATACTAAGTTAAGGATTATTTCAATAGTCACATGAATACATGAGGTTTTCCATACCTCATGGTTCGACCTGTGCAAAGATGGTGGTTTTTCAACGGTCTCACAAACTTATGCAAAAAATTGCAGCTCTAATATCTAATTTGAAGTACTCTGAAACAAACCAGCACATTCATTAAGGACAACATCACAACTAAAAATACATTTGTCAAGTTCAATGCTAATCAATATATGGATTATGATTATCACTATACCATTTAAACCTCAACTTCTTATATTTTGAATACAACTTACTACACTTCTCATCTAGAATCCACACAAGCAACTAAACCAAAAATCTTGAGATGACTTGCATGAGATTTCTTCCCAAACCAAGCCTCCTTCTAGCTCATAGTGGGAACAAACTTTATAGGATATAGATCTAGCAAATATACTATAGTATGAATTACCTCTGCCCAATATTTGTAAGGAATTCACTTGTTCTCTAATATTCACCTAGCCATATCCATAGTGTGATTCCTTCAATCTACAAATCCATTTTATTTTGGAGTATATTGTGTGTTATATTATCTTTGTATGCCTTCTTGAGTACAAAATTCATTGAAATCATGAGAAAAAAAATCACCACCATATTTGTAAGGAATTCACTTGTTCTCTAATATGCACCTAGCCATATCCATAGTGTGATTCCTTCAATCTACAAATCCATTTTATTGTGGAGTATACGGTGTGTTATATTATCTTTGTATGCCTTCTTGAGTACAAAATTCATTGAAATCATGAGAAAAAAACTCACCACCATTATGAGTCCTAAAACATCTAATGCTTCTCCCTAATTCTTTCTCTACCATAGGTTTAAATTCTTGAAACTTGGAAAAGCATCTAATTTTTTACTTAGAAAATAAATCCACATCTTCCTTGAAAAGTAATATAAACATAACAAAAAATACTTAGCACCAAAAAATGATATTGTCTTCATTGGTGCACACCTATAAGCATGAATTAATTCAAGAAGCACTTTGGTTATCCAATCCTTTCCTTCATCAAAAGGCTTTCTATGTTTATTTCCCATAAGACATGCACCACAAAGAATGTCTTATTTTTCAAAATTATATGGGAGACCACCCATCGTCTTCTTAGTAGTCGAAAAATAGAGATAATTCAAATTGAGATGGACATACCTATAATTCCAACATAAGCACATTTCCTATCCATTTATAGCCATTAGGGCATATTCTTGACCCGAATCAACACTCACTGAGCGAGAAAAAAAAACATTCTCTTCAACACCTAAACCAACTAATTTCTTACTGTGTTTATGAACAATATGGGACCTATTGTTGCTAAATATCATATCAAGATGAAGATTACGCTTCATAATTTCAATTATAGAAAGAATATTCTTATCCAAATTGAGGTAAAATAATACGTTAAGGAAAAACAACCTTTTACCTTGCATTTTGATCAATACATTTCCTTTTCTAGCAATTCTATATTCTTCCCATCCACCAAAAATCATGGAATTTAAACCTATATTATCTACCTAAAATAAAGACATCAATCTTTTTTGTTAGTGAAATGACAAGAAGCACCAAAAAAAATATACCAATCATTCATGTTTGCATGAGACTCCTTATTCTTAGCCATAAATATATAATGTTCACATTATTCATTATGTTGAGACACATTGACCTACTTCTAGTCAGCTTGAATAGCTGTTAACTTTTGCTTTCTATCCCATTTTTTATTTCAGTGAAATTGACTTTTATGACCAAGATTGCAACAATAGAAACATTTAAAAATATTTTTGCTTTTAATATTACCTAAATCATTGGCCTTTCCACTTTCTTTGTACCCACTTGTAGTGTTTCTACCCTTTCCTTTTCCTTTAAAATTCATTTCTAAGGCTACCTATGAAGAATCATGACCATTGTTATTTCAAAATTGTTTCCTTCGCCTATATTTCTACAAAATATTGTTGCTAAGTTGGTCAAAATATTTTTAATCATTCAAAGTGATATTCAATCCCTCAATAAAATTTTCAAAGGAGGAGGCAAACCCTTCAAGGTTATGATAACAAGATCTTCCTCTTCCATATTCCTAATAATATCCTTTAGTTGATCTCTAATATATTTAATTTTAAGTAAATGAATTGGAAGAGAATCGTGTTCTTCCATTTTAATAGAAAACAAAATATTCTTCAAGAAAAAGGATCTACCTTTACCAGAGTTCTCATGCAATTTTTTTAGAGTATTCCAAATGGTGAATGGGTCATCCCCATTCCAAATTGTAGGAAGCATCTCATTTGTGACTAAGAGTTTAATGAGAATAATGGAATTGTGATTATTAGCACCATATTTTTCTTAAGCATCTTATAAGTTTCACTCCAAACTTCCTTTCCAGAAATCAACTTGTCCAAACACTTGTGCTTGGAAATAAAAAACTTCCATTTTTTCCATGTTTTGAAATGTTGGCCCTTAATTTTTTTACTATTCTCAAGCAAAATAGAAGAAGATAAAGAAATAACAATACACAATTGGAGAGATATCATAAAATCTCTCTAATATTAAATGTAGTTCCTCATAACATCATTGAACGAACAAGTCCATAGGGTCTCCACTCACCTTCAACCTACGTTATTTCACAACCAAGATCTAATATCATATCAAGAAATACAAAGATCTATATATAATAGGAGAGAGAACCGTCAATTTATTTTTTACAGTCTTCTTATATATCACATTGAAGCTGGGTCTTCTTACATTTATACAAGTATAGAATGGAATAGGTTACATAACATATTTTCCATTTGACTTCATTTATTAACTTAAAACACACTTTAATATAAACTCTTATTTACTAATAATTTACTATAATATTTATTACACTAACATGTAGTGTAGGTGTTGTCATTTTAATCCTCGTGCAGGTGAAGGTGTCACTCAAAGCATTGTCCCAAGGCTGAATCTTGTACATGACTCATACAATATAGTTATTGTGTGGGTGTTCCTATGAAGATGGGTAACACTTTTTGGAAAAAGTGGAGAACACATATATGGTGAAAAATGAGCTCAATTGAGCTCCTGTAAAGCCCTCAATCGAGCTCTTAACAACTCGACAAAGGTATTAACAAAGCGCTTGATCGAGCTATTTTAAACCCCCTGATCGAGGGTTTGAATAACCGTTGATTGATGGTTTGTTTAAAACCCTCGATTGAGATTTTGAAAATTGTTGTAAAAAATGGAAAACGACAGCTAATGGTTTATTTCACTGAAGTTGTTGAACAAGAGCTCGATTGAGCAATAGACTGAAGCTCGAATGAGGGTTTGTGAGCTCAACCAAGAGTTTGTGAGCTCGACGAAGGGTTTATTTGTCACTAGCTACCAGCAAGCCCCTCCTGCTGCCATGGCCTCTAGATTATGAGGTAGGTGATTCAAAACCCTTAAACCCTTAAAATTAGTTAAATTTTTAATTAAAATTTAGATTTTGTGAATTAAAATTAGTTTATTTTAATGAAAAAATTCTAAAACTAGTTATTTTCATTAATTGTGTTTTGTAATTTAAATTTACATTTACATAATTTAGTTTATCTATAACTTAATATTCTAGGATAGAATCAAATATATAAATAGTTGTTACAACAAGTTCTTTCACCCAAAAATAAGGCTATAGTCTTTAGATTGCATCTAACCTTGGTACATATGAGCATACATGACTTTATACGCTTTCTTACAAAAACATAAAATGTAACATGTTACACAATATCAAAACCATTACAGGAAAACCAACACTCATATTTAATCTAAAACTTAATAGAAAAACTACTGGTATAGTTTTATGGATCCTTCGGAGACTTTAAACCATTGATGGTTCTCAGTTACAAAGTATTGGCGCAATAAAGATTGTTCTTATGATCGAATCCAAGGTATAGGGATGAAATTTGTGGTCATATGCTACAAATTTTGCCTTTAGATATCATGGTCATGTATGGATCCTAAAACCATCACATAGGCCCTCCATAGGGAATCTTTGCCTCATTAGTGGGATATGGTGGTATTTTTTACATTTGACATGTTAATTGGGATGCATATTGGTCTCCACGCCATGGTTCCATGGCATAATACATGTTGTTGAGCTATAACAATTATTGCTAGGGATTATAGGCCATGTGTGGAGCCCCGTGGTATCTTTGCATGATGGAATATTCTCATAGAACATACCATAGTAAGGTTAAAAATACAAATTATTAGGCCATGAAATATACCTCTATGGCTTGTGGGGAATGTACACAAACTTAGATTGTAACATTTGTCCCTAGGGAACATGGTATATATGTGTAGCTTTAAGGCATCACAAAAGGGATACATGTAACATAGGGAATACTTGTCCTACAAACATGATATGATGGTTATTCAAGGTTTTTGGTATGGGGGCATGTTTTAGGGTTATGGCATAGGTCATGGCGAATAATAATTATGTATAGGGATCATGGTATATTTGTGTGTCTTTGGGCCACCACACAAGCCCTACTTAAGGAATAATTAACATATAAATGAGATATGATAACCATCATATGGTCTATCTTGCAAGGGATAGTTCTCATGACCAAATCGATGGTCTATGGGGAAGGTTGAAAATTTGAACCCATACAATTCACCTTTGTGGTTCTTGTCCCATGTGTGGGAAATGAGTCTGTCACATTGTCCTTAGGTAGGGATTTTTTGTATTTTCAAGAGGATATGGTACCCATCATGAAGTGTATAACACCATGGATGGTTTTTGTCATCTATGCCATGGTTTGAGACTAAATTCTAGGGATTAAGTTCATATAGTTTCCTTTAGGTGCCATGGGTCAACTGCAACACCCGAAACAACCACACACTCTCTACATAGGAAATATTTATCATTTGAGTGATATATAATCACCATTTTGAGAATGACCACATCAATGATGGTTATTAGTGCTCATGCCATGGTATAGTGATAAAAGGAAAGGTACTAGGCTATAATATATTTGTAGGAGGTTCACATCCCATGTTTCATAACACATGCCCATGGTACATAATATTTTTCCTACAAGTTCGATATGGTGGCCATTCCAAGGTTTGAAATACTTAATATGTTTCTTGGGATAATGGCATAGTTTAGTGCAATAACCTAGGTTCTAAGTCCATGGAATCTATCTATAGGTATTGCATACCCTGTTCTCAATACACCAAGGATGGTTCTCAATACCCAAGTTTTGGTCCAGGGTGAAAATCCAATGTTTTATGCCATAACATGTGGTTCTAAAGTTGTTTGCAAGCCATCCATGAATACCTGGCCCATCCTCTCCCTACGAGAGGGATATGGTGGTCATTTGAAGTTTGGCACATTAGGAATACCATGGTCACTAATCCATGGTTTTATACCCAAAGCCATGTTGTTGGGAAAGAACATTTGTCTATGAAGGATAGGTATGCATATTTGGTTCACAAGTAATAATTATGGGATAGGTTCAACATAGTTGCTTATGTGCATTTGTTCAACTTTGGTATTGCCATTGATGTCAAATGTTGAAAAGGGACACGTCAAGGAAATAACATTGGATGGAGGTTAAATGATCAAGAAGGATGCTTGAACATTGAACAAGAAGGATGAATATCAAAAAGAATCTTAATGAATATGTTAAGGAGATGCATGCTCAATCTTGCACAAACAAGCTTAATCAAGTTAGTGCAAACATATCATGAAGATCTATGCCAGTTTGAATAAATATATAATGAAATCCAGTTCAAAGAAGTATATGAAGTTCATCCTAAAGACAATAAGTACATACAGATTGCAGAAGTACATTCAGTTGGAAGAAGTACATAAATTGAATTAAAAGAGTCCCACCAAGTAGTGACACCTTGGTATGCAAATACCATAAAGACCAAATTTCATAAACAAGTGCAATAGGTTTGGGAGTGCGCAAAAGGCATAAGAGTAAGATGTGGTTCGATAATCCTGGAAGTGTGCAATACCCACAAGCTATGATACTTCAAGGGCATAAGACCACACATGAAGAAATTCAAAAGTGTGCAAATCCCACTAACAATTGGGACACATATACACAAGCATCCACTAAAGCACAAACACATATGTGCAAATACCACCATGGTGTTGGATTAGAGTATGCTAAACTCCATGTGTTAAAACATGAGAATATAAACATCGACGGGAGATAGAATGAAGTGGTTAGCTTAACCAAGAAGTAAGGAAGTACAATCATCATCAATCCAAATGAACCCCAATGTGTGGACAAACTCTTTGAGCAATAGTTGTATAAATAGACACGAAGTGGTTGTGATAAAGTAAGCTTGAAGATGAATGTGATATAAGTCTATGAGTGTGTAAGCTTTGTATTTTGGGGGATAAATGGATCATTGAACTAGAAGAATACATATAGCAAGGATCTGAATGCACAAAAATCATTAAAGGATATCAATAGAAACCATGCAGATAAGGGGAGTGATTAACACTAAGATTTGTGATGGTAGCAACAAAGGCATCAAAACATTGTTGACATCACAGATCGTAAAAGGTTGGAAAGAATATCGATTGAAAAGATTCTTTCACATATATTGTGAAGTATTAACACAGTAGAAGCAAGATAGAGAAGATCCCAGATAGCTGCAAAATATGCAAATCACAATATTGCAAATAGCTACAATCTAATGAAATCACACATCAGTAGAGATAACTTTCAAAGGACACAAATTGCACAGTTTACAGATAGCATAGAACTGAGAAGATTATTGATATCTCACACAAATCAGAATGGGTAGCGAAATATTGAAAGTGCAATAAGAAGCAAAAAGAAAAAATCATAAAATAGTGTCATCGCCATAAAAGTCGAAGATAGCAAATAATACAATTTAGAGAAGGTTGTCGGATGCAGATAGTAGAAAGAACAAAAGATGTGGAATAGTGTAAGTTGTAGATTGTTGAATGTGCATAAGATGCAAATAGTAGAAAGAACATAAGACACGGATGAATGTATGTTGAAGATATATTAAAGTGTGTAAGACACAGATAGTAGAAAGTGCAAAAGACACAAATCAGAGGGATCAGAGAAGTTCAAAAGACACAAATTAGAAGAATCACAAAAGGTGATTCAAGAAGTGATAAATCACAGATATTGAACGTTGTAGGTTTAAAGGACAAAGTTCATAGAAGTTAATATCAGGGCGGTAGGATGGGGCAAGGAGAGTGAGTTGCATCTTCCTTCCAGTGGGTGCTAGTAAACTAAGTGAGTTGAAGAAAAATTGTTATTATTTTGTTTTATACTGATTCACCCCCACCCCCTCTCAGTATAAATAATAATTCCAACAACATCAAAATATCAATAAACTAATAATCAAACTCCATTATGTACCATGCCAAAAAAATTAACCAATGTTTTGAAACTAATCACCTGTACCTATTAACAAAAATATTCAAAAATATTAAACTCCTCACTTTCCAAATTTCCCAACAAACAAAAGAAGGAAATTACCTATGTTGAGGGAATTGATGTATCCAATTTTTTAGTAATTCTTCAAAATAACACCCAACAGAGAACTGAGACTAGTCCATTGTAATTTGAAGCTCAGAAATCACCTCTACCTACAGTTGTTTATGCCACCATTTTCCAATGTTTTCAATAGAATAATTTATAATAACTTCATATTCATCCTCATGACAACATTTCCATGTTGTGACACCATCCTAATTGTTCGCTTCATCATCCTCATCATCGTTGTCACCATCATTAGAACATCATCATCGTCATTTTCATTTTTGTCATTTTGTTCAAAGGATGACATATATGATTTTTATTCATTGTTTCATGTAGATCGTTCTCTAGTGTAGGGTTCTTCCCTCCATCAATCACGATCATTGGGAAGATATTATGCTTCGGTGCCCCCCCACACGTCATGAGCGGACTCATATGTAAATTGTTTAAATATAGTTTTGTTTTTATTGAGTTACATATAGAAGTAAATTATTGTATACATGTACATGTGTTTAATTATTAATTGTTGTTTGTTTCTACTTTTATCTAGGGACCCTCTAGGTTGTCTAGTGAGCATCCATCTGATAACATAGTGGGCAGTGCCTCGCATGATGGCCACGACCCATTGGCCCCCTCATAGCATAGTGAGGAGGTTAATCATGATGCAAGTACATTGAATTCATATTTATTTATTTTATGAATCTATCAGTATCTTTAAATTTTGTATGAGTGTTATGTGCTTTAACTAATACATTTTTTTTATCTATCTGTCAAGTGTTGATCCTAATTCTCATGATCCTTGGGAGGATGAGATAACTAGGATCATGATTAAGTATATCATATCATAGCATGATTTTTTGCACGTCTATTTATAGTCCATGCACCTTGATTTCCCATCAATATGGTCTATGTCTATGGTGATCGATTCCTTCAATAGGTTGTTGGACATCCACCATAGGGCAGGGCCTCTGAGTGACATATGGAAGATTAATTTCCAGAGGAGAAGGGACCAGGTATTGTGTCCTGACAAATGGGAGGTGAAGAAAACCACAAGGGAAAAGGATTTGAGGGGCACTTTGTTTAACATCCCTCTTGATCACATTGCTAGACAATCACTCCAACTGCGGGAGATCATGTTTGAGGTTGTTGCACCTCATGTTTAAGATAGGCTTCTTGGAGCATGGGGATTGTTCCCCCACCATGACCAGGTTTCCTTGTACTTTGCTAAACATATTTATGCATAGTTCTTCTTACACATGTATCCTTATTACACAAGTAAGACATCATATTTCTATGGTTTCAGGCGAGGACGCAGTTATTAGCATCCAAGGGATTGCAAAGACCCTATTGTTATACCATTCCCTCCTTGATTAATCCTCATCCTTATTCATACGCCTGTATGATCCAAGGAGGTATTTGAGATAATGCAACTCATAGTTTTTTACACGTTCTATGACGACAAGTGCCTTTCACACTACATTGGGTAGTGTTAACGTCACCATGAATGAGGAGAGGTCTAGACCTACAGATCTAGATTTATAGTAAGTGGACTACTTGCTTATTCATATCCTTGACTATGAGACTCTAGTGGAATATGTTGTAAGTTCCCGAGACTCATGTATTTTATTCTATATGAGAGATGAAGGCCACCGTCGACATAGAAGGTATATGTATTTAATTGTTTTTACTATACATCATTAAATAATCATCTTTAATACTTGTACCTTTAAAAATAGTCAATTCAGTAATATTGGTTTCTTTTTTATTGCTCCATGCAGAGGACCAACTTATGGATTCCCTTCGTTCCACTTCTCCATTGGTTGACCTTCCAACCATTTCCCCTGAGCATGTCTCCATAGTATAGATCCAAGTTCCTTCATCATAATCTTGTAAGTTACATGCATGCCTATAATTGCAATTATTATATCGTAACTTTCATCTTATCCATTGCTCAAATTGTATAGGGTAGAGGTAAGGGAATTGTAGAGGAGCAGGAGATGTTGCACTCTCCTTCGAATTCTGATCATTGACCACTAGTCAATGAGGTACTATAAATTATGTTTCAATGCAATATAGAATTCAAGTTGATGTTTAATTTATCATGTTCATTTATTATTATTTTATCGATTGCATGCATGATATAATCATACGCAAGATCATGTATAGTTGGGAATTGATGCTCGAGGGATGTTGATAGAGGAGTGGGAAAGGTTGATTCAACATCATCTTGTTGAGGTCCCATCAACTCAGCATTGTCCTAGAGATTCTAAATAGGATGATTTGGCAAATATCATCATGGACTCTAGCCAGGTAAGTTGATCCATCCACTTAAAATTTTAGAAATATGTCTTCTTATAAATTTCAAGTACTATTTAAATATAGAACTAACTTAAAAAGATCAAAATTTCCATTTTTACAGTTCCAATCTTTAGATAGCCTTTTCAATCACATGGCATCCCCACACAAGGGGCATGGTGCAGGAGGTAGTAACGGTGGAGATGACCACACAACCCATCAAGGGCCTGGTCCCCATATTGGATGACACTTGTTCATGTTGTGCATTATTTTTATTGTTTTGTATACATATATACTTGTATTTTTTAATGAACTTGATGGATTATTTCCTATCATATTTTTTCTTCATGGATATATGATGTCTTATGTTTATTCCAACATGAGTTATTTGTCTTATGTTTCTATTTATGTGGATGTGTGTACATGTTATTTATCTTTATTAAGTGTATTTATGGACATGTATGTTAACTTTATCTCATATTTATGTCGACGAGTGTACATTATTTATGTTTATGTTTATGTCGATGATTAAATCATATGTTCATGTTTATGTCATCGATTATACAATTTACAATTTTACAATTAGAAATTGCAAGTTTAGGATTAGAAGTTACAAGCTACCATTTTACTTTTAGAAGTTATAGGTCTATCTTATGCTCATGTTCAATGTTTATATGTTATTTATCTTATGTTCATTTGTCATTTATAATTCATGATGTCAATTACTATTTACAGGTCACAATTACAATTACAAGTTACATTGGAATATTTAAGTACAATTTCACAATACCAACTCACAATTGTAAAACTGGAATTTAAGAAAATGATAATTAGATTTACAAATTACTAATTTTACAATAGGGAATTACAATTCATGAAGTTAGTTACAATTAACAATAAATATTAGAGTTACAATTTACAATTTAGAATCAACAATTACAATTACAACTCCCCTTGTTTGGGAAATGATTACGTTAGGCACATAATATTATTGTTCTTCATTGGACTCTTAGACTGCAGATTGAGACCAAATATCCATCCCGTGTTAGACATATAATATTATTGTTATTCAATGAACTCTTAGATTGAAAATTGAAATCAATTGTTGGGCACCTAATATGTCAATTGCACTTAACAATTTGCAAAATAAACCGAATAAAAAACTTAGCAACCTTAATTACAAAGGGGTTCAGGATAGTGGATGAGTTGTAAAGGGGTAAAGGTTACAAATATTAGTGATTTTTGGGTGGGTCAATTCTATGAGGGTATTGGGTTACACTTTCTTATGTGGGTAACATATATGTGTCACTTCTGTGGGTGACATTTAAGTGTGTTTCATAAGTATCAAAGCATCCAAGGATAATGCATTATACATAAAGTGGTTGAGGTTAGAGGAATTAATTGTTTAAGGTTTATGTATTTAGTGTAGTAGATTAGCATCACTTATGTTCGCCCCATACGTGCATTGTATATCACATACGTGTGTTTCCTATTTGTGATGGGGTTCAAGTGTACTATATGAGATATAAAGGGGGTTGAGGTTATGGGGTTTAGTGTTAGGGATCAAGGGGTTAGTTTAGTTTTTTACTAACACTTAGGTGTGTTTCCTATGTGCATAAAATGGGTGCATCACCTATGCACATACTTTATGTTTATTAAGTGAGAATCACCATCCTAGGAAAGGTTACATGCTTTTTCAAGTGACCAACAGCTAGTTGGGTTGGTTGCTTAAATGCGTTGAGTAAATATGTATGTTACAAGGTGAATTTGGGGTTAGAGGGTTAAGTGTTAGGGGATTCATAAGTACTGGGTTAACTAAAGGTGTTTGAAGTTACAAGGGTTTAGTGGTATAGGGGTAAGGGGATCAAGGTAGTGGTTTTGTTGTCCCTTATGTGGGATACATGACTGTGTGACATAATTGTATTGCATAGGTATGTCACCTATGTGTGCCCTTTGATTCGTGGGTATGGTTAGAGGGAAAAAATAAAGACAAAATCAATGGAAAATTGGTGAAAATTAACTAAGTCTAGATAATAGCTCGATCTAGCATCTATTGAATGCTTGATTGAGCTAATATATTAGTCGGGTTATTAGCTCAATGGAGCTCCCTCTTAACGGCACAAAAACCCTTGATCAAGGTATTTTCAAATGCACACAAATGTTAGATCAAGGTATTTTCAAATGCACACAAATGTTAGATCAAGGTTTTTAGATTCCTCAATCAAGATAATAGTTTGATTGGGGGCTTTAAAACAGGTTTTTAGCCCCTTCTTTAAAATATTTTTTTCTGCTCTTTTTGTCAAATATAATCCTTGTTCTGGAGTGCACCTTAGATGGCAGAATTCATACCAATGGATTTGTCAATGAAGAAGTTATCCATTGACGTATAATTTGTGTGTTTTTGAGTTCATGTGATTTTTTTTTTGAAACTTACACTTACAAAACCATGTCCACAACTTCGAATCGATGCAAAGAAAAATCAACAACGTAAAAAGTACACAACCAAAAAAAATCTAAAAATATATACACACCAAACCAGCGTGTTCTCTTCAAAAGGGTATTTTTTCTTTTTCAGTTTTTTTAACCAGTGAAAAAGAAGTTTACGTGCAAACAAATGTGTGCAAAATGCAATTACAATTTTCAACAATTAGTTTTGAAAATTTTAAAAACATATATAATTTTCCATCATAAATTTTAAAAAATATATGTGTGCCCAGCTCATTTTGTGTAGATTATGTTCATATATTTATTTTTCAAAAGTTATGCATTTATCACTAAATTATTTTACATGCACACAAGCCACATGTAAACTTTTCGTATGATTTACAAAAACAAACATATCATTAAATGCAATTTTTGCATATTCAATGAAAATTTTAAAAATGTAGTTGGAAAGTCAACATAATTCCCCACAATTTGTTTTTTGTTGTGTATCGAAATTCAGAAGGAACGTATGAGTTTTGAGGGATTCAATTTAATAAATGAATAAAAATTTGAATTTTCACCATCGCTTTTGGCCAAAAAATGTTACCTATCTTCAAGGATTCACCTGTGTCTAGCACTAGACTCATTAACCATACTTCCACTTTTACTATTATGTGGATATTATACCATTCTTTCACAACCATTATCTATATATTCAGTGATAAAATATCATCATGAACAAAATCATCATCATAACTTAAAACTATGCTAGGGTCCTACCCTAACCTCCCAAATTTAGGGTACTTAGGATTAAGTCAGTTAATGTATGAGACCATCTTCTTTGAATAAGGTGCCATAGTTATCTAATGTAAAAAGGTATTCCTTATCAAATAGGGCCGCTAGGTAGTTGGTACTCATTAATGATGGGACCAAAAGCAGTTAGAAATTTTCTATTAAGAATGTATTTATATAGATAGAAGGATATATAATGTTTCTCAATATCTGTTGTTGCAATTGGATATTTTCTCATAAGAGGTTTCCCTACCTTAAGAGGACCATGAACATTGATATTTATTTTGGAGATCTATAATGCAAGGGTTATATTTCATAGAATTAATCAAGTTGTCTCTTCTATATTTTTATTATATACATATGTTTCTTTAAATATCTCTATGTTGATTCAATTGTAAGAGTCAAGGATCACCACAAGTGGTATCAAATTTCTTCTCGGGGAAAAAGTGATTTTTTTTTCTTTTTGCATATTTTTTGAAGGAAAATGAGGATGGTGGTATTTAAATCCATTTTTGAATTTTTTTTTGTGAAAAAATTGAAGAAACCGATAATATATTTGAGTGTGGATTGAAAAAATATCAAAGTTTAAAAAAAATCATCCCAAAGGGGGTGCAGAAAGTGAACATATCAATGATTTAAAATTAGTTAGTAAGGATTTTTTCTAGTATGGCGGTGCATAATGCATATTTTTTGATAGAGTGCCTATATTTCTATCAAATCAATGTCAATAGATGAAAATTCATTGAGACATTTTCATAATAGAGATTTTCATCAATATTGAGGGAGTCTTGATCAATTCAAATTTGTCATCTCAAAAACCTAGTCACACAAAGCACCTCCATTTAAAAGTAAACTAATTATGTCCATAATTTAGAAATTATTTTCTTTAGTCTAGAGACATGTTCCAACATCATTAAATAACTTAAAGATCTGTCATTGAGTGGGTAAACCTGTGATTGGAGAAAATACACAAAGAAAATACAAGTGGATTCACCTTATTGGATGTCCTTGTAACCTCTATTGATACCCCTTCAAGTAGTATGCAATTATACAACACCTATGTATGGAATTTCACTTCCATGCATCTTTGGGTATATAGGAAGCCCCCTATTTGCACCTAAAATAAGTCTTACATGAAACTATCAGTCATCTTGTTCCTGTAGTACAGTGAGAACAACACTCAAGGAGATCATTCTCTAGTACCTAAGAAACAAGTAGTGCAACTAAGGGTATAGTATATCTCATCAATTAGATACTTGAGAAATCAAGTTGATTACTACTATTCGAAACCCACAATTATATTAGAGAGTTATAGTACCTGACATTATTGTGTCCTTAGGACCCTACAAACCATAAACACTACATAAAAGGAAGCATACCTCAAAATACTCCTTGTGCATCATTGATTACTTGTTATAACACCTTAGTAACCCTTTTTAGTGAACCTTAGCACCTATGGAATCCACTCAAAACTCTTTATCACATGATTTAGATTCTCAAGTCAACAAGCTAGAAAGCACAATAGAACAACTGACCTAAAATATGGAAAAGTTTGAATATGGCCTCTCATATTAAATTCAAGAAATCAAATAAAAACTTATACTTTTTGAGAAATCAAAAACACCTTGAAGCATTTCTCAAGGGAATGTCCTCTTAGTTTGACATGCTAAAGCAGTTGAAAGGAGACAACTCTTCTAACGAGGAGGATATGGCTTAGATCCACCCTTTTGGAGATCATCATACCAATAGACCATCATTTGAGGATAACAACTCATGACATCACTTTCCAAAAGTGAACATGAACAAGTTTGATGGATCCAATATAGTTAGATTACCCAACTGGAACATTACTTCTCTCTCCATAGAATTATGGATGATCTAATGAAACCAAGGATGGGGATGTTAGATTTGGATCTAGAATGTTGTCAATGGCATAATAAATATTATGGGGGATGCATTTCCTAGAGTTATTTTGTGAAGGACGTACATGCTCATTTTGAATAATACACTCACTATTTGGGATGACAAACAAAATTGTTTCGAATAGGCACATTTGTAAAATTTATAGTTGCCGTTAAGAAATCAGATATCCACACAAAAGGATTGTTTGATGTGTTTTTAAATGATTTTCATCAATGGTCTCAAGGAGGAAATTCAAGCATAAGTTATGATGCAATGTCTAGCTACTTGATTGGATTTTTATGAAAGACTTAAAGAATACAAGATGGTGATAAATGCATAGACCATTAAAATACCATCATTCCCTTCTCACACTCACCCTCCTTTCATAACTACCACCAACTCCTCCCCCTCCCATCCCTTAACAATCCAAAAGTTGTCCCTAGAGGAAATGGGAAAATTCAATGCCTGAAAGTTTTCTACAATGGTGATAATAGGTAGTTCAAAGAGCATAATGTAAATAACATAAATTACTTCACATAGATGTATAATACAATACCAATTGGAATAAATTCTAGTAGAATACACTTCAGGATTGGAAATAGCATACATCACCCCTCAAGAAGAAAAATCCCTTACAAACTCTTTATGAGGAACCCCAAATTACCTCCCATATTTTATCATATTTTACTACACCTTGAAATTTGTAGATGATTGGAAACATCAAGCACCACAAGGTGGTTGTTTTGATCAACAATAATAGCATCCATAATTTTATTCATAATGGTCAAATAAATGCATTGTTTTTTTCATCCCATACATAATTTACAAATCATGATAGCTAATGGTGGTATGATGAAATGTGGTGGTCGTGAAAAAGTGAAAATCTAAATTGTGTGTATCATCTCAAATATCACATGTTTGTTGTTTAAATGAGTGTGTGTGATGTCATTCATTGTGTATAATGGTTACACACCTTGGGAATTGTCACCATGAATTTACAAGATCTATAAGTTTTAGTAAGGAAGGGAAAAAACACACCCTTATGGGGCTTAAGTATAGTTTCCCAAACATTATTATCTCTCACCATATGGAGAAATTATTGAATAAAGAACGCTCAAGAATTATTGTCATTTTCAATGCCATACAAGTGGTGAAAACCACCCCATATGAGATTCACCTTGATTTACAAATTATCCTCACTAAACACACACTAAATATCAACCACTATTTGAAACACCTCATGGATTATTATCTTCACATGGTGAGCATGAAAATGGTATCCCCCTATTTCCAAGCAGTCATCCACCCAACATGTATCCTTATTGACAACTTTTGCACATAATAATGAAATAGAAAACATCATTCATGAGCTATTAGAGGTTGGAGCCATACGTTCTAGTACTACCCCTTACTCATTAATTGTGGTCATGATATTACAAAAAGAAGGAAATTGGCACATGTGTCCTTATTTCTTGGATCTCATCAAGTTAACCATCAAGGAAAAATTTTCCATTACAATTATTAATGACCTCTTGTATGAGCTCAAGGAGTTAATTTTTTCACCAAATTGGACCCTTTTTTAGGATACCCCCAAATATGGATGGACGCATACATACCTAAGACGAATTTTTGCACACATGAAGGTCATTATGAGTTTTTAGTTATGCCGTTTGGACTTTGTAATGCACCATCCACCTTTCAAAACCCCATGAACAAAAATTTTTACCCTTCCTATGTAATTTTCTTCTTGTATTCTTTGATGATATCTTGGTCTATAGAAAAATATGGGATTCCCATGTGAATATTGTTGATGGAGTCCTGCAACTCTTGTAGGACTACCAATTGTTATTTAACTGATACAAATTTGTTTTTTGGGCTTCAAAATTCAAACCCTTGGGTCACACTATCAGTCAATAAGGGATGAGAGTGGATCCAAAGAAAGTTGTGGGTATGCTAGATTGGCCATGACACAAGATCTTGAAGATATTTCATGGTTTTTTAGCACTTAGAGCATACTACAATAGGTTAGTAAAAATTTATGGCAAAATTGTTTCCCCCTTAAAATTCTTGCTAAAAAATATTGTATTTTTATGGAATGACATTTTTTAATAATCCTCTTAGTTTTAAAGGAAGCCAGGTGCGCTACTTTAGTCTTACCAGAACCTAATTTCACTGTGAATTTTATCTTGGGATGTGTTGTAATCTCACAGATCACATAAGGTTACCAATAATACATACTAAAACATACATAACAGAGATAGGAGATAAGAACAAGTAGAAAGAATAACAGATTATATTAACATGAGAGGGTCCATACGATACATAGGGGCCTAATATATATGAATTACAAATAGTTACAAATAACTACCTGTCGGTTCACTCAACCGACACGACCTTAGGTGGCCGACCTAATCTCTAACTAGTCAGCTGATCGACGAAGTCGGCTATCATTCAAGTCGGCTCACCAACTAGCTCCTCCAACATCTCCCAAAGGTCGGAGTGATACATGTTATCCGATGTGCGACAACTTCAGCTTCTTTGTTGGGGTTTCTCTCAAAGGTTGAAGTCACAGTTGCAAAAGTCTGTAGCCTCTGGGATACTCGGCCAGGTTGTATGGATCCACCAACTTCAAACAAAGGGGATTTGGTAGAGAGTTTTTGTACCATGGTGAATATTTCAGGCAGTTTTTCAATGTAGGCCTGTAGGTCTCTGTCACGGTCATATTTTTCCTTCACAGCCTCCGACATAGCATTCTTGCATAAGTCGAGTGGACTTACTGAGAGCTGCTGTGGTATTAGTTCTTCTGTTATTTTTGGCGGAGACGGAGGTGGGGGTGTAGATATGAGATCCACAACATTTTCGAGCATCGAAGTGTGTGTGATATTCGCCTTCTTCGGTCGACCTGGCTGTGCCCCTGCCTCGAAAAACTTTTGAAATTGGGTCTCCACCGACACTTTGTTTGCTGCAGCATCCTCTATTATGTCGAGGGTTGTAGCTGTCATTTCCTCCTTGTCTTCTGAGGACTCTGAAATGATAAGCTTGCACTTACCTTTCCCTTGTTGTTGTTCTTGTGTTCTTTTCCTCTTTCTTGAGATTGTTATCTCCTTCGACAATTTGGTTATAATCTCTTTGGTGACAGCATATTCTGGATTCTCAGCTTCTATCTCTTCCCTTAGCTCTTGATTCGGGATGAGATTTTCTTCAGCCGGGTTGGTTACCTGCTATTCTACGTGCGTGTCTTCCCTTTGAGCCGTCGGAGGTTTGATTATGATTTGGATTCAACTAGGGCCTTCGACCGATGTCTCCTCCAACACAAAGGTATTGATGTATAGGTTAAGCTCATAATCCTCCTCCTTCTCCTGGTCTATCAACGGCTCCTCTATCAAGAAGTCTATGTCCTTTTCTCTTGCTGGTATTGGCACTTTTGTTCCAGCCTATCGAGATAGCTCTCGAAATATTTCTTTGACTTTCGGGTAGTAGTCGAGGCTTTTTGCATTTGTTTTGGCGCCCTGCATGTACCACATCGCTGTATGGTCGAGCTCCAACTGGATGTGGGCCGTTTTGGGCAGACTTCGTCGGATGTTCTGAGGCACCCTCCATCTGGTTGTGCGGACTTTGAGCTGCTGGAGCCAGTTTTCCAACAGCACCTTTCCATTGGCAAGTTCCTTCATTGCTCCATTCTAGGAGAACGGTTTGAATCTCCACATATGAAATCTTGTCGGTTCTTGGAAATTTTATTCTCCTTCAGGGCAAATAGAGAACATTACTATCCATAAGATAAGGGACAGGAACCTGATAATTCCTCCCGCCTCTTGGAATTTCTCACAGATGTTTTTGATCATGTCAGTGACATACTCAGCCCATCTGTATATCTTTCTGTTGGTTGCAATGGTGTCTACTACCTCCAACATATCCAGTTTGAGGTCGCTTCCCCGACCTGCCATTGTGAGTGTAATAGCTATGATTTTGGCCACAATCTGTGGCATTCGATGTGTTATTTGACTGATGATTAACCCTTTCGAGTTTTTGCCCAATGCCGACCCTATTAGTTCTTCAACAAATCCTTCTTTGATACCAATGGGTACTGGGCCTCCTTTGTTTGATAGCCATGTCAATTTGTAAATGACTTCCCCAGAGGTGTCGACTAGTCGGTCGAAGTAAAATCAGCCGTTGTGGTACCGGCTTATAACAAATTTTACCAATGTTTCTTTTGTGCCTGCAAAACTAGTCATGAGCGACGCATTGACATAATTTACAATGTTACTATGTTGTATCTTCTGTGCAATGGGGATAGGCTTCTTATCGACATAAGCCCAATCTTTTATCTTGGCCCATAGTTTTGTCCATGAGCCCTCTTGCATCTTAGCATTCTTGATGTTCTTTAGTCTCCTCACTAATGGTGTCTCCGCAGCTTATATTTCCTTGGTCTTGGTTGAGGCTCTAGTCTATTTTGGTGCCATCTTGTCAGTCTACTGGTCGATTTTTCTTCAATGTTCTTGGATTTCAGTCGTCTGGTTGCTCTATTGCTCTCTCTGTTTGGATTGCGGTGAATGATCCTTTGGAATTTTAGTATTTATAGTTGAAGCGTTGGATGTTTTTATCGAGGAGTGTATTAATGGCGGACGTGATGGTCCAGCAAGAACACTTGAGTGTGTGTTAATGGTGAATTGGTTTTGGCACTCATAGTCATGAATGTGCGATGGGACTATTGAGGTCGTCGGTCGATGTCGGTTATGAAAATGGTCTATGGTGTTATGTCAATGGGCATGATGTCGATTGTGAAAATGGTCATTTCCTGTCATAGTTTTGTGTGTGTATCGGTACTATTTTGCTTTTTGGATTTTTAGATTTTTATAGCTTTTGTTTAACTGTTATGGTCGTTATATGTGTTTTTTTTCAGATTTTTTTAGTTTATGTAGCGTTTTAGTCGGGCCCCATTAACGAGTTTCTGAAATACTATGCCTTGTAATGTCCTTAGTCAGACTGATTCGTTGGCATGTATTCCTTCGACAACATAGGGTCCCATCCATTCTATATGGAGCTTTTTATGTTTTCCTTTTACCCAACTATTGTATAGTAAAGCAAGGTCTCCTACCAACAAGTTTTTGTTTTTGATGTTTCTGTCGTGGCATGCTTTTTGGTGCTACTTTTGGATTTCTTGATGTTGTATCACCATTAGTCGGTGTTCTTCGAGTTTACTTAGTTGAAATAGTCGGTCCTTTCTTCCTTGCTCAACATCGACATGTAAAATCTTTGCGATAATAGGTGTCTTTTGTCAGAAATGTAATGGAACTACTGCTTCTTGTCCATACGCTAGTCGAAAGGGGGTTTGGTTGGTTGAACGTTTGTATGTTGTTCTGTATGCCCATAGTACTACAGGTATCTTTTCATCCCAGTCGTCTTTGTCTGCATTACATATTTTTGTTAATCCTTTTGTTAGTGTTTTGTTAAATGCTTCAATTGCTCCATTCGATTGAGGATGGTATGTTGTACTCCGACGATGGTCGATTTGGAACTGGTCTGTTAGAGTTTAGATAGTTCTATTGATAAATTGTGTTCCCTGGTCGCTGATTAGGGTTAGTAGACATCCAAATCGGGTGATAATATTTTCATAGATAAATTTTGTGGCTATTTCACTGGAACATGTGTCGACTGGTTCTGCCTCTGCCCATTTGGTTACATACTCGACTGCAGTTATTATGTACCTTGCACCTGTTCTTTTTGCTGGTATGGGAAATGGTCCTATGAAGTCGATAGCCCAAATTTCAAATGTCAAACTTGCCTTTACTAATATCAAAGGAATTTCTATGCTAGGCAGGGGTCGCCCCAGTCGTTGACATCAGTCACATTGGCTTACAAACTTTTTGCAATCTTTGTTAAGTGTCAGCCACCACAACCCTAATTATTGGATTTTCTTTGCAGTTGTGTCTTCTTGGAAGTGTTCTCCAGTAGGTCCATAATGTGCTTCATGCATGATGCTATTTATTTCATGTTCCAATACACACCTCCTAAGGATGTCGTCCAAACCCATTTTGTACAAGAATCCATTTATGATGCTATATGGTGCAGCTTTCATGGCTAAAATTTGTTTCTTCTTTGTACTCATACCTTCTAGTGCTTGTCCATCTTCTAAAAACTGAGCTATTTCCTCTAACTCTACCGGGACTGCTTCTATTCAAAATAGATGTGCATCTGGTAAGTCATCTTCGACTCCTGTCGGTTCCTCCCCTATGTCGATTCGGGATAAGTGGTCGGGACCGACATTTAACTTACCTGGTTGGACAACGACTTCGAATTCAAATTCTTGGAATAGAAGTAGCCATCAACAGATTCTTCCATGGTGTAGTGGCTTATTTACAAGGTATTTTAGTGCTTGGTGGTCAGTATAGAAGATAAATGGGTTAGCTAAGAGATAGTGTCGATATTTTTGCAATGCGAAGACCATTCCTAATGCTTCTCTTTCTATCGTCGAATAATTTCGTTCAGCTTTTTTGAGTTTTCTGCTACTGTAAACTATAGGATAATCCATTCCATCATCTCTCGGCTGAGTTAGGATTGCTCCTATTGCTAGACCTGATGCGTCGATGTGGGCATGGAATTAGTCAACCAGTTTGGAAACCTGAGGATAGGTGCTTCGATTAGTTTTCTTTTTAGTTTTTCAAATGATATATGGCACTCTTTTGCCCAGTCAAACTCTTTATCTTCCCTTAATAGTTCTTATAGTGCATAGGTCATGTCTGAATAATATCTTATGACTTTTTGGTAATATCCTGTATGACCTAGTAACACCCTGACTTGTTTTGAGTTCACTGGTGGTTTTAAATCGAGGATAATTTTTACTTTTGTGAAGTCGACCTTAATTCATTCTTTACAGACAATGTGTCCTAACAATATCCCTATGGGGGTCACAAATATGCACTTCCTGATGTTCAATGCTAACTGGATTTGTCATCATATTTCCAACATAAGCCTTAGCCATTTGCAGTGGTCTTTTAACATGGAGTATATTGTCCAATCATCAAAGTATACTACCATGGTTTTGTAAATATATTCTTGGAATGTTTTCACCACAATTCTAGAGGATACTGCAGGTGCATTTTTCAATCCAAAAGGCATAACCTTGTAAGCAAATGAGCCGAATTCACATACAAATGTTGTATTTTTCTGATCTTCTTTAGCTATTGGCACTTGGTTATAACATGAGAATCCATCTGTAAATGAGTATCATTCATGTCCTGCAACTTCAATTAAGATTCCATCTACATAAGGAGTTGGAAATGGGTCTGTTAGTGTCACTTTATTTAGCTCCTTGAATTCGACACAAATTACTAGTTTGGTCGGATCATGTTTCTTAGGTTGAACAACCATTGGACTTGCCCATTCTGATTGGTCAATAGGGTAGATAATGCCTACTGCAAGCATGTTATCAATCTCCTTTTTGACTATCTCTTTGTATTTATGAGCTAGTTTATATGGTCTTTTCTTCACAAGTCGAACATCAGGTTTAGTGTCAATTTTCATTTCACCCATTTCATGGACTAAACCTTTGAGGTCTGAATAATCTCTGGCAAATACATCTTGGAACTCTTTTAGTAAGTTCACTATTTCTGTTGTTTGTTCTTCACTCCCATAGTCTCCAATCTTTGCCATTTTTGGTCGGTCATCATTTGAGATGTCAAACTCTCTAGTTTTGACTTTAGCATCTAGCCATTCTGGTGTTTTGGCTTCATTGATTGGTTGACTTCCTTCCTTGAACTCTAAGAATGTGGCAGGAAAGTCAGCTGAATTCATTCGGTTGATATCCTCCTTGTCGATTGTTTCAACTTTGAGTACTGAGCGAATAGGTTTGGTCATTTTGACATGGTTTGATTTCCATCTAAAGCTTTTCCCTTCTGTATTTTCATTTTCTAACTGTAGTCTTGTCGATTGTGGCATTGTCCCGGTTTGTATATTGTTACAGTCCATTTTCTGTCGGTTATCTTTTAAGGGTTTGTTTTCTGTTGGTTGTATAAATTCTTTAATCTGTTTTTCTGTTTCGACAAAATTCTCATCTTGTGGTATAAAGTTGAAATCTTTGATAAAGTTCTCTCTGAGTTCATGCCATTGGAATGTTTCACCTCGGGCTTCTTCCATTTTATACCATTTATCTGGTAAGTCGGAGAGGGTTGATGGGAACAGGTGTGGCCATGCACGTTCATCTTTGTACCCAAGTCTTCTCCATTCTTTTTCACATGCTCTAATATGGTCTTTCGGATTCTGTCCTTTAATGAATATAGATATTGGGGCTTGATTAGTTATTTTTTTCCCTCCAAATATTTCTATAAAGAGAGTTGAAGCTGTTGTCCATGTCTACAGTCTTGTTTGATGTGTATCCCACCATCTAGCAGCTTGGCCTGTAAAAGTCTCCACTAGGCTTTGAAATCGGCCATGTTCACTGATGTTTTTGGATACTTGTTTTATATGTATGACTGGTGATTCTCTTTCCTTATATCTTGGTATTTGTGTAGTGTTTACATCTGTTGGTTTTAGAGTAGGGTATTCCCTAATTTTCTTTTCAAATATTTTTGGGACAATGGACACTATGAAGCACTGTTGGGTGGGATTTTTCAGTATTTTTTGAATAGTCCAACACCCTCTTGCTTGCATTTCATAGTTCTCAACTTCCCAATCATATAATTCTGCATCTAAATTATATCCTACTGAGTCTTGATCACCTAAATGAAGTTCTCCATAGAAATTAGGTTTTGTATAATCTTCATTCTTTTGTATCTGATAGAGTTGTCGGATGTCAACTTCTTCATCGATAGGTTCAGTCCAAGGTTCTCCTTGAGATGGATGAATAGGTACAATGACCTTTTGTCCGTTTCCTTTCAATTTTATTCTTTCCTTGTCTAGGGATATCGATGCTTTCATATTTCTTCCCCAAGGTCGACCTACTAACGCTGGGAAGGAACTGGATCCTTCCTTGGGTTCAATAATTTCAAAGTCAACTTTGGTTGATATTCCCTTAATTGTTGTGTCAACATTTTTCCAGACTCCAATAGGTTCAATTAGATCTTGGTCAGCTAGTTCCAGGTATATACCCGACTCATATAGTCGAGGTCTGCCCAGTTGTTCCCAAGTGTCATGAGTCATGATGTTTACTTGTGATCCAAAGTCGAGCACAACTTGTCGGACATGGTATCCTTCAATTTCTAGGTCGACAAGTGGGTCGGCATCACTTTTATCTTTTTGATTTAGACTACAGATATTCTTTGTTTGTTTTTCGGTGTTGTTTTTTTTATTTCATATAATAAGTCAATGAATTGAGATACTGAGTTATCTTTCTGTACTAGCTGTATTAGTTGTTTTACTATGTTATGTCGATTGTCATTTGCTTCTTCCTATTGGGAAAATTCTTTAAATACATTTCTTGCATCTTTATATATTTATTTTTCTTTAACTGGATCAGGGTAGACTTTTTTTTTTTTTTGCTAATTCATGGGTTATCGCTTCCTATTTTTGTCCCTTGTCGTGTTACAATATGCAAATTCTTTGTATTTATTAGATCATTTTTTTGCACACACGACAAGACGTTAACATTTTTCTTTTTATTTATTTTTTCCAACATGGTAGGGAAATCCTCTAATGAGTGATCCCCTACTCTGCAACTAGTACAAAATTTGAGGTCAGTTCTGTCCTTGTATGGATAGTCTGCATGCCGGTGTCCCTCCTTATAACATGTAAAACATTGGATGGGTCGACATGGTCAGTTGTTTCGATTCCCAGAGAATCGACCTCGACCTCCATAACCTCCACATCGATTGTCATAATGGTGCTCATATCTTCAACCTTCGTATCTTTGATTGTTCTGATCATTTGTCATGTTGTTTTGATCATTATTTTGTGCAACTGCATTGGTCTAATAGACTGCATGATAATTCTGTCGATTCTTGAGATTCAGATGGTATTAGGCAGTGTTATGGTTTTTAGTTTCACAGATTGCACACCATGATGCTTTTCCATTCTTCATATTGAATGGACAATATTTTGTCGAATGGTCTCCATGCTCTTGAAAATTGTCACAAAAACATTTTGTCTGCATAAATCAGACGTCCTGTTGGTTGATGTCTTGTCGATAGTTGTCTTTTGAATGTCTGGCTGTCGAGCACTTCGTGCACCAGATATCCTGACTTTTGAGGTTTAATTCTTTTAATGACTTATGTACACTCTCAAGTTGTTCTTCTAGTCTATGATCAGTGGAGTATGTTGGTATGTCCTCATCCATTTCTACTTGGAGATCTTTTATAAGCACATATTCGTAAGTCTTGAATGTCTCTATACTTATGTGTCGGTGAATTTTCTGTGATAAACCTACAAGAAACCACTAGATTAATAATTGTTCATCAATAACATAGTCCAATTGGCTAAGAAGGTCTTTCCATCGTTTATCATAATCGCGGATAGTTTCTCTTGGCTGCTATGATGTTGTCTTTAGCTTCTTTGCTGCCAGATGTTTTGCATCTGGAGTCTTAAAAAATGATAGGAATTGCACTTTTACTTCGTCTTTGGTTGCTCGGGGGGTTCTCTCAAAAAAGGTCATGTACCAAGTTAATGCCCTTTTCCACAAGGCACTAGCAAACTGCACCATTTACCTGTCTTCATCTGTAACTTGGTTAGCCTCCCAAGTCGACTCACAGATGAACCAGTGTCGTCTGGGGTCCTCATCACCCTCATATAGAGGGATGTGTGCTGAACCGTGACCCATGTCGGAGTCACTGTCACTGTCTTCTTCAAGAGGTGGCGGTGGTGGTGGGGGTGGTGGGGTTATTTGCTCATTCCTCTCTGTGAAAATATCGTCGATGGAACTCTCGTTCCCGTCGGTTGTTTTTGTCATTTCCTCTTCGACCAGCAGTCAGTTAGTGTCGACTTCTTCTATTGATGACCAACTACAATTACTTGTTAATAGTTTTGAATGTTTTGTGTCCTCCAAAGCTATATTTGGCAGGGGGGGTGCTCCTTCATGTGTCGGTAAAAGTAAGTGGATACTTCGGTTGGAGGGTACCGCTTGAAGCGTAACCCAATTTCCTTCTTCTGGTCAATGGATAATTAGATGTCTACCAGTGTATGTCTTGTCATCTAGTCTGCTCCATATACCAAAGTCACCAGCTCCTAGTCTGAGGTCTTCTTCGACAATGGCTTGTATCCAGGTACGCAGATTCGTTGGAGATAGAGTTTTTTCTTCCTGGGGAACTTCTAATTGGATAGCTTCTCGTTGCTCTATCCACAATTCTTCTATAGGGGACACCTCTTCTTCAATGCCTTCTTCTTGTCGGTCATGACTCGACTCTGACAGATCTCTTTCCTGGTCGGTCACCCTAGTACTCATTCCTCTCTGCAGCACTAAGTCTCTTTCTCTTCTTTCTTCCCTTCTTTGTATCCTCTTCTCCCTCTCTATTTTCTGGAATTCTGTCGTACCTTTGTGTGACACTGTCCTCTCGATTTCCTTTTTAGGCTGGCTTCTCATTATCGGTGATTGGTATCTTCCTTAGTCGACTAGAATCCACTCCACTTTATCCCGACATATGACCAGCTACCCCCCCATAGACTACCCAATGCTTCAGAAATCCCAGATAGTTCTGTCTACTTGCTTAGGAAGTATTCCCACTCCCTCTCGGCAATGAATTTTTCCCACCTCTTTTTTTTTTCACCCAATTAGGGTTTAATGGCGGTCCGCGAAGTGATGGACGAGGTTCGACAATATGACCCACTCATTTCTTGATCAGGAACTTAAATAGCAAGGTCGATAAGGAACACAAAAATTGCTCGATGAGGTCTATGTAGAATTTATTTTTGATGGTTTCCACTGAAGTCCTTTCTTCTACTACTTGCTCCTTGTAGAATTCGTTGGCGATCTTTCCGAACCACTCCGACAAGTGTGTTCTTCCCCCTCGAATCAGTTTTTCTAGTAACTGTTGATCTTTAGTTCCTTCCAGCTTTTTCATCCAGGAGTTTCTTCAGCAGCAGGGGCACTAATTCTACAAACTTTTCATGTGTCTCCGTAAAGAATATTTCCTTTGCTTGTGCGGTCGTCAATCTATTTCTTTGTGCGTAATTCTGCAAATAGTTTTCTACTTTACGCTCCCACCAGTCCTTAATCTCCTATTCTGATATCATCTGCTTGCATACATCTCAGACATGTACTACCGGCAACAGAACCAATGTCGTAATCTCACAGATCACATAAGGTTACCAATAATACATACTAAAACATACATACATAACAGAGACAGGAGATAAGAACAAGTAGATAGAATAACAAATTATATTAACATGAGAGGGTCCATACAATACAGAGAATTGAACCAAGTTCTCATCTAGCTCAATAGCCTAATATGTATGAATTACAAACAGTTACAAATAAATACCTGTCGGTTCACTCAACCGACATGACCTTAGGTGGCCGACCTAATCTCTAACTAGTCGGCTAACTCACTTAGTCGGTTGATCGACTAAGTCAACTATCGTTCAAGTCAACTTACCAAATTGATCCTCCAACAGGATGTGATGTCTTCAGTATAGGTCTCTCTATTGGTTCAATCCAAGAAGGGTGCTCCTTGTCATTCACCAAAAGTAGTTGTATGGCCTAAATTTGGGGAAAATCACCTATGAGAAAGAGACGATGGTTATATTCCTTGTAAATGATATTTATTTCCCATGTCTCATTGGGATACTCTTCCAGATCAAGATTGATCATCACAGTTTGAATTATTTTCTAGAATAGAAATTAGCAACCCCAAAGCAACATAAGTGACCAACTAAAATGATTGGGTATGATTATTAGATAATATATAAGAAAGGTGAAGCAAATTTGGTGATTGATTCCTTATCAATCTAATATGAGGAAGAAGGATCCATTTTTTGCATTATCCATACCCTTAAGAAATTGGGTCACTAAATCACATCAGGTATGATTGGAAAATGGCATTGTGGTTCAACTCATCCAAAGTGTTACGGATAAAACTTCCTATGGCTTGGGGTGGAACACAACAGATAGTATGACACCAGAGATCGATCCATTTCCAATATGCTAAATGAATAAACAAGTCTAACGCTAAGGGATGAGAAGTGTACCATATTCCAAACATTCGTAGAAGATCTCAGTTGAGGTTTCAATCACACTTGTACCTACATTCCATTCTCAACAACAACGAAATACATAAGAGTGATAGATATTAAGTGTTAGAACCTACTCTAACATATATAAATCCAACATATAATCAAAGCAACTACATCCATGGATACAAATATTCTTAGATAGACATATAATGGATGATAAATGGATATTTCTATTAAATATAAACAGAGATATAAGTGACAAAATCTATCGGCACCTCGTCAAAACCGAGAAACCGAGTCCTACCCCCTAGGCCTCCACCACTTCAATCCTCCATATCGATGGCAAGCTCACAAGACAATGGCAAGTTTGGGAAAGAGAACCAATGGCTACTCAAAGGACAAAGGGATGCAGACTCAAGTATGCAAGAATGGGGCACAAATCCACTATAGTTTCTTTTCTCTCACAAGTTCTCCCCCTCTAATGCATCCAAGTAGTTGAATATATATCCCTTCAATAGGAGGTGAAGTGTCGAGTCAGAGAATTTCCAGGCATATGGAAGGCCAATAGTCAATTTATTTGTTATTTTATGAGGAAAACTCCAAATATTTTATTTTTGAATACATTTCTCAATGTACATGGGTCATAGTAGATCAAGTTGCGTGTACACGTAGTTTGTAAGCTAGTAACCCGCATATACCCATATATAAGGCTTTTTAAGGGGATTTTTCGGAGCATCAAAGTTATACTGAGAAAAGGGGGTCCAAAGAGTCTGCATAGGGACAGGGATAAGACATTAAACATGATATACCAAGTGTCGTAAAATCAGTTATAGCATATTTCCCCTAATGTGTGAGGTCATAGGGGTAACATGATGGCTGAAATACATTATAAGAAATCCTAGAAGTGGAGTAATGAAGGCCCAGGTGGAAACACCAGCCACTCATCAATACAATACTATGATAAATCTCAGCATGTGACTACAAATATGAAGTGTAGCAGTCCCAGATACATAATAGTGCAATGTCCATGAATAGGCATAATAGACATATGTCACATGTGGTCATTGCCACGTACAATATACAGTGAAACAAGATATTCATATTGAATGAAGACATCTGATGGTACACTGGAATATGGTCATGAGAATTGATATATCATAGATACTGGCATGATCAAGTAGGTAGCATATATAGAGTGCCACCAAGCTCGGAGGTCTTCTACACAAATCATTTCTATTACATGTCCCGTCATGTGAATAACGGTGTCAAGTTTGAAGATGATGGACCATCATCTGATTACATGTCATTGATGTATACTGCTAACAAACGCAAGATATCCCACCGATAGTGATAATGGGAATCAAGGTACAGAGTGCAATCAAACAAGTTTGAATAGATGTGTTGAGGTCGAACACTTGAGAGAGTCCATCACTCAGGGGACATTGATGTATTCCCAAATCTATAGATGGAAAGAGAACATGCCACTAATAATTGCAAGTCTCAAGGAACTCAATGGACTCTATATCCCTATTCCATAATAAATGATCTGAATTCGATGGAATGGAATCCACTGGAAGGAGGGCATTAAGGCATCCCCCATCAACCAACACGAAGTACACAACAACGCTGGATAATTTGGAAGAACTCGGACGAATAGGATATGCACGAACCAGTAACTGTATCGAGAATGGATGACATACAAAGACAATATAACTAAGGAGTGGACGACTCAGGATAAAACTTCCTTCAAACAAGAGCATAAGGCAGATGGAGACTCATAGGTAGCATAGACTCAACAAGGAAACTGGGACAACTCTGTGACACAGGAGGCATCGACAGAGGATCCATAGGGACTAGAAGCATAAACAGATGGTGGAGAAAACTCATAGTAATGAGTACAAATCCTAAATTCATACTAATAACCCAACCAATGGATGGAATATACATTGCTCTGTTCGAAGATGACACGGCACGATAGCTTCCAAATAGAGAGTAATATCATTTCCCGTCTAGCTTTTTATGTTTTTTTTTGTCTTTTTCATATTGAAAAGCTTGAAAATGATAAAATTGCTTATAATATAGAACTATGAGGAAATGAGTGTCATGGGAAAGCAAACTAGTTCCAAGCAGTGGAACATACCTATGCTCAATGCAAGGAAGCATGTGCAAGATAAGGACGCTCGGGGGAATGTCTCCTCTGGATATGAGATGATCAAGCTGCAAAATATATATGTAAGGCTCTACTTGGATAGAATTGAGACAAGCTTAGGCTATATGGCTTATACAACTAAATCAGGAAGCCAGCATAAAGCTCAATACAGAAAGCGAACACATGAAATGAAACAACAACTTTATATAAATAGGATTCCCTATGTGAGATGGCGAGCATAAATTTCAAGAAAGAGTATGAGGTTATTTCTCAAAGACACGATGTAACTACAAGGGAATCCCTGACCTAAGGGAGGACACTCAGCATGGGTACCAAAAGAAAAAGCTGGATCTACCTAGGGAACCCATGAGTAGGAAAGCTCTACCACTTACGTAATGCCACTTCTAGTAGCAGTGTGAAGGTTCTATAACATCACGAAGTGGGTTTGTACCTATGGTTAAGGTCACATGGTCATAGGATAATGCATGTTGGATGCAAAAAAGTTGTCTTATCCTATATGCCAGTTCAATGTTATACCTGTCACAAGCACGAACGGGTCAAAGCCTCGATGAGAGTGCACAAAAATGGACCCTACATGACAACAATATTAGTCCAAAACAACTAGAAATAGTCAGTAAAGAGTCCAAACTATATGATATAGGGAGGATTGATCATGATAATTGCATTCAAAAGAAACAATGTGGTGGACGATGGGACATAAGAAGGAATGTAGGGTGTAGACACAACGTTTACGTATCCACTACCACCCCCGTGATAACGAACACTAGTGTTAAGATCGGGTGAAGGAAGTGAAAATTCTCCCACAAATGGAGTAGAGGGTAGAATATGACCACTCTTGAATCTATGAGCAAGGTAAGGGGTTGTGGTGCCCCCCAGCCCAACACCAAGGTCCGCACTAGGACCTAGAGTGGGTGACGGGATACTAGTAGTGATATCAGGCATGTAGAACATAAAAGGACCCAAACTCAAGAGAACATAAAGATACTCAAGTAACCGTGATCCCTAAATACAACTAACGCACAAAGAGAACACCCCTAATTAAAGCTAAGTCAAATGCAAACAAGCCAAGAGGGAGGATAAGTGAGATCCTGAATGCAACAGGTATGTCTCACCTAGGAGAGGAATGAGGCTCCCATACCCTACAAGCAGAGGTGTGCAACCAATTATAGTGGCCCTCAGCTTCAATGCATATAGTGACAGTGTTATCTGACCCCTACCTGACCAGGACACTCATAGAATAACCTAGGCAAGTACCCCCTGCGATACCTAGGTAAGGAAACTAAGGTCACCTCAATATATCCAATGCTTAGGAGGACAGTTGCAGGCGAGATCTACCGCATGGGTATGGTAACAAATCCTGAAGCTCGAAAGCACCAAAGGTGCCTTAAAGTCCCCTAGATACGAATAAGATCCTGGAAATATCTCTAGTGCTCAAGAGAAAGTGGCAAGGGGATATCCCCACCACTAGAATATGTGTTGCCTCGTTCTTAACTCCTGTGTGAGAGGAGCCTCATGAGAACAACAAGGATTTCACTTCTCACCTAGACAAACACCTAATTGTTTTGTTTCATAGTCTTGGAGAAATTTACTCACGACACCCTATTCCAAGACTCTACAACCTAAGATTGTTGGTGCACCTCTGTCAAATAAAAAGTGTAATCAATTTTAAGTTAAGCGTTAATTTTAAGGGTTGTGATTACTCAAGGGTAATGAACATGCAACTGGTGATATTATGACTCAGCGATGAAATAAAGATGCACACCTAAAAAACAATGCCAAGTGCAACTTGTTTTTAAATATGAAAAAGGGGTATGCCAGTACATGAAATGCATAAATTTCTCTTCAAATGCCAATGCAGTCATTCCTATATGAAATCCTAAACACTACTCTCATCCAACCAATCCAATGCAAGTACCTCCTTAAATCCATATGTGAGATGCAACTAAGGATGCAAATATATAATTATTTTGTATTTTCAATATAAAAGAATGGAAATGCAATAAAAGTCATTAAAATTCTCAGTCTCTGCAGCAAGGAGCAAACGCTGGCCAAGTAAGACACTGAGATTAAAATACTAATGCACTAATGGAAAAACAAAAACAAAAAGATAAATGACTAGAACTACTTTCAAATAAAAATCAATGAAAAAGGGGTCTTTGGTCATAAAAACAAGAGTCAACAAACAGTATAGGAACCCACGCTCACAACCCACCCAAGAATTTCCCACATCAATATCTCAACCAAAAGAGAGGATGTACGCAGCTGTTCAAATAACAGTAGCATATGTACATGACTAGGTAGAGCACAACCCGCATATATACGTGACTGGGTGCATCCATGGAGTTGGGTTACACTTTTTGGCAAGGCGCTTTCAGAAAAAACACAAAAACATACCTCGATCGAGCAATTTTTAGACCCTCGATCGAGGGTTTAACAAAACCTCGATCTAGGTTTTAAGAAAACCTCGATCTAGGTTTTAAGACCTTGATCTAGGTTTTAAAAAAACCTCGATCTAGGTTTTAAGACCTCGATCTAGGTTTTAAAAAAACCTCAATCTAGGTTTTAAGACCTTGATCGAGGTTTTAAGGCCACGATCGAGGTCCTTGTGCAAAAAAAATTATAAAAATAGGTTTAAACGGTAGCTCGATTGAGGGTTTAATAAAACCTCGTTCGAGCTTATTTAAAAACCTCGATCGAGGGATGTTAATACTTGATTGAGCTCAATACCTCGATCGAAGTCCAGAAAAATAGAGAATTAACCCTCTTACAGGAAAATAAATGTTTCTCAGTGTCTTCTAGGGGTGTAAACCCTACCATTCATGGCACATAACTGAGCGGAGTTCATACCGATAGATTCATCACTGAATCCTCTATCCATTGAGGTATCATGCATGCGTTTTGGAATTCATATGGGGTTTTTTTTTAATTAGTTCTAAAACTTACACTTAGAAAACCTCACAACAACTTCAAAGCAGCTCAAAGAAAAATACACAGGGTAAAAAATACACATCCAAAAATTTCTTAAAAATGCACAGCCCACACATTGATGACTCCTCTTCAAAAGGGTATCTTTGGTTTTTCAATTTTTGACAACAGTGAAAAAAAAGATGCGATGGACACACAGG
>LPNX010911971.1:184961-219687 GCA_001517045.1 Pseudotsuga menziesii | reverse complement strand
GTGGTCACTTTCGAAAAATAATAAATAATTGTATATTGTGAAATAAATTAACAAAAAAATATGCAGACCACAGTGCATTTTGTGTAGATCATGCTCATATATTTTATTTTTTAAAGTTATTAATGTAAGATTGAATTATTGGGGATGGACACAGGCCACTTATTAACTTCTTCAAATTTTTAAGGTCACACAGTTCATTAAATGCAAAATTTCACACATTAAATGACATCGAAATATTTTTAAAAAAATATCATTGGGAAGCCAACATAATATTCTACAATTTGTTTTTTACTTCAAGTCTAAATTCACATGCCATATATACATTTTGAGGGCTTCTATCTAGCACATGAGTAAAACATCAGGTTTTCATCAGCAAATTTGGCCAAAAAGTGTTACCCACCTTCATGGAATCACCCGACTGTATATTCTCTGACCCGTGTATATAGAGAAGAAGGTGGAAAAAATTAGGCCCAAGTTCGAACCACTCTAGGGAACTGTCGATGAATGAACATACTACCAAATGTGACACATAAACAGGGAGAAACAGAGAGCAAATAAAGAAAATCATGCACCCAAACCCCAACAAAAAGGAAGTCCTCAGCAGAGTTGCCAATTCTGTTACAAATAAAAATTCCTATGGCTTTGGGTGGACCACGATAAACAGTATGACACCAAAAATCGATCCATTTACAATATACTAAAGGAATAAACAATTCTAACGCTAAGGGATGAGAAGCGTACCTTATTCCGAACGTTTGTAGAAGATCCATGTTGAGATTTCAATCACACTTGTACCTACATTCCATTCTCAACAACAACGAAATACACAAGCATGATGGATATTAAGCATTAGAACCTACTCTAGCATATATAAATCCAACATATAATCAAAACAACTACATCCATAGATACAAATCTTCATAGTTACACATATAATGGACGAGAAATGGATATTTCTATTAAATATAAATAGAGATATAAGTGACAAAATTTGTCAGCACCTCGTCGAAACCTAGAAACCGAGTCCTCCACCTGTGCCTCCACCACTTCAATCCTCCATATTGATGGCAATCTCACAATACAATGGCAAGCTTGGGAAAGAGCACCAATGGTTGCTCAAAGGACAAAGGGATGCAGACTCAAGTATGCAAGAATGGGACACAAATACACTATAGTTTCTTTTCTGTCACAAGTTTTCCCCCTCTAATGCATCCAAGTAGCTCAATATATAGCCCTTCAATAGGAGGTGAAGGGTCGAGTGTGAGCATTTCCAGGCATATGGAAGGCCAATAGTCAAGTTTTATGTTACTTGATAAGAGAAAACTCCAAATATTTTATTTTTTAGCACATTTCTCTATGTACGCAAGTCATAGTGGAGCAAGCTACGTGTACACGCGGTTTGTAAGTTGGTGACCCGTATACCCATAAATAAGACTTTTTAAGAGGATTTTTGGAGAATCAAAGTTATACTGAGAAAAGGGGGTCCAAAGAGTTTGCAAAGGGACAAGGATAGGCCATAAAACATGATATACCAAGTGTGGTAAAATCAGCTATAACAAAAAGGATTTGGAAGATCCCAATACCCCTACAAGATTATACATGGCAATGATATACCTTAAAGTATAAAGGGAACAATTTTTTGGTGAAATGTTTTAATCTAAAAAAAAGGTATTAGAGGAGGTTCATTCATCACCTACAATGGGTCACTCTAGCTTTACAAAACCTACGAAGGAGTTATGTGCTCTTTCATTTGGGAATTTGTGAAAATATATATCCAAGAATTTGTCAGGGCATTTGAATATTTTCAAATAAGAAATGGCGAGATGGTGAGGACCCCTAGGGAATTGCAACCACTACCAATCCCAACTCTTATTTGGACTAGAATCTCCATGGATTTTATTGTGAGCCTTCAAAAATATGGCAACAAATTGGCCATCATGGTGGTGGTTGATTACACTTATAAATATGTACATTTGTGTTCCTTCTCTCACTCATTTATTCCCCTCATAGTTTCTAATATCTTTGTGTATTAGATTCTTAAGTTATATCGCATGCCATTTTCCATTGTGTCATATAGGTTCCCAAATTCTCCAACAAAGTTTGCACAAGTTGTTTAAATTTCAAGGTGCATAGTTGAAACTAAGCACAGTGTATCACCCTTGAATTGATGGTCAAATAGGAGTGGTTAACAAGTTCCTAGAAACCTATTTGTGATGTCTTACTTTATAAAAAGTCGGACTAATGGGAGCAATGGATACACCTTTTAGAATGGTGGTACAATACCACTTATCATGATACTACCAAAATGACACCATAAAAAATCCATATATGGCCAAAAACCCTTATCAATGGCTTTCTTCATATTCACTAGGCACTCTAAGGTTCTTGTAGTGGATATCACCCTTCACACCAAACAATCCAATCTCCATACATTTAATGATGATTTCATTATGGTTCAAAATTGAATGAGGGAATAAGCTAACCAATAATGCTCAAAGCATTATTTTGAAGAAGGGGACCAAGTGTTTATTCACATTGAACCCTATAAACAAATATCACTCAAAGAAAAAATATGCTAGAAACTTGTGACAAAGTTCTATGGACCCTATAAGATCATCCAACACATTGGACAAGTTTCCTACAAATTAGTTCTTCCAACCCACTCCAAGATACATCTAATCTTCCATTTCTCTTGTATGAAGAAGATAGTGGGCTCCAATTACAGGGTGAAAACTATCCTACAAGAACTTGATGAAGAAGGGTTCATATGGCTCCAACAAAAAAGCAATGTTGGATACCAAATAACATCAATTATGACAAGTTATTTTCTAAGAATCATTGATTGAGTAAAGATATGTAGCAAGAAATGTCACTTAGAAACCAACGACAACTCTACAATAGTTTTCACACTTCCACTATTGAGGACAATGCTTTTTTTGGAGAAGGATAGCATTTCAACTCCCTACACTAACCTTCATACTTTAGGGTACTTAGGAGTTATTCAATCAATGTGTATATCCATGTTCCTTAAATTAGGCCTCATATCTAGTTGGTGGATAGTTATTTAATGTAAAAGTATCATCTTTATCAAATAAGGAACATTAGGTAGTTGGTACTCATTAATGATGGAACAACAAGTATTTAAAAATTTTCCATTAGGAATATATTCATAGACTATAAGGACATGGAATGGTTGCCAAGAGTTTTTTTTGTACTTGGATCTTTTCTCATAAGAGGTCACCCTACCTTAAGAGGCCCATGAACATTTTTCTCTCTTTTGGAAATCTTTAATGCAAGGGTTATATTTCATATGATTAATTTGATTGTCTCTCATATATGTTCTTCTATCTATATTTCTCTGAATATATCTTTGGTAATTCAATTTAAGGGGGTAAGAATCACTGCATAGTGCAATAGATATTCAAACAAATTATGGTTACTAAACATCATAAACAATTAATAGTAGTAAAAGGAATCATCACCATAAAATGTAAATACAACAAAATTTTAATGGGGGGGGATTCATTCCATTCATCTCCAAGATAATCCAATAGATCATCCATAACTATTATTCAATCTCAAGACAACAACAAAATATAGTACATGAATATTATAGAGGAACAATAAGGAGAAAGCAATAAATAAAATAACAACCACACTAGTATAAGCAACTTCATTAAAGGACTAGGTTGCTACATTTATATTTTTATGCCTGAAGGCAAGAAGATGCATTCAAAATGAGAAAAACTATTAACCTACTATTAGTACCTAGGTCTGCACCTAGGATTATCTTTTTTTTTAACTTGAGACCATGAGGCCGCCTCAAGAATTTTTACCTAAGACAAATGTTTTTCCTTGATGTTCTACTAGATGATTTTTTGTTTGCCTTATTTTTATGTTTTCAATTTGATTATTAGTTAGTAAAACATGTTTGAGTTTACACAATGTTTGTATAGAGTTTATCGTTAGTCTTGTAGGTATTACTCCTTCGTGTAAACCTCTTGATCCGGATTTATGCAGGAACGCAACAGAATACACAAATAACCATAGAAACAAATATGCAGTGGAATTAACACTTCATTTCATTAATCAATAACTAAAACTTGTTTACATACAGAACGGAAATAAACTAGCTAGAGTGCTGGTATCTTATCTCTGAGAAGAGATGTGGCGGTTACATGCCTTTGAACTCTGTGTTACATTGAGGCTCGAAGGCCTATATATTATTGAGAAACAATGGAAACCCTACACATCCAAAAACCTAACCCTAGGAGGTGAAACGCCAGAATATGGGCCCCGTTAGGTAACTTGGTACATCAATTTCCCAGGGTCGTAACTTTAGCATACTACCTCTGTTTGACGCGCATGATACATCGTTAGAAAGATCTGTTTTTAAGGACTACATCCATAAACAAAAAATATCAAGTTTGAAACAAACTCATATTTTGTTGACCGTTTGATGCCGAAAAAACGTCGTTTAGTGCCTCAAAACGGCTCTAGAAGTTTAGGACCCGAAAACTGCCAAAAATAGTAAATTGTGCTACAATTAAGGAAACTAGAAAATAAAAGAAAAAATGGTGGGGGTCCAAGTGAAATAGGTGGGTGGCCACCAATATCCTCCTGGATCATTCCTCCCCCCTTAGGAAGCAATGGTCCCCATTGCATTGATTTCCTCCATGAGATGAGGAAACTTCTGCTGAACTTGGTCCCTAGTGAGCCACTTTCCCTGGTGAAGGAGTTGGCCTGCTTTGACAACTTGATATAGCTGGATATTTTACTGGTGGGTGTTCTTGATCTATGTGTCTATAATCCAATCAGCTGTGGCTTGTTCTATGCAGTCAGGGTTTAACTCTGTTGGTGTGAGTTGTTCAGCCACGGCTGATGTGTCCAGTAGAGGTCGAAAGTAGGGTCGAAGGCGATCCACATTGAACACTGGGTGCAGACCAAGGAATGGTGGAATACTTAGCTTGAAGGCATTTCCCCCAACAGCCTTGGTGATGGCATATGGTTCATATCGGAGCGGGCGAAGCTTGCAGTGGGGTCCAGTGAGGCGCCCCTTCTGCAAATGTAGCCACACTTTGTTGCCCACCTGGAAGTTGTGTTGCACACGTTGTTGATCATGTCGTTGCCTATACTTAGCATTAGATCTGTCCAATATGTCATGAACCTGTTGGCGAATGTGCTGAATGCGCTCAATGAATTTTTTCACCTTGGAAACTTCAGACTGGGTATGAGCTAAATCAGTCTGAGTAGCCGCAAATGGCATGACTATGTCAATGGGACATACTGGCTGGAATCCCAAGCCCACCTGAAAGGGGATGTGGTTGGTTGAGCTGTGGAGGGCCTGGTTATAGCTATGTTGTACATATGGGAGGCTCTCATCCCATGTGCGTGGATGCTTTGAGTTGTACATGGGAAAAATGTGTACGATCATCATGTTGACGACCTCTATGTGGCCATCAGTCTTAGTGAGCTTGGTGTCTAGCATTGACCATAGGCTAGACCAGAATGTACTAAGGAATCTGCTGTCCCGATCTAATATTATAGACTGTGGGATCCCAAAGTGTACCCACGCTCGTTCAAAGAAGAGTCTAGCAGTGGCTTCTGTTGTGATATTCTTCTTGCAGGCTGCCATTATGGCCATCTTTGAGAATCTGTCAACGACCACAAACACACAGTCATTGCCATGCTTAGTAGAAGGGAGGCCCGACATGTAATCCATGGAGATGGATTACCAAGGTCAACTAGGGGTGGGCAAAAGAGTATAGAGGCCTTGCTTCTTGATGGATGGTTTGGCATTGGTGCAGGCAGTGCAGGATCGGATGTACTTCCCGACGTCCTGTCGAAGGTTCAACCAATAGAAATAATTCTACAGTATTGCCACTATTTTCTTGACCCCAAAATGCCCAGCGACCCGACTGCAGTGCGCTTCCCAAATCATCTTCGCATGCTTGCTTGAAGGAACACAAAGGTGTCCCATGTGACATAGTAGTACATCCTGGAGGTGAAATTTTGGAACTTGGTTTCCCTCCAAGAGTGTCTGGTATGTGTGGCTGAATTCTGGATCGCTCTTGTAGAGAAGCAGCCAATCAGAAGTCTCATGCCCACAAGAGTTGAACACGGTGGTTATCGCCACGATCGGTGGTCGGTTGAGGCAGTCTACAACATTATTGGTGCTTCCCTTCTTGTACTTGATGTTCAAATGAAACTATTGTAGATATGTGGACCACTTCTAATGGCGATCATTCTGTAACTTCCCTTGTGTCTGTATGAACTACAGGGGTCGGTGGTCTATGTGGATGATCATTTTCTCCCCCAAAATGTAATGCTTCCATTGTCGGCAAGCCTGTACAATGGAATACATCTCTTTGTCATAAGTGGGATATTTGTGGACTGTGTCGGACAGTGTCTCACTATGATATGCAACTAGATGCCCTTGTTAAGTAAGGACTGCCCCAATAGCATAGTCAGAGGCATCTTTCTCGATCTCAAATGGTTGTTGCAAGTCTGGTAATGTGAACACTGGGGCACAACAGAGGCGATGTTTCAATTCTGCAAAGTGACTTTCTGTTGATTTTCTAACCAAAATAATTTTTCTTTCGCTCCTCCCTTGGTGACTTGACTCAAGGGCAAGGTGATATGAGAGAATCCCAACATGAACTTGCAGTAGAAATTAACAAGACCCAGAAAGTTGCGAAGCTCTGTTAGAGTAGTCGGGGCTTCCCAATCCCGAATGACTTAGATCTTGGTTGGATCCACATGTACCCCATACTCATCAATAATGTATCTCAGATACTGAACCTGGGTCATGCCAAAAGTGCACTTGTCCAAATTGGCACACAACTTGTGCTGTCGCAGTGTTTGGACCTATCGGATGTGGTGGAGGTGCTCTTCCCGATTCTGGTTGAATATCAAGATGTCATCCAAGTACACTAAGACAAATGAGTTGGTGAATGGCCGCAAGATGTCATCCATCAGTCTCATGAAGGTTGCAGGAGCATTAGTCAACCCGAAAGGCATGACCAACCATTCAAAAAGGCCCTCCTTGGCTTTGAAGGCAGTCTTCCACACATCGGTTGGTTCGATCGGTACCTGGTGATACCCACACTTTAAGTCGATCTAGCTAAAATATTTCACCCCTTTAAGCCGGTCCAGGAGATCATCAATCATTGGGATCAGGTACCTATTCTGGACAGTGATCTTGTTCAGCACCCGATAGTCAATACAGAGTCTCCAAGTCCCATCCTTCTTTTGTACCAACACGATTGGGGTCCCACAGGGCGATGAACTTGGCCGGATGTGACCCTTTGCAGCAGCTCCTGAATTTGCCTCTTGATTTCATCATTCTCCATAACAGAGTGTCGATAGATCAGTCCATTGGTAAGTAGCTCACCTAGGGTCAGATCGATGGGGTGCTTGACCTGACAGTGGAGAGGCACCCCAGTGGGTGAGGTGAATATGTCACAGTACTCCTCCATGACCTTGTCCATTTGTTGTTGTCGTGCGGAGGGACCCTATCTAGAGGTCGTGGCCACGATCTTCTTCTTTCTTTGAGGGTGGATCATCAAGAAAACAAACTTCCTGATTTTGGAAATGAGCTTACTGCATTGTTTTGCAGTAACCAAAGAGATAGTGGCAGGAGGTGGTACCTCTGGTATCCTGTACAAATTATTTCCCAATGTAATAATAACAGTGCGAGGTCGAGACTCATACATAGCATGTCACTTCCATAAGTATGGTTGACCTAATAATACATCACAAACATCAAGAGGAGCAATATCACATAATACCTCATCGGTGAATGGCTTGATGTTGTAGGGAAGGTGGCACTGCTGGCTATCATGGAGATCCCGTCCTTGGTGAAGCCACCTGATGATGTACGGCTGCGGGTGTGTTGTGGTCAGCAAACCCAACTGCTTCATGACCTTTGCTGAAATCAGGTTCTTTTGGATCCCACTATCGACAATGAACTGTAGCGGGGAACCCTTTACCCACATCTAGGAGTGGAACAGATGCTCCTCCTCCTCTTAATATTTTGGTTCTTCTTTTGGATATTCATGCTGGCAATGGTGGCATTGGGCTCTGCATCGATAATCTTCTTCCCTCTATCATTCCCCTTCTCGGGTTCTGATTCAGTGTCAAAGTATGCATCTGATTTAGAAGCCTTTATCTCGGCCACCAATGACTGCTTGGCCCGACACTCACTTGTGTTGTGAGTGGGGCTCTTATGGAACTCGCACCACTTTCCCTCTTCCTTCTTCGACTTTGCAGTGTTGCTCTTTGCTTGTGACTTTGGAAAGTTTTCTTGAGTTTCCATGCCTTGGCTATGTCCTTGGTTCTGTGGTTTGGGGGCACCTTTCTCTTGCTTTTGATTCTCAAATCCAAAGTCTCGCTTTTTCTGTTTGAATTTTTGCTCAATTTTGGTAGCATACCGATATGTCGTACCAAGCGAAGAGATGTCAAGGAATTCCATTTCCTCTTGAATGTATCTGTGAAGACAACTGCGGTACTTCAACACCAAATGTTTCTCTGAATCTTAGATACCCAACTTGGTGCATAGGGTATGGAACAGATTTGTTAGCTCATGCACATCTTGATCTCTTTGTTGCTGCAGCGTAGTCCATTGTATGTACTTGTCCTCATAGCTCCCCACCGGATAATATTGTCCCTTTATGGCATCTTAAAAAGAATTCCAAGTGGATACAGCCGAGAATAGAGAGGGTTCTTCCTCGTCCTTTCTCTCACAGTAGATTTTCGACCAGTCCTTGACATGGGGGTCGGCTTTGAGTAGAGAAAAAGTAATCTTTTCCCTGTCGAAAAAGTCATGAACCGAGAAATATCCTTCTAATAGATTCAACCATCTATCTACTGCGTCTGGATCTATTCGACCATCAAATATGGGAATGTCGAAGTTTACTTGTACCTTAAAAGGGGTTGCGCCTCCAGAGTGGCTGCTAGATGCAGATGCGCCGCCAGTGGGAAGTCGTTGAAGGATCTAGGCGAAGTTATCCATCATCACGTTCCTTTCTCTTTCAAGGGCCTTCTCAAGCAACATTTTGATAGGATCTTCTACATCGTCGTCTTTATTTTCATCCCCCATGGGTGGCCGTCAGGATTTGCGAGGTTGATCTTGCAAAGGTTCAACCAGATCGAGCCCTAACTCTTTATACCCCGCCCTCATTGGGGACATGCAAAGAAGGATCGATAAAGAGAAGATTGCTCTGATACCACTCATCCGTATTTATGCAAGAATGCAATAAAATACACAAATAACCATAGAAACAAATATGCAGTGGAAATAACACTTCATTTCATTAATCAATAACTGAAACTTGTTTACGTACAGAATGGAAATAAACTAGCTAGAGTGCTGGTAGCTTATCTCTGAGAAGAGATGTGGCGGCTACATGCCTCTGAACTCTGTGTTACATTGAGGCTTGAAGGCCTATATATTATTAAGAAACAATGGAAACCCTACACATCCAAAAACCTAACCCTAGGAGGTGAAACGCCAGGATGTTGGCGCCGTTGGGTAACTTGGTACATCAATTTCCCGAGGTCATAACTTTAGTATACTACCTCTGTTTGACGTGCATGATACATCGTTAGAAAGATCCATTTAAGGACTACATCTATATATGGTAAATATTGAGTTTGAAACAGACTCATATTTGCCTGACCATTCGATGCCGAAAAAACATCGTTTAGGGCCTCAAAACGGCTCCAAAAGTTTAGGACCCAAAAATTGCCAAAAATAGTAAATTGTGCTACAATTAAGGAAACTGGAAAAGTGAAAGAAACAATGGTGGGGGTCCAAGTGGAATGGGTGGGTGGCCACCAATATCCTCCTGGATCACCTCTGCACTTGAAAAAGATAAAATCGATCTTAGGGATAGACTTACCTTATGATATCTACGCAACATAATTGTTTTGCATCTATGCTACTAGACTATTCGAAACTTGTGCTACATAACTGCCTGTAGGTGATAATTGTGCTATAGAACTGCCTATAGATGACTGTTTTAGTCATCGACTTTGGGAATTTTTTTAGAACATATGGATATGAATTTCAACAAAATAGGACATGGGTTTTTTCAGGAATGGGAAAAATTATAAAAACCTATCTCATTTTCTACACAAGTGTTACGATTTGGGATATACAATTGGCACTTTGAAGCTTAGTTTTTAAGGTTTTCGCCAGGTTTAGTTTCCTAAAAATATGCTCGGTCAAGCACTTGAAAAGACACCTCATTAGTTCGATTTGTACATCAGATTTATCATCTCCCTTGATCATTGCAACCAGCACGTGAAAGATGAATGAGTTGTTTTAGGATTAATCCATTATACGACTATTTTTTAATTATAGATCTGTTATTTTTTGGATCTCATATTTGTAAAACTTTCTATATAAACTATGAAGTAAAAATAATAGAAGGTTGTTCTTCCTCTGAGCAGGGAGAATGGGTTCAGTTTTTGGAATCCAAGAAAGGATTGTTGGAAAAGATGTAATCTCTTTTGGATACAGTAAGCTATGATTGTTTAAAGATCATTCGAGTTATGAATGGAATTGTGCCTCTTGTATGTTTACTATTGATTTTCTATTAGAATACAAAATTTTTATGCATTGCATAACCAGTAAATTCAAAATAAAATGACATTTAAGCTTTAAATGTACAATCCTTAAGATTGTTGTCCAATTTCATCTAACTTTCCAAATTATAACATTGTTATGATATTATTTATACATGTGTGAATGTATGAATGAGTAGCTTACCTTTCATGTGTTTGCATACTAGCTTTGTGTCAAATTCATAGCACTTATTGTTTCATGATTGTAATCCTTTAAAGTTGTGTTGTATTGATGTTGTTCTTCTTGTTTTATTGCTTATTCCACCTAGACCTCATATGGTTCACTGATTATACAACCTATTGAATTCAAACCTTAAACCTAAAATCAAATTGTCACACATTTTTATCCAAATTCCCTATCTCTGCCCTCTAACAGTCAAGGTGCAAACCTTAGAGATAACACCTACCTTTAGTCCCATGTTTATGAACCATCAAATATATGATTCCACTCTATCTAGGTGTCTTCATTCTCTTGTCATTTCACTCCTCAATCAAGTGGAATCTTGCCTACTATCCATGTTATGATATTACCCCTTCATGAATGATTCTCCTTAATTCTACTAACTATTTTCAATCTATGTTGTGTAACTCAAATATTTTATTTATGTTGAATTTGTGCCACTTTGTCCCTTCCTACCATTGCAATGTTCGGGTACAACTCTTGACCATGTTCGGGTACACATGGTACTCCCAAAAGATCGAACACCTTGAGCAACCGCTTCACACAAATAGGTCACAGATCAACACACCGATGTTTGTCACGTGGTTAAAACCCTCAAGAGGGAAACAGTCCATGACGCCAGCCAAATAGCTACTTGGAGCAATTTATTATGCAAAATAAAGAAAGTTACATGAGCTTCTCATAATCGATCAACTAGCCAAGGACCCTCTATGCTCTTTAAATAGAGATCATAGACCAATCGGGTGTTAAGCCACGGATCAATGGTAGGTATGATCTAAGAGAAGTTGAACCGTCGAATCACTCTATGTCTAGAACATATCGTGACCGTCGGATTAGAATATTTACAAATGCATACTAAAGAAACACACTTTTACCTAACAGATATATTACACAAGTTGATCTTAACTAACTCCTAAGTGTCTAAATATCCTAGAACCCCCCCTTAAGAACAACTTGGGATAGGATTGAAGGATTTACAAAAGTGACACTATTAGGAGAAGGAAGGAGGCATTAGAGCCTAGCCCCCCTTAAAGACACATTCTTGAACTCCTAACATAGACCGAAGTTTAGAAAACTTCGCTTCTGTAAGAGACTTGGTGAAGATGTCTGCAACTTGATCATCTGTAGGGTAATAGAGAACTTCAATAACACTATCATGAACAATATTTCTGATGAAGTGCATGTGTAGCTCAATGTGTTTGTTGCGCTGATGTAGAACTGGATATTTGGCAAGCTTGATGGCACTTTGATTGTTGCACCAAAGTGGAGTAGGCTGCTGCTGCTCGAATCAAAACTCTGAAAGGATCTGTCGAAGCCATAAAGCTTCTTGACTGGCATTAACTGGGGCTCGATATTCGGCTTCTGCTGAAGAAAGAGCAAGTGCTTGTTGTTTCTTACAAGCCCAAGTGATAGGTCCATATCCCAGACTGAAAACATAAACTGCAGTAGACTTCTGATCATCAGGATCGCCGGCCCAATCTAAATCAATGAAACCAACCAACAAAGGTTTCCCCCCTGTACTGTAATGAATCCCAAACTGAATTGTACCTCAAATATATCGAAGTATTCTTTTTGCTGCTTACTAGTGACTTTCATGAGGAGTTTGCATATAACGGGAAACACAACCAACGGTAAAGGAAAGGTCAGGACGGGAATGAGTCAAGTATAAAAGACTACCAACAAGCTGATGATACAAGGTGGCATCTACTTCAGGGGAAGTACAAGTGGCAAAAATTTTAACTCCATACTAGAAGGGATAAGGGGTTGGTTTACAATCTTCCATGTGGAAGCGACGAAGAAGGTCACAAGCATACTTAGACTAGGAAAGAAAGATTCCTTCTTTGGTTTGCAAGACTTGGAGATCAAGAAAATAATGCAAATGTCCTAAGTCTGACATTTCAAAATTTTGCTTAAGACTAGATTTCACATGGGTTATAAGTTTAGGGTCACTACCAGTAAGGATAATATCATCAACATAAAGAACATGTATGATGAGATGGTTTCCTACTTTCTTGGTATAGACATTGGGGTTAGAATGGCATCTAGAAAAACCAGTGTCAAGGAGAAATCTATCAGTTTTAGCATACCAAGCTCTAGGAGCTTGCTTAAGGCCATATGAGGATTTATGAAGGAGACAAACAAGGCTAGAGTTATCCTGAACATATCCTGGAGGTTGTTCCATGTAAATTTCCTTAAGTAAATCACCATGTAAGAATGCAAACTTGACATCCATTTGATGGACTTCCCAGTTATGTAAGGCTGCAAGGGAAAGAACAAGGCGGATGGAGTTCATTTTTGCTACAGGGGCAAAGGTTTCATTGTAGTCAATCCCTTGAACTTGGGAAAAACCTTTGGCAACTAACCTTGCCTTAAGTCTTTAAACACTTCCATCTCATGCATACTTAGTTATGTAGACCCATTTACATCTGACAAGTTTTCTTCCTTTTGGAAGAGGAACAAGATCCCAAGTATCGTTCGCCATTAAGGAACGATATTCTTCATCCATAGCTGCATCCCAATCTGGATTTCCTGAAGCTTCTACAAAAGTTTATGGATCATGATTCTTGAAAACTTGAGCCAAAAGAGAAGAGGCTCGCTGAAATTGAGAACGTGTTCATCATTGATCTCTAGGATCACATGCAAGATCACCAGCTGCTTCACATGTTGAACAGACCCATCGAGGAAGTATTGGTGCTGGTGCAATTGGAGGAACATGAGCAGGCAGAGGTGGATTTTCATCCTCACTGTCATCATCACAAACTGGAGTTGGAAACCTGTCAAGGAAGCTGGAAGAAGAAGAAGAAGAAGGCACAATCGTCGAATCAGGCTCGCAAGCCAAAGATGGCACACCTGCCAAGTTAGGCTCGCAGGCCAAGAGATTATCATCAAATCTAACATCTCTTCTAATAATTATATCATGTGAATGGGGCTGAAGAAGTCTATAACCTTTTACATCTTCAGAATATCCAACAAATATGCACTTTTCACTTTTAGGCTGCAATGCTTTCCGTTTTTCATCCAGAATGTGAGCCCATGCTTCACAACCAAACACATGAAAGTGACTTACATCTGGTTTAATTTTACTCCATGCTTCTTCTGGTGTTATACCTTGTAAAACTTTAGTGGGTGTGCGATTAACTATGTAATTTGCACAATTTATGGCCTCAGCCCAATATTGAAGACTTAGTCCCTTAGATTGGATCATACAATTAGCCATTTCTTTTAAAGTGTGGTTCTTCCATTCAGCTACACCATTTTGTTGTGGTGTATATGGAACAGTGTGCTATTGTTGGATTCCTTGTTCAATGCAAAAAGTAGTGAACTTGTTATTAACATATTCTCCTCCATTGTCAGATCTTAACTTAATAATTTGATGACCAGATTGTTTTTCAACAAGTACCTTGTAGGCCAAGAACATGTTAAATACTTCACTCTTAAGTTTTAGGAAGTAAACCCAAGTGCGTCTGGAGTAGTCATCAATGAAAGTTAAGAAATATTTGAAACCAGAAAAGGAAGCAGATGGAAGAGGGCCACGCAAGTCAATATGCACAAGCTCCAAGGGAACCGAGGCGTGCCAAGAGGCACGTTTGTCAAAACTGTCCCAATGATGTTTTTCGGGTACACAACCAGAACAAACACCATCCTTGCAAGATACTAGCGAAATACCAATCACCATATTATCTTTACATAGTTGTTGCAATTAGCAATAATTTAAATGACCAAATCGCTCATGCCAAAGTTTGCTCAAGTTATCACTATGAGCAACAAAAACTGAAGGAAAAGGTGATGACCCAAAGTTGTTAAATTTGTACAACCTAGTAATATCATCAACAGTTCCAGTAGCAAGGACATTTTGAGGATTTTTAAAATCCTTGATTACAACTTGGTGAGGTGTAAACATCACAGTCTTACCTTCACCTGAATGAGTAATTTGATAGACTGATAACAAATTGCAAGAAATTTTTGGAACACATAGTACATCACTGAAATGACCATTTTCTACTGGAACTGTTCCAAATCCTACAACACTTAGAGATCTATCATCACCAACAAATATTTGTTTGGTGTTACATTCATGCATAGTAGAAAAGATGGATTTATCCTTAGCCATATGATAAGATGCTCCAGAATCAATGATCCATTCAATTGAAGTAGAAGAAGAAGTATAAGAGTAACCAGAAGCACAAAGTGCATGTCCATGAGAGGTAGATTCTAAAGACGAATCTAGGCTGATGTGGTGCTTCTTCATTGCTGCTTCCAAGGCTGCCATCTTCTTAAAACACTTAGATTCATCATGATTATCTTTCCCACGAAAATTGCAATGACGCTCGGTCTTCTTTCCTTTTTGCTTGGATCCTTTGTCATTTTTTAAAGAAGGAGCTGACTGAGAAGGTTTGGGACCCTTGTTGTTTTGCTTATTATTGTGAAAATTATGTTTCTTGGGAGGCTTGGACTTTTCTTTCTGTTGGGACAATAAGGCTTTCCCAGATGTATCTGCATTGTTAATTATAGCAAGATGAATGAGTTTATCTTGCTCTCTAATTAAGGAATCACAAAAGGATTCAAGGCTAGGATCTTGATAGCTAGTTGTAGTCAGGGATTCTTTCATGGAGTATAATGTAGATACAAAAACAGAATATGCAGGTCCAAGTTTTGAAAGAATATGATAAATACATTGTTTTTCTTCTTTCTTAATCTTGCATTCTGCACATAATAGCCTAAGAGTTTTATACTTAGATTAATAGTCTTGAATGCATGAAAAATCATTTGGATTCAAGGAAAGCAACTCATTCTCAAGTTGATGACCCCGAATTCATTATGTTTACCAAACACAGATTCCAACTTTTCCCAAGCGAGATTAGGTTCATCAATTCCAGATATGTGGAATCGTAAATCAGTAGAGATTGACATCCCAATCAATCCATGAGCTTCATCACATCTATTTTCCCATTTAATTTTCTTATCATCATCAGTGGGTTCTATTTCTTTCCTTGAGGTTATCTTGAAAAGTCCCCTACTTCACAGAACATCCTCCATACGAGATTTCCATGAGAAATAGTTAGAACTTGTAAGTATAATATTACAAGGGGTGGACATACTGTAAAATAATGGCTAAAAGAATATAAACTAACTATCTGGATGCAAAGAGCTCAAAAAAATATGCAATTTAAAAAAAACGGTACTTAAAACTGATTCTGGAGGATGAAGTTATGCTTGATCAAAGAAAAAGTTGAAGATGTCCTCAATAGTGACATGGCAGATATTAACTTGACCAACTAAAAAATGAAGCCCCCTCTTCCCAAGATCAACCTTTGACAATCACTTTTACAATAAAGTTGCTTTGAAGTGAATCACTTTTGTAGAATAAGTGATGTTCACTTTTACAATAATGTGACTTTTAAATAATGCGGGAATAAATTAAAAACTTAAGTGGCTCACTTTTATTTTATTTTATTTATGTGAGATGCGCTTTTACAATAAAGTAACTTGAAAATATAAATTGTATGCACTAAAAAGTAGCTTAATAAGACTTGAACTCAAGACCTATTAAGTAGTAAAGCAACTTTGGACCAAGTGAGCTAAGTTTAAAAGGTACATAAAATAATGGAAAGAGGAAGAGGCTTTTTTTTTTTTTTTACTCTTCTCTCTCGTTCTCCGTGCTTGCTTTCTTTTCCTGCAAATCACAAAACAAACGAAAAACAAAACCAAAAAAAAATTTTCCACACAATGGGGTTAGATCTTGGTTAGCTTACCCGAAAAGTCTACGTTTTCAAGTTTTCTCGATGTTTCTAATTTGCCATGATCGCACAAGGTGCACAACAAAGAGCATACGTAGCCGAGAAGACAAGAAAGAAAAACTTTCCCTTACTATTTCTGATTCGTCGCAATCGCGTAAGGTGCACGGCAAAGACCATACACAGTCAGGGAAGGCAACAGTCCGAGACTAAAACAAAAAAGATCTAATAATAAACTGATAAAATATGAGATATTTACAAAAAACAAATCCGTCATTGTAACATTATACCTTCAGATTTGCCGAAATGGGTGTTTCTAGAGAAAATGGAAACGGTTTTTGGTGAAACAAACACTATTTCCCAATGGAAATGGCACTTCGGACGTAATGGAATAGCTCCCATAGGCCACAAATGCACAAAAAATCCAGAACCAGAAACCCTTTCAAAGTTTCAGCAACACTGATTCCAGATCTTGATCAAAACCGAAAGCGGCTCTTCATAAAAGCTCTGATACCATGTTCGGGTACACAGGGTACTCCCAAAATACTGAACACCTTGAGAAACTTCTTCACACAAATAGATCATAGATCAACACACCGATGTTTGTCACGTGGTTAAAACTCTCGAGAGGGAAACAGTCTACGGGCCCAGCCAAATAGCTACTTGGAACAATTTATTATGTAAAAAAAAGAAAATTACATGAGCTTCTCATAATTGATCAACTAGCCAAGGAACCTATATGCTCTTTAAATAGAGATCATAGATGTTAAGCCACGGATCAATGGTAGGTATGATTTAAGAGAAGTTGAACCATCGGATCACTCTATGTCTAGAACATATCGTGACCATCGGATTAGAATATTTACAAATGCATACTAATGCATACTAAAGAAACACATTTTTACCTAACGGATATATTACACAAGTTGATCTTAACTAACTCCTAAGTGTCTAAATATCCTAACAGACCATACCTATGAGCTCACTCTAGAGTTAACGTATGTTGCCTCTACTCAACTCTGTAACCCCCCATATGACGGTCCAAACTCTAGTATCACCTCAAAGGGGTTTCTTCTAAGGTCAAGGAATTAATCCAATTCCTTTGTCCACTTTCCCACCAAAATGTTTGGGACCGCTAGATATACATTTGTTTGGTACAGTTCTGGAACCTATTGATAAGTTTCTTGAACAAACAACCAATGAACTTTACTCGTATTTTGTAGTGATTGAAATGTACTAGATCATACATGGTCATAGACAAAGTTATTTGAGCTTGCTTTGGACATCCATTTTCAATTGGAACAACTTGTTTGGAAACACCCTTATAAAATATGGATAGATAACATAAGAATATCATAAAGGATATAACCTACATTCCAAGAACATGTGTGCTGTTAATGGACACCATTTACAACACTCAATCAAAACACACTATGATAATAACATCACAATTCATGTTGTTACAATTCATCAATACAACCCATAGGATCGTCTTTTTATAGTTTACATATCTAACTAATTTCCTTGAATTGAGGGATATCTAGTCCATAAATAATTGTGGTTCTAACCATTTCATAAAATGGTGCATCATTATGTTGGCTAGTTGGTTGTTCTAGTTTACTCGACCATCTAATTATATACCTCGTTGAGCGCATAGTCAACTGCTTTGTGTAGCGTACCCTAATATGACACTGACACACACCCAACAGTTTTCACATGCGAGTGATAGCCCTTGCTCATGCTTTAAAATTGAGGAAGGCATTTACCAACTCTTCAACTTAATTTAGATAAATTTAGTTAAATGTAAAAAAGGTCAAAGCATAACATCTCGGGCTCTAGTTATGTTGATGGTTTGGGAACTAGGAAAAATATTTAAAACTAAGGGATAATAAATTAAGATGATAGAAACATCCAGTTTTCCTACTTTCAATCCAACCATTTAACTTAATCAATCTTATGAACTTACAAGGTAACCAACCATCTGGCTTTTGATTTTAAATCGGGAATTTAAGGCTTTCATTCTTAAGCTTAGCTTCACTAGACAACCTATACAGGGATTTTGACCACTAAATAAAACCAACATTTGCACAAGGTAAATAAATACCAGTTATACGGTATCTCGGAATTATTTACTTGGTAAAATAACATTCTGAGTATGAACAATTCTCAAACATTTATTAAATTCGGGAACAATCACACTTAACTGGGGAGAAAACAATTTCTAAAGGAAGCATGCATTCAGAGAGGAATAAATTCTACTAGTTGTTTTTTCTACTACAAGGAATTATCATTAACATGGAAAACATTAACCAACATAATATTTTTCATAGTAGTTATTCATTTATACGAGGGAATATTCATGAACAGTTTCGCAAAATTCAAGGTGAACATTTAAAATTTAAAAACTTCATACTTAGCATTGTTCATAACACAAATCCTTCGGAACTCACTCTATTCCACTAGTTATTCCTACAATTAAAATATAACTCATTATGAAACATAATTTATATCATAATCCTAACACAGATTTTACCAATATGATTTCTACCATCTAAGACAAACATCATGAAACCATTCAATTTACATAGTTTCCTTTTTTTTTAATGCGAATATTAATTATTCAGTTCCTTCAATAAATATTCCATTCATAAAAAATCATAAAATAAATAATAAATATGATACAGAGCAAAAATACTTCCATGAATAGTTGACAATTTGTGCAATTGGCTATGTCTGAAGCACGCTCCACCTAACCATAGAATGCCTTGTTCATAAATCCCTTAACAAGGTGCCACCCTCGAGCTAGGACTTTAAATTCACTATGACAGCACTCAAGATTGTAATAGGATTAAAACAAGTGAATAGGGAATCCTTAACAAATTTCTTTCATAATATTGGCACTTGCCAATTCCACAAAAACAGCGTGGTTAATTTCCTCCATAACTAAAGACTTTGGCACCAAACAGTGCCCATACGCACAATAGTGTACTCACACCAATTCAATGCTGGGAATTTCCATCAAGGAGAGTTCATACACAGTTCACCATTTCACTGGAAGTATTGTTATAGATATGAAAATGACAATCAGTTCCTAATGACGCCTAATCATTTTTAGGATTCAATATCAAGGTTGAGGTTCGGTTCAGAACTCACACACACAACAAAAAAGAATGAATAATTCACAATATTAGAGACAATAGACTTCTTCTCCATCCGTACCTATGAGAGAGTCATAAAGTTTATGCGGTCAGAGAGTTCAAAGAGTTTTGTATGGATAGGAGAGAGTGAGGTCATGTGAGATGGAACCTAAATCCTTCTACATGCACCACTTTAGTTGCATGGTAATCATTGACCATGTGGTATTTTGATGTAGAAGCAACATGATTCAATCGTTGATCAGGGTCCATAATGAAAGAAACCACACACCAAAACAACAGGTGCCAAGAATTATGGCTTTTAATTAAATTAAAGAACAATCTCTTTACAAGAGGGATTACAACACAAATTCAGACTCAACTAGATGGAATGGGCGTCAACTAGGATAGCACACATGCACACGCAAGAGGGAATGTTATGCCCTTGTCATTTACTAAGATTTAATTCACCCATAGGTTACTAATAGTACACAGTTGATTCCAAGTCACTGGCTCTCTGGAACTCTCACTTCCTAGGCCAAAAGTCCCTTATTTCTGAACATGCACTGGTATTTATAGTTGTGCTTGGATGCACAGTACTCAATTATCTTTATATAATTTCTCATGCCCCTAGGCATCGTCATGGATGTATTAAATACACCCTCTAGTTAGCTTCAGTGGGATTCGCCACCTGGCATTTTTCAACAACGTCCATAACTACCTTTCAACTACCCCAATTACTCCAGTGGCTCTGTTTCTCAATATCCTAGATGTTCAGTCGGTTACCATCTCCACTTATTCTCCATCTTAGTCGGAATGCCACATCGATCGTCGCCTATACCTTGTCATTGATCATCGACTATGGCTAGTAAAAATTCTTACGACTCACTTGGGGTTCTCGTCAACTATTCTCCATCAATATCATTTCCTTCATCGACCTTTATTCCCGCTCTATTGTATGTCGTCAAATATCCTCCGGGTAGTTCCCACCATATGTCTTCGACTGTTTCACTTTGGCCTGGATGCTTCTGCATCAATCTCCCGAGGTTGAAAAGAACTTTTCTCATGTCCTTCCAGTCTCTTGATCTCTTCTTTTGAAATCCACGTCACCTCTTCCAGGTCTCTGTTCACCCATCGAACCAGGTATTTTTTCCTTTTATGTCTTATAGTCCTCCCAAATTTACGCTTGTTAAGCACCTCTGCGATTCCATCCTTTTACCAAACTGGGATCATCCTCAATAGGTCAGATATCTCTTTTTCATCGCTTGTTGACCCTTCTTCAAACTTAGCTAGGTTGGAAACATTGAAGGTTGGTGATATGCCCATATACTTAGGAAATTCTAGCACATAAGCATTGTCTAAAATTTTCTTAAGGATTCTACATGGACCAATCTTCTTCAACTTAACCTTGTCATATGTTCCTAGCAGGAATATTTCCTTCCTCATGTGTGTGTACACTAAGTCGCCTTCTACAAATGATTATAGTAATCTCTTTATTTTGGCTCTTAGTAGGACACGTTACTCTTCTCAGGTTATCTTTTCACCTAGTCATGCACTTCTTTTATGTGGTCTAAAAATGACTCTGCATCTGCACTCTTACCCATTCTCGTCGATACATCCATTAAGTCAGTGACTCCATTTAGAATTCTCCTTTGCATGATCTGGAATGGGCTCATTCTCACCAACTAGTTTACTAATTTTTTGTATGTGAATTCCGCTTTCGCCAACACATTTACCCCCTACTTCCGTCAGCTAGTGGTTAAACACATCAGCAAGCTTCCTAAGCTCATGTTCACAACTTCAGTTTACCCATCATTTTGTGGATGGTATGCATAACTGAACTGCAACTTTGTGTCAATATTCTTCCACAAGGTTCTCTAGAAATCCCATGAAATTGGTATCTATGTCCGAAGTGACTCTTCGCAAACCCATGCAATCTCACAATATCCTTGAAAAATAAAATAGCAATACATGTGGCATCACTTGTCTTCCAACATGGAATAAAGTGTGCCATCTTGGAAAACTTATTGACTACCACAAATATGGAGTCATCCCCTTGTTGTGTCCTTGGAAAACCCATTACAAATTACATGCTTAGATCCTCCCATGGTGCATTTGGTAAGGGTAATGGTGTATATAGTCTCGTATTTTGACTTTTTAATTTGGTAAGTTGGCATACTCTACACTATCATACCCACTTCTTCACATCCGTCGTCATCCTGGGATAGTAATACTTCTCTACAACCAATAACTTGGTGTTATATCCCAAAATGGCACTTCTCCATCTATGACAACATTTACATGTTTTGTCGCATGACGACACTTCATGAAAGCTATTGCTAGTCACTTAAAGGACACTTGTGGATGGAAGGGCCATATCAGGACTTTTGTAGCTCTGTTTAACCTCTTTCATTGACCATTGGATAGGTATCAGGATAAGGAACAACTTTCCTTAGCCAGGGTTCTCCAGAAATGTCTCATGAAATTGGTATCTTTGTCTGAAGTGAAAAATAAAATAGCAATACATGTGGCTTCACTTGTCTTCCAACATGGAATAAAGTGTGCCATCTTGGAAAACTTATCAACTACCATAAATATAGAGTTTTTCCCTTGTTGTGGCCTTGTAAAACCCAGTACAAATTCCATGCTTAGATCCTCCCATGATGCAGTTGGTAAGGGTAATGGTGTATATAGTACCGTATTTTGACTTTTTCATTTGGAAAGTTGGCATAATCTACACTATCATACCCACTTATTCACATCCATCACCATCACGGACTAGTAATACTTGTCTACAACCAATACCTTGGTCTTGTTGATGCCAAAATTCCCTCCTAATCCTCCACCTCACAACTCCCTAATCATATTCTCTCGCACTTATCCTTTATGGATGCATAACTAATGTCCTTTAAATAGGTACCCTTCTTGGCTGAAATAAACCAAGTATCATGTCCTTTCAACACTCCATGGTTCCTTCGATGTTGTCCATGAATTAGCAAAGTCATAATGGACTTCAACGGCGTCCTTCATCGACTCCAATCCAGGCAGCTTTACAACAATTGTCCCCAACAACATGAATCTTCGACTAACGTGTTGGATACCCTATTAGTATTCCATGACTAGTGTTTCAATACAAAGTTATAACTTTTTAGGAACTCGACCCATTTCATATGCCTCTGATTTAATTTTGTTTGAGTATTCAAGTACCTCAAATCCGGATGGTCAGTAAACAACAAAAATTCCTTGGGTAACATGTAGTGTCTCCATTCCTTCAATTCCTAGATAATAACATAGAACTCTATGTCATAGACTGACTATCTCTTCTTCGCCTCATCCAGCATCTCATTAAAGAATGAAATCGGTTGACCTTCTTGGATTAACATATCTCCAACTATTATTCTACTTGTGTCGCATTCAACTTGAAATACCTTCTTAAAGTCTGGAAGAGATAAAATTGAGCTCTTTATCACCTTCTACTTCAGCTTCTCAAAATCTCATCAGGATGCTTTCATCCACTTGAATTCACCCTTCTTCATGCATGTTGTTAATGGTGCACATACTTGACTGAAATATCAGATGAACTTGTGATAAAAGCAATCAAGCCCATGTAAACTCCTTACCTTTGTGGCATTCGTCGTCTCACACTAGTCTAAAATTACCCTTACTTTCTCTAGTTCCATCCTCAATCCTTGTCTAGAAATTAAAATTCCTAGATATATTAACTTTGTATGCATGAAGGAACACTTATGTAGGTTTACCAATAACTTCTCTTGACTTAGCCTCTGCGGGACCTCTTGAATATGTGACAAGTGTTCCTCTCTTATCTGACTGAAAATTAGTATGTCGCTGAGGCATATAATGATGAATTTTCCTAAAAATGATTTCAACACTTCATTTATCAATATCATGAACGTGTTGGTTGCATTGGCCAACCCAAATGGCATAACTAGTCAGTCATATTTTCCTTCTTTCATCTTGAAGGTTGTATTCCATTCATCACCTTCACTTAATTGGATCTAGTGGTATCCACTTTTTAAGTTGATCTTGGTGAATTACATCACTCCACTCAAGAAGTCGATCAAATCATCCACTCGAGGTAATGGGAATCTATACTTGATCATGATCTGGTTGATATCCCTCGAGTCAATACACATGCTCCATTCTCTTCCTTTCTTATGTACTATTACGAATGGTAAAACACATGGACTTAGGTTCTCTCTAATCAAACCCTTGTCAAATAACTCCTGGACATGTCAGTTCAACTCAGCATTTTCTATTTCGGTCATTCTGTGCAGTGCCTTGTTATGAAAACTCAACCTTGGAATTAAGTTGGTCTGGTGTGATATACTTTTGGTCGGTGGCAATCTAGTTGGCATCATTTCGACCATTATTCCCTTGATCTCCGATAACACTTCCATGACATCCACCAAAACATCTTCATTCGGTCTTTCAACACATGGACCTTTGGGAATGATTGCGAAGCAACATTGCTGCTTCTCCTCCTCCTTCAGGAATTATTTTATCGAACACATCGGCATTCACTTTTCCCAATATCCACTCTCCTTTCCTTGGCTACTTGACTCTTCCACCAGGGGAATTAGTCGGAAGCTTATACCGTCCTTCTTGACTATAATTGTGTTTCGTTGACCGTCATATATCATTTTCTAGTCATATGGCCATGGTCGAACAACCAATAGGTGACAGGAATCCATCGAAACCACATCACACAACACACTATCGTGTAGCCCTCTAATATTTAAATTGATCAAACATTGTCATGTCACTGTGACATGCTAACCCTTTTGTAACTATGACACCTTATACACATTTGGGTGCGGTTGGAACTTGAATCCCAACTTGTCGATCACTTTCGTAGAAACCATATTTTTTGTACTACCGCCATCGACAATGGTCATACAACATCTATCTTGAATATTCACCTTCATTCAGAATATGGACTTCCTTTGTGTTGGTTCCTTCTCCCCCTATTGCATTGATTGCAATAGTGTTCGTTGGACAACCAGTTTTCGGCCTTTCACTAACACGACTTCTCTCAATCTTTCCTTCACTGATGAACCAACTTTGTCATCACTTCGACTCCTTGTCTCATGTCGACCTATGGTATGTTAATTTTGTGCACACAGGTATGCCTTATGTTATAGCTCTTGACATTTATAGCAGACAACATTATAATTTTCTACACATCATCCTCTAAAATCTCTTCTACAACCACTGTCGCTTTGACTTCTGGAGTTCCCACCTCCTCGTCGGTACTCAGGATTATTGTCTTCAATCATGCTTTATTCTCATTGATCATCTCGACTCTCTTCCTTCCTTGCCCTGCTGGTTTGTCCTCTAGTTGTGGAATAGTTTTTACTTCCAGCAATCAGTGTCCCTCTGCTCGTCGAATTCTTCCTTGATAGTTTATGCTCTGCCTTCAGAGCCAGCTAATAGGCTTCTCGAACTGTCCTGAATTTTGGCAGGCTCAATTTTTCTTGTATGGCATACTTCATCCCATTTACATATCGAGTTATTTCCTCCTCTCCCTCATCAGTGTGTCCCGATCTAATGAACAATCGATAGAATTCCTCTATGAATTCATTTACGGTCATCTCCTTCTATCTCAGGTTTTGCAACTTCCTGAATAGAGAGATCATGTAATCGGTGGGAAGGAATTTATCCTTCAACTCAGAGACCATTATGTCCCAAGTCTTTATCTTCTTTTTCCCCTTCTTTATCATGTTGGATTTCACATTATCCCACCATAATGAAACATAACCTTTTAACTTCAGACAGACAGCCTTCACCCTTTTGGGGTCTTCCATCTGCTCCATGTCAAATTATTTCTCCATCTCTCTAACCAGCCTATCAACTCTTCTAGGTTTAGACTTCCTGAGTAGGTAGGCACAACCATATTAGCCTTAGCTCTCATTTCTTACAGATATTTCAATAGTCTATCATCTGGCTCATATAACTCCTCTTCTTCTTCTTGAGCCTCCCTATCCTAGGCTTCCTCATCACTATGGTCAAGGGTTTCTACTGCATATTCTCATCGTTGTGTCTCCTTTACGACTGCTAACTCATTTTTTAGCGTCCTCATTGTCTGGACACACTCATAAAAAGTTTCATGGTCAATAGTGACCCGTGCGCCCCCATGTTTCCTTCTACCATGAACATTAATTCATCTTTGAGCTATTTCTCTTCTCATATGACCAAATCATGCTCCCACAACTTTACCCAACCGCAGTTAGAGTTGTTATTCACATTCAATCACAACTAGACTTTCCACATAGGATAAATTCCTGCTCTAAAAATAATTAATGTAGACATGACCTAGGTCAGTCGCTGATCAATGTCCACAACAAAATAAATCACACATGAAAACAATAGGTGACAAGATTTATGGCTTTCAATTAAATTAAAGAACAATCTCTTTACAAGAGGGATTGCATTACAAATTCAGACTCAACTAGTCAGAATGGATGTCAAATAGGATAGCACACATGCACATGCAAAAGGGAATGTTACGTCCTCATCATTTAGATAGATTCAAATCACCCACAGGTTACTAATAGCACACAACAAATTCCAAGTCGCAGGATCTCTGGAACTCTCACTTCATGGGCTAAAAGTCCCCTGTTACTGAACATGCACTAGTATTTATAGTTGTGCTTGGATGCACAATACTTGATTACCCTTCTAGAAGTTATCATAACCCTAGGTACCACTATGGATACATTAAATACACCCTCTGGTTCGCTTCATCAAGCTTCGCCACCTATTGTCCTTCAACAACCGCCAAAACTGCTTTGCAACTACCCCAACTACTCCAGCAACTCCATTCCTTGGGATCTTGGATGTTTAGTCAAGTTACCATCTCGACTTCTTATCCATCTTGGCTAGCATGCCACATCGACCATTGCTTATACACTACCATCGATCGTCGAATGCATCTAGTCGAAATTCTTATGACTCACTTGGGGTTCCCGTAAACTATTCTCTGTCAAAAAGGTGTCTACCTTTCTTCCCAATCTACTGGAAGTTGTCGACTATCCTTCGAGTAGTTCTTGTTATTTATATTTGACTATTTCACTTGGGCCTGGTTTCCCCTACATCATCTTTCCCCAAAGACTCATGTCAAAGTCCATACATTAATCTTGCATGGCCAACTTTTCCCAAAATAACTCATGTTAACCCATGCATTAATTCCCTCTTTGCGCATAACTTAGGATTATAGTTAATTAAAAAGTATATTAAGGATTAAAATAAAATAATGTACTCTTTTCAATTAAGGTTAAGCTAGGGTCATGTTGTAATCCCCCTAGGATATCTATAGCCCCCTTTCCTTCTCAGTGATGAATGCATAGTCCCCTATTCTCTTCAGCATCTTCCTCACCATGGCCAGTTGTATTTTTATATTAATATTTCAAAATATAATTTGTTCGTCCTTTCAGGAATTACATAATCGGGATTTACATTATGAAATCATGGGTTCAAAACTATGGTATTACACTTTTCTAGTTGATTGCACAATCAACTAATTTGTTATTTGACTATTGATTCACTAAATGTCTCTAGATTATCCAAAGGTGTGATGAACCTACATAATCTTTTATTCCAACTCCCCACCATTAGCACAACACTAAAAATATTAAGGAGGCAAAATTACATTCTGTAAACATTCCCTCCCAATTGCAGTTGCCTAAATCCCAAGCATATCCCAAAGCTTAACAAAAATTCCTTCTGGTAAAGGGTTTGTAAAGATATCTATAACCTGATCATTTTTATCTTGTAATAAAAAAGAGTGACAACAATGTCCTACACCATTTGTGTCAAGTAGTGGGCATGGAGTTCAAACTTTTTTCATTTTTTGTGTGCAACAAGATTATAGACAACCTGAATTGCACTCAGTTTGTCACAATAGGTAACGATCGAGGCCCCAATATAAAAACAAAGATCCTCCAAAAGTTGATGGGTAAAAAATGCCTTTGTACTTGCTTTGACAACTCCATGATACTCTAATTGTGTAGTCAAAAGAGATACTACCTTATGTTTGTTGCATGATTATCCAAGTGTCTAGAACTAATTCAAAAAACATAACTAGAAGTAGAATTTCTCTCGTCACTATCCTAGGCCCGTTCAGAATCAGTAATGTCGTTAGTGGGTCTAAATTGAGACAATATTTGATACCAAACTGATAGGTACCATTGACATATCAAACAATTCTCTTTGCATCTTTCCATAGACTTTCATGCAGAGCCTTCATAAACTAAGAAACCACACTAATGGTAAATGAAATGACATGCCAATAGTGAGTTAAATAAATCGATATACTAACTAGTTGTGAATAAAAGGTGGCATCGATTCAAGGAGAGTCACAGTCCTTATAAGATTAGCACTAAGCTGAAAATGTGTAGCATAAGAATTACAATCATTCATTTTGAATCATTTCAAAAGATGCAAAACATATTTGGGTTGAGAAATAAAGTCACCATCAAACATTTGCAACACTTGAATGCCCATAAATAAATCCAAAAGACCAAGGTCAGTCATTTCAAAGGTGTCTACAAGTTGTTTAATCTTCAAACTCAAAATTAAGTTGACACTGTGTCCAGTTATGTCTAAATCATCAACATACAATGCAACAATGAAGGCATCACCATTAACATGTAATACATAAATACTATGATCAAATTCACAATGTTTGAATCCAATATTGATGAAAAAGTGATAAATATTCTCATACCAACCACATAGGGCTTGCTTCAAACCATACAAGGATTTCTTCAGTCGACAAACAAGATTGGAATCCTTCACAAAACTAGGAGTTTGCTCCATATAGATTTATTTAAACAAATATCAATGAACAAATGCACTTTTCATGTCCATTTGATGAATTTCCCATCCAAACCAAATAACAATCGAGAGAATCAATCAAACATAATTCATCTTTGTAACATGCACAAAGGTTTCAATGTAATCAGTACCTTCTTGTTGGGAAAATCCCATGGATACCAGAAGGACCTTGTGACATTAAAAAAGACCTTATGAGGTAAACTTGGTATTATAAACCCATCGACACTTCACAGCATTCTTTCCTTGAGCTCAGGGAATTAAATCCCTAGTATGATTCTTGAAGAAAGAATCACTTTCAACAGTGATAGCATTATCCCATTCAGTTGTCCTTGAACATCATCATAGGTTTCAAGATCACAAGTTTTGAGAATGCGATCCATCAAGGAAATACTTGCATGTTGCTTATGACTGGTGATGATATCATCAATATCATGTCAAGTTGATTGACTACTAGTCAATTTAGGAGCAATGATCGATAGCTTGGTCGAGACTTCAAAGGAAGGTACAATCGATCTAAATTCTTCAGAAATATCAAAAGGATCATTGTGAAATCAACTAGAGGATAATTTCAATAACTTAATACCTGAAGTCTTCTCTTCAAAGATCACATTCTTTCTCAAAATAATATGTTGTTTATTAGGGTCAAACAGTCGATAGGATTTTGATTTTTTGAAATAACCCATCATGATGCAAGAATGAATTTTTGCATCCAAATTCTTCCTACAATTATGACTGTCATGTTCTCAAGCGACACAACCAAAGGTTTGGAGGTGCCTAACAAAAGGTTTCCTTCCCTACCACTTCTCGACTGCAGTCATGTTGGTGGTAGCTCTAGTAGGGACAAGGTTTAGGAGATAGCTTGAGTAGTAAGCATCTTTTTCCCAAAAATTAATTGGTAGGTCTTTGGATTGTAGTAGACATGAAGCCATTACCACCAAATTCATATTCTTCCTCTCTTCCATTTTATTCTGCTAAGGAGTGTGATGGACATATCACTACTAAGATATATCAATCTATAAAATGTATTCTTCAAACCATCAACTCAAATATTCTCCACCATTGTCTGATATCAAACATTTAATAGGTTGACCACATTGGTTCTTACCTAATTCTCTAAATTCCTTAAAGATTTCAAAGATATGACTCCTATTTTTCAAGAAATAGACCCATGTAAACCTAGAGAAATAATCATTGAAGGTTAAAATATACTTTGCACTTTCTAATGAAGGTTTATTCATGCAACATAGACCAATGTGAACAATCTACAATCGTTCCTATGCTAACCATGCTTTTCGCAAATCAAAGTGTGCCTTATGATGCTTTCCAGCGCACATATTATACAAACTCCATTGGGTAGAGAAATATTTGATAAACCTATAACCATATCTTGTGTTACCATCATATTTAAACTTTGAAAATTCAAATTTCCAAGTCATTCATGCCAAATTCAACTCCGCTTATTAGTATTAAAAATGAGTGCATTCAGTCCAAATTTATGCCTAGGAGAATTAAAAAAACTTGTATAGAACATATTTGGGATCCAGATATCCTACAACAACACATGACTCCCCATTCTTTAGGTCCTTTACAACAAACCAACCTAACAAAAATGCAATAGTCTTTCTAGTCTAGGTAAGTTGGGATAACGAAAACAAATTCACACTCAAGCTAGGAACATGATAGACATTGGAAATTATACCATGTGTACATTCAACATATCCACTTCTAGAAACCATGAATGTATAATCATCATCTACATAAATTTTATATTCTGGAGCTCCACTTAAGGAAGGGAATAAAGAAGCAAAATCCCTAGCAATATAATGAGTACAACCAGAATCAACTATCCACTTGATCTGAGCGGTGTTGGCATGTAATTCCTCGAAAGTGTTAACAAAAAAGGTAAAACTAGTTGTAGATCGACTAATTGATAGAATAAGCATCATGTCTGCTTTGAGATGTTTGACATTTTCTTCCAAATATTTACTCTTCTTCCACAAGGTTTTCTCCACATGTCCCACCTTGCTACCGTAATGACAAGTTTTCTCCCTCAATTATTTTTGGTCGATGTTGAATTGTTAGTATTTTCTTTAGCAGTCTAATTTGTACATTCTTGTTGTTTATTCAGGGTGTTTGGTTCACCCTTTTCTTTGTAATTTTCCTTAACCTTGTCTTTGAGCAATTCATCGTACTATTTTCTACCAAGATTCTCTTCATCAAGTATATTTTATTGATCCTTGATTAATAGATCACATAAATTATCAAAGGAAAAATTCTTACCATCTTCCTTGCATGAAATCCAACTAGCGTGGAATGAAGAATAGAACACATCATAAGGTGTCTTCGTATTCATCAAGACTAGTTCAATGAGTTTTCCATGTTTATTTAGAAAACATTTCCCACATTCACCTAAGTTCAATTGTATCTCCTTAATATGAGCCAAATAGTCCTCAAACCTTTCAAATAAATGGGGATCCAGAGGGATAGACTCTTTCTCTATCTGAAATATCACTTGGCATTCATAAACCTTATCAAAGAATGACTTCAACTTTTTCTTGACATCATGAGGATGGTCGATCCCACTTGTATGAAATAAAATCTCTCTTGAAATGTAGGTCATGATGACCCCAAAAACCTCATCCTTATTTCTGTCGATGACAAACTTAGCCTGGTCATCCTTACAATTTGGAATATCAATCTTGGTATATTGCCAAATTCCCTTTCTTTTTTGCAATGTTTCCATGTCTATCACCCAAATTATATAGTTATGGACATTCAAAATAACAAGATTTATATTGAAATCCATCCTACTGATATATTACAAATCTAATAAAAGATCCTAAGGTTTCAGTCAACAAATATTCAAACCAAAGTTAATCAACCTTTAGATCCAACTCAACACAATTTGTGGACAATTGGCTAGGTCAAAACCAATATCTCTAATACCATGTTTGGAAACACACTTAGAAAATTTGGATAGATGACAAAATAATAAAAACAAGGATATAACAAATTTTCCAAGAACAAAGGCGATGTCAACAGAGACCATTTATAGCACTCAAGCACATAGTGCATTATGATGAGAACATCACATTACATGTTGTTACACTTCATCAATACAACCCATAGGATCATCCTTTTATCGTTTCCATATCTAACCAATTTCCTGGAATTGAGGGAGATGTAGTTCAATAACTGTCAATGGCTCTAATTGTTTCTTGAAAATTTGCATTATTATATTGTCTAGTCAGTTGTTCTAGTCAACCCAACCATCTAGTTGATTACCCCATCGAGTGCATAGTCGACTGCTATGGTATTCGACTGCCTAATTTCAACTGGTTGTATCTAGAATATCTATTGGATGATCCTAGTTAGTGGGACAACTAGGTCCTCTCAACTAACCAACCACTTGGTCAACTAGTCTAGTCAAGTCAGTTGAGCCAACTGTTAGGTAGTTGGACAGTTATAATTATCTAACTAAAATCACTCTTATATATATAGGTTGGTTATCCAAGAAAAGATATGCTTACTCCTTGTATAGTCTCATCCTATAATATAATGTAAATACTTGTTGTTGGCTTCCCACTACCTTTCTTCCTTGCTCTCTTTATGTGTATGACTATATATTTTTGATGCACTACCGATAACTACATGCAATCCCATATATTAAAACAATGGTATTGTTTTTTGTATTACTGAGCCAGGACAAATGTTGAGGATCTATGCATAAATGTTGAGTGAGGAAGAAATTTACAAATGGTGGAATAGAAAAATTGTGAATTATATTCAAAATTATGCTAGGATAAATACGTTAACACTCACAGAGGCCATAGATAAATTTAGAATTAGAATTGAGTCACATGAGAAATTTGTGAAGTTTATCCTCAAGGAACCAAGTGACTCCTCGATAACCGTACATGACTAGAAGCTGAAAGACCATAAAGCTTCATTATTGATACACAAATTATGCAACGAGAGTCGAATGAACTTATATGAGTGGGTTGAAAAGATAGTCGATTAAGTTTTTGAAGAACATGCAATAGAAGAACATACTTTGCTCAACAACATAAAATCTAGGTTTTATATTGACTTTCACGACATTTTTTACGTACAATTCCTATTTTTATCCATAAATTTTTTATTCAAAATGGCATTAGTCACGTATTCGAGCCTCTTCTGTTGTTGCCTCATAGCTATAAAAATTGAGAAAAACAACAAAAACATTGGTATTGTTTCATTAAAGAAATAGAGCATGAATATTTCCTCAATAAATGATTGTGGTCACTGAGCCTAACCCTATCGACTAGTAGTAAGTTGTGGTGGAAGTGGGGGGGCCACTAACCATGAGACAAGAATGAATATGTAATGTTGGTCTAGGAGCAAAGAAGCATAAAATACAGGGAATATACAAGGACGATTTTGATGGAATAAAATGGATAGTCACAAACACACAAATGGCATTCAAAGAATTGAAGGGGAAAAGCAACAAAGGTGACATGACGAGATTTAGGACATTACAATCAGCTTCGTAACAAAAGAAATTTGAAAAAACTAGGAAATAAGACAAGCAACCAAAAGACCTAATCATGTAGAGGGAAAAATCAATTAGAACACAAAGGGGATGAGGCATCGATGCTGGTTGAAGAACTACAATTGGTAGATGCAGGATTAGGATCCCTACAAATCTCAATCCATGAAAATAATATGAGTTTCATGAATGTAATCATCCAAGTTCTAGTCTCTCCAACCCATAGTCCATCCATAAGGGAAATCCTCAAATGTGACTTGCATATTGAATATGGACAAATGACCATATGTAGCCAACTAGATAACTACATGAAAATAATGGATGGATTGATGATATAGATACTATTAAAGGGTAATTGGATCACCTTCACCCTTGAGTTTGGAAAATACAATATCATCCTATTCTATTCAGATCGCATGGAAGCACCCCCTACAAGTGCTAATATCGACTGAATCTCATGATCCATCAGTTGATCGACATGACAAGGAGATACAACTTGAAGAAGCATACGAAGCTCAATAGATAGATGTAAATACACCATAGTAAGTATTTCCTATTCAATAGATACTCAAAATCAAAATAATTATGTTAAAATGGATTATCACCATCCAGTTCTCATTCCATTGTATGAGGGTGATGAAGACTCCAAATGACAATGGTTTATCTGTGAAACCATATGGGACAACAATGTTGTCACCGTATGAATCCATACAAATGACTTAGTTTTCTAGTTCTCTTTGGAAGCAATCACTTATTTGGTATATTAATTATACTAAGAATCAAACTAGAACAAAGAACGACATTAAGCAAAGTTTTCTTTCATTCTTCCAAATGCAAGACATCAAGCATCTGGAAACTAAGAAGCTCAAGGGATCTTGGAAATTCCAAGTGACTCAGTTTGTGAGTATGATAAAAGATTCAAAGATATCTTTAGTCAAATATCATATGAAATTGATGAAAACCTTCTTATGCAATGGTTCTTGGCAAGAATATTGTAGAAAAACAAAGCACCTTTAATACTGCATGAATTTACAACATACGAAGAAGCCTTAAAGAAATCTCAACAAATTGAGTCTAACGATGACTATGATAGCACCCATCGACAGAAAGCTAGAACGAAATCTTGAAATCATGCAAAGGTCTATCCATGACCTCACTTTTAGATATACAAAACTATGGTGTACGACCTACATGACAAAAGGACACACTGAAGATAACTATTGACTATGAGACAAGAAATGATAGGATGTTAAACTCATTCACACTTAATATTATTGTGAAATATTCCAAGGCTTCCAATCACATTTTATGAAATGTTTCTTGTTTACTATGAAGTATGTGAAGCCTACATGGTGTGGTATTTGTGAAGATAACACACAAAATGTGCATTAAACATGAAAAATAAGTCAAATTATTAGTCGGTCTCTCAAATGCAATCCATTCACCAAAACCAGAAGAATGATCGAAATAACAGAAATAATGACTACAATCGACAGGGAGGATATAATGATCGAGGAAAATATAATAATCCAGGTAATCAACCTGCTATTCGAGGAAGAAAGTATCGATGTTTCATATGTTATAAAGAAGACCATCTGAGTCCAAACCTTCTTGGGAGGAAAAAAATGATCTCAATTTTTGTACTAAATGTGGAGTGGGTGAC